>JAKXYG010001380.1:255000-332500 GCA_025895645.1 Cardicola forsteri | reverse complement strand
ACCTGTAAAAGCACAATTTTTATAAATCAGTTAAATAAAATTATAAATAGCTAAACTGGTAAATATAAACAACTATAATTTGAATGCTATTTAGTAAGTAATTTCATAAAATGTATGCAGAAGATGTTAACATTTAATATTTGTACTGCAAATTCAACTACATGCAATTAAAGTACAAATCGATTTTATTAATAAAGTTTTTGCAAAAATATATTTAAATATAAAATACTAACTTACTATTTTTTACTCAATATTTATTTTTAAAATATTATTTAAAATATAGTACTGCTTTATTATTGTTGCTATTGCAACAATTTCCTGGTCAATAAATATTTACAAAACATTTGTTATCAACATAAACATTCTAACTATTTGCAATTGGTACACGGTTCAATTATAAACCTTTATCTACTTATATATATAATTTTATGTAACAAACAGGATATAATAGAGAGTCACTAAATTTAAACCCTCTGTTTATTGCTTTGACACACTAATTTGCAAAGCAATAAAGTAGAGGGAAATATTTACATTGTATTGAAATGTCATTTTTTTTAATAAATACAATTTCTAATTATGACTGTGCCCTTATCTACAGCTTATTTAAATTTCCATCTATGAAAATACGCTTTTTGTAAAACATTTAAACAATAAAATGCCAAATAATAAATTGCCTAATTTGTTGCCTTGTAGATATAAACGAGAATTGCTAAATGTAAACCCTTATTTAGCTGCGTTACATGCAAGTGGGATAAAAAAACCTTTTTTTAAAAACAATTTTTTGTACTTTTAAATCAAACAGCTATAAAAAATCAAATTGATTTTTTAACATACACGTTTCAAATTTGTTATCATGTTGCAATTTATTGCTAAACTGCAATTATTTATTCGATTTTTGTATTTTATGACATATTTGTTTACAACAATGTTTGCTTAAATTAATAATGTATTTCCACTAATTAAAAATATAATAATAATGTTATAAAATATCATTTTGTTTTATCAAAGAACAAATTTTTTGGAGGTAAAAAATTAATAAATACAACAATTGATTGTTTGAACATTTTTTATGAATAAATATTTTTTATATTACCTCCACTGAGAATTAATCAATTATTGTTATTATTATTATCATTTGTTAAGCAAACGTTATTTTAAAAAAATTATTGGAAAACCTCACTGCTAATAAACAATAAACGCCACTACAGTTGGTTCCAAGCTCGGTTGGGGGATATGACGATGGTTTGACCACAAAATTGCTAAAGAAATAAGACACTAGTTTATTCAACGACAGTACAATTTCGATGACAGGATTCGGCAAAATCCAAATAGAATTTCCAATCTTAGTTTTTCAAAAAAGTCTAAACTTTCAAGTATAATTATGGGAAATAATCTTGTTTTTTAAAAAAGAAAACAATACTTATCAAATTAAGTTTTTTTATTTCAAATTGTCTACTGAACAATAAGTAATGTTTTTTTTCAGCTTGATATTATTATACATCAACGTAACTCCGCCTAGTTTGAATTAGAAATAATTCAATCTAGCCAGTCCCAAGCCTGGATAAAGGAGGAGGGTTTGAGCGCACAAGGTTAGCAACTTGGCCTCTGTAAAAACTTTATACTGCTAAAGAAATAATAAGAGGACGCTATTTCGGCAAACAGCGGCAAAGAAGTAATCGCACGTATCTGGACGACAGAGCTACACAGATGACAGGGTTGAGTTAAAACAGAAAGGAAGCTCAATCTTCGATTTGTAGAATCTTTAATGTCAACGAGACATTGTTGTTGTTGCTGTTGTTTTGCTGTAATTGTTGGCTTATTGCCCCATGCTTATTTTTAGAGCAAAAGGGTTTTTTTATAATAATGCACCAACGTTAAATTTTGCAAATACCTTTTCTTTAATGTATGTAAGTATACAGCAGACTAGTCCCATATTTTAACTTTCTTTATTTTAACACAAAACCAATGCAATTGGCTACAGCTAAGTTACTAGTTCAAAAGCATTAAAAAGCAAATAGTATATTGCACTTTTGCTAATGGTATTAATAAACATCGCATTATAACTAACTGCAGATATATACATAGTCTATCAATTTTTGTTATAAATTTACTTTCATTTTAATATTACAGCATTTATAATATTGTTTTATACATTAATGTTTTGTTTAAAAATGTATAACATAAACGGACAAAACAATTAATACACAAAATGAATTTGAATTAGTTTAATATCATACATATATTGTGGGTTTATTAAAAGATGCATTAGCCACTTTTATTGGGTAATGTATTACAAAAAAAAACGTTGTATGATTATTATTTATTGCATCAATTTTTAAACTATTAAAAAATATATGTAAATTATCCTAATGTTACAAATAATCCTTTTTAAAACATGTCTAATAAATTGAATTATAAATTAATTTTTTTCCAAATAAGCAAAACAACTAATGTTTTAAAATCATGCAATATAGAAAATTTTGTTTTTTCCAAAAAAAAACGTTTAAATTAAAAAATTATATTGAATTTAAAAGTTGAATTACGAATGACTATTAAAAATGACTTTATACTAAATAATAATCATTATTTTTTTGGACAACAGTTTTACGATAAAAAACTGTAAAATATCTGTTTTATGTAAATCAAAATAACTGCGTTAATTAGTTCAATCATGTCAGGTTTTTCAAAAATCAATAATTAATCCACTGTAGGAGGTCCCAAATTAATATTGAAAAAGAAAAGGTAATTAAGACGTAGAATTTATATTCGTACAATGTGTTAACAAATTAACATAACATTTCAGTATATTGAAGAACTTTTAAAATGAGTAAAATGGCAATGTACATTTTTTGTATTATTAAGAATGTCACATTGACCAAATAATAATAAATGTGCATAATTTAAGTCAACCAGTATCACTATACAAATGTTTCATTTTTGTTGCTAATTATTGTTGACAACTGACAATTTCTGACAAGAATAAAACAGCTAATCAGTGTTCCCAGTTATTTGTTTATTTTTGAAAATCTATTTTTTTGGTTAAAAATAAAAAACTAACCCTAACTTAAACGGTCTGTGGACTTCGGATTATCTACTCTTGATATACTCTCTCTCTCTCTCTATATATATATATTATATTATATTTTTTTGTTTGCTACTTTGAATGTTTTACAAGAAACATTTTTCAGCAGTAGATAATTGGCGAAGCCAAACGTGGGCCTGGATTTTAGTGCCGGCAATGGGATTCGAACTCATGTCCACCGAGGTCCGAATTCGAGCGCTGTATATATATATATATATATATATATACCCTAACTGACATAACTTAAACAGTTTATTAGTCACAAAGTTTACAAGGAATATTCCAAACATATAACACATCATAAGATAATATACATAAGATTAGAGTATGAATTTGTTAATGTGAACTTGTTTATGAATGAAGGTTGATCAAAATAGTCAACACAGTGTATATCGTCAAATATTACAAAAAATGCATAACATGTACGTTTTCAGTGTGCATTGCCCTACGACATACTTCAAAATGAATGTAATTAGCAATCGTTGTAACTAGTTAAATACTTTGACGTGCTTTTGAGTAGGTTATAAATGTACTAATATACAATCCTATTTTTTATTAAAAAAAAGAATTTAGGTATGTACATTAGTTAAAACACCGAGTTCCCTTTAAAATTGCAAATAAAAATATTAGAAGACGTTATATGTGAGTTAAAGTTATTTTGTATATTCTTTTCAGTCACAAACGTCCAATGTTTAAACGCATCTTTTCACAGTGGACATTTTAGCAGAGCTGAACGTGGGCCCACATTTGAGTGGGCCGGCAGTGAGAATCGTGTCGATGACACCACCGATTCCAGCCGAGCATTAGATTGCTAGGCAATCACGGCTTTGAAACTAGAGCTAACTTTTAAAGCATTTGTAGCATTTATGCAAGTGTATTGCATTGTAGCTTACTGAAAGTAATTCACTTTTTGTAAATTGTGTTTTGTCATCTCATAGACCAATATATTTTAATTTTTGCTTTTTTAAAAATTATTTTCAAAATGTTTTGACTTATTTTCTCAACGATTTACACAAAAAATATTTGTTTACTTATTTTTTTAAATAAAATTTATTGTTTTATTGGTAAAAGATGCTCCTAATTTAATATTTTTATTATTTTCCAGATATAGTCTAGGCAGAAAATGTATTTGTAAATATGTCAAGGTTAAATTTGAAAAAATAGAATTTTGAATGAACTGTTTTTAAATTAATTATAATTGAAAAAATAACCAAATTATATATTTACACTTATTTATTTATTTAATTTTTGTTTTGATTAAGATTAACGGGCTTTGTTAGCCATAATATTGTTAAGCTGCTAAAAAATATTTTTCATTCATAATATCAAGAGCATAAATTTACAATAAATTATTATTAGATTACTTACGTTGTACATAATAATTAAGCTTATATAGGTGTTGACTTTATCATATGCTATTCCTGTGGTGTATTTAAAATAAAATATTTACAAATGAATAAAATATAAAAAATAAAAAACGTTATATTATTTATGATTATTATTAATATTTAGTCCTTATTTAAAAAAACCTAAACAAAAATTAATTTTAATTTATTTAATATCTAATTTGTTTCTAATATCTTTTATTTTTTTATGTTTATTACATTGAATATTTTACGAAAAACATCTTTCAGTAGTGGGATTCGAACCCGGATGCCCACTGTGGTCCAAATCGAGCACTGTACCGCTAGACCACAAATATTTCCGATCTCCTTGTATAAATGTTTACGTAAAGACTTTAGTTTAAAGTAAAAACACATATTAAAAAAATGTTTTAAACAATCATTTTGTTTAAATAAATATAAAATTCTCATTTACTACAGCTGTAGTCTAGTGTATAGCCATTTGTTTATCATCATTATCACCGGTCTTTGTTGTACATATTGTAAATGTCCACTTGGTGAAAAGTATATTTAGTACAAATTTGTAAATAGTAAAACTATTTAAAATGTTATCAATTATGTTTAGTAAATACATGTGCTTTTAATGCATTGCAAAAAAGTACCTGGATGATAGAGATGGTTAAGTCTACACACGTGCAACTGGTTAAAAGCAAATTAGCCTTTAATTGTTGCCATTCAATGTAGGCTTTTATCAAGGGCTTTACACTATGTTTACATATTAAAAATTATATACCTTCAAACGTTTAAATAATAAAAACCAAAAAAAAATAATTAGCACATTTACATATATTTATATTGATATGAAATATAGAAAATACATAATATTGAAAATCTATAATGTACTTACCCGTTTTCAAACATTTTTGCAACATATTATTTTGAAATTTAAATAATTAGTATAGTTTAAATTTCTCTTGTATAAAATATTAATTATAATGATAATAGCCACTAATTGTTTATTACGCCCAAAACATATTTAACATATTGTTATTGTCTTTATTTTGAAATATATAACACATTGACTAAATAAATAATGGCATTAATTTAATTTTAATTGCAATGCACTATTGTACAAACAATCATTTTGTTTTAAACAGCTGTGAATCAGTTTATAATAGATACAAGGGTTAAATGCGTTGGGATTGGTTAACGTACCCAATGATCTCAGTGAATAATGATATCCAAGAAACATGCAATTTCATTGGTCAAAAACAAAATTAGTTGTAAAGCGCCAATTTTGTATGCTAAAAAAATTTAACGTTTTTTTTAAAAGAAATATTTATCACATTAAAAGATTTAAATAATTATTACTACAATATGCAATGTATTCTATGTAGGTATGTGCAAAAGTGAATTCAAAATATTATAATGATAAAGTCATTGAATAAATTTTTATGTTTAAGGTTTTTTCTAATTTTGGAAACGCTCAATAAAAACTAATTTTACAATGAATTAAATTAAATTAATTATTAAAAAAAAGTAAGGTTAAAACATTTAAACGGAAAATATGTTTGTTAATAATTAAAAAAAAACTAAAATTATACTAAACAGGATTTTAAAAAATTCACTTTCTAAACCGGCAGTAACGTAGCAGCATTTGAGAACAGTGGGCAATCAGAATTGATCAGATTTACTATGAATAATTAATTTACACAGTTAAGTTCGTTTACCCGTAACTCAGTGGTTAAAAGCACTGTTCTGACACCGAAAAGAGGGTGAGTTCAAGTTGATGTGTGTATAAAACTTTAAAGGTATGCGCTGATGATGATTCCAAATGAGGATAAAACAGCTGTACAATGCTCCTGGTTGAATAAAAACCAAGTGAATCTGACAATTCTAAATTTACAATAAGCCTAATATTTTAAATTTTAATTAAACGCAAAATTTATTAACTGCTTGTTTAATTTAAAAAAATATTATATGGATACTAAGAATATTGTTAATGTCAGCAAATATTGAAATGTGCATGTAAATGTGATTGTGATAATTATTTTGTTTTTATACTTATATGCAATGCCTATATTGTACATATACTGCATATAACGTTTTTACAAATGAACGCGGGTATACATTAAATAAATAAAAGAATACATTAACGCTAATTTAGTTGAAACAAACAATTGTGATAAAAAGTGTAAATATTTGTGAATAACAGCAAAAATGCTATTATTAAATTCAGTTTTATTATTGACATTTTGTACATTGATTTTAACTTTGCAATAGCACTGGATTCGAAACTGGGTGGCATCCGTTCGGGTACTACAACCGGCACAAAATGCAAAGCCATTTGTTGGTAGTTTTGCCAAAGATCCATTTTCTCCAAAAATAATTTACATTAAGCATTTAAATAGAATAAACCACATAAATAGTGAATACAAAAATATATTTTATTATTTGGTAAAACGTGAATATACTTTTAAATCAAAGTTCCATGCTAATTGTTTCTTGTACAAATGTGTGTAATGTATGTTTTTTATGAATTCAAAACTTTGTTTATTAATTTTTGAAACAATTATATAACCTAAATTATTTTCACAAATGTTATTAATAATAGAAATAGAAGCAAGCAAAGCAATTTAAAAAAGTTACTAAATAAAACTAATATATAAGGATTGTATAACATTTAAAATAAAATCAAGTTAAAACAAACCATAATAGTTTAATGTGTAAACAATGAGAGAACAAAGCCTTAGAAAGTAAAAGTGTTAGAGCTTCTAATTTTAACACAATTATTATTATTATTATTATTACAAAAACCTTTTGCTTTAAAAAAATGAGGATGAGGCAATAAGATAACAATTACAGCAGAAAATAACAACAACAAAGTCTCTTAATTTAAAGAAAACATGAGACAACAAAATGTTTCCATGCATTTGAACATTGTGCCAAACAATATACTTGGGCCCATGAAACATTCATTTCAATTAGATCTTCCCGAATAGTTCTTAGCCAAGTTTTCTGTGGTCTACCAACCTTTCTTTTATCATTTACAATTGTTCATTTTAAAACCGTTATTGCTGGTCTTTCAGGTACGGTAAACGTAGAATTTGACTAAGTAATTTTCTTCGTCTAATTGTCATGGAGTAAACGAGAGTCAGTTCTTCTCATGATCTTATCATTTGAAATGTAATCGCGCCAGGTAAGTTTTAAAATACTTCTAAAACATTCACTTTTCTTTATAATTCCAAAAAAGAAATCACAAATAATAAAATGAGCATAATGTCTGTATTTTTTTCAACAATTCCTGTAAATTTCAATTTTTAAATGGAAATATTTATTTATGTTTACACTGAAATTTTATGTTTGTAATAAATAAAATAAACTTATTTTGCAGTTTGCGTATTCTGAAATTTTTATTTGGTATAAAACTTGTGACTGGTTTTTTATTGCATTAATGTCGATAATAACAATAATGTACAAGTTAAATAGTTTTTCTTAATAGAAATGTTATTTTGTATAGGAAATGTTTTAAAGAAAAATGGACCCATTTGTTAACAAAAATAAACAAACTGTGCGTGAACATAACAAGTAGATAAAATTGCACATTAAATGTGGGCCCACGTTTAGGGCTCCGCCAACAGTGCACTTGTAGATACGTGTAACATTCAAACAATAAACTTTTACTGACATAAACATATGTTTAAAAAAATAACTTGGTACTAAAATTTGTTTATTTTAAATAAAAAATTTTATTACAATTTGGCATGTTTTTATTTTTTATAGTTCGAACCTCTAAAACAATACCTAGAAACAGTGAGGTAATTTGATTAGGCATTTTTTGCAACATTTTAAAATAGAAACTGAGTTTAATCTAGATAATAAAGAATACTATTTAGCATTATTATTATTATTATTACAAAATAAATTATACTTTAAAATGAGCTCAAACCAACTAGATAACAGTAGATATAGAAACCAATAACGAAGTTTCATACTTTAAAAAAACCATGGGGCAATAAAAAATAGTTCATATACTCGAACATTTTGCCACAATTTTAGTTTGATTCTCCATGAGACATTAATTTTAAATAGACTTTTCCGAATCGTTTTCAACCAACTTTTGAGAAGTAAATATTTACGTTTGACTAGCCAATTTTCTTTTTTAAATTGTAATAATATCGTGTAGTAAACAAGAGTTAGTTCTTTTCATGAGTTTATTATTTGAAATATGATTACGTTTTGCAATTTTGAAAATACTTTTACAACGCTCAAAGTTGGACTTCGGTGAGCATAGGTTCGAACCTCACCACCGGCCCACTAAAATGCGGGCCCACGTTCGGCTTCGCTAAAATGTCTACTGCTGAAAGATGTTTCTCGTAATAAACATAAAATAAATTTTTTTTAAATAAGAATAATAAACCTTCAGCATTTTATTAATCTTGTTTGTTCGTTTCAACGTTTTACTTCCATATATTATTATGTATAGGATTATTGACGCTTACAATCAACGTTTTGTCTTCAAGCAGATGGAAGTACATGACCATATTAATTTGAATCTATGAAATACTGACATGAATGAAATACAAATATAATTAATTTACTGTAAACAAAGTTAGATTATACTTCAAAAATATGCTTAATAAATTATTTTTAAAAATCAATTAATATTGTTTGATTAGTATTTTTTAAATAAATTTTAATTATTAAAGGATTTAGTAAATCGGTTGTTTGATTAAAATTACACATATGGTTTACATATGTTATGTGTATAATATCCAAATTTTATCCTGAAATGTTTTAGTGCAATTGCGTTTTTTGTAAATATGTTTTTAACCCTAAAGCCTAATTTGCAAGTGAATATATATATATATATATATATATATATATATATATATATATATATTATTTATTGGTACTGTAGGCTAGCAATACAATCAGTTAATTAATAAAAAACATCAATAACCTTGAATGCATAAATTAATTAAGTTTTGCTATTTTTCTACTTCTTACAATGTTCCTTTTGTAAAAACATTCAGACGTTAAAACTCGGACAATATGTAATATATGACAAAATAGTAAAGTTGAACTATTTTCCAACACAAAATTAGTATTAATTAAATTTTAATAAAAAGAAAAATTTATCAAATTATATTAAACTAAATTAATTATATCGGTATGTTAAAATTAAATTAAACTGAAAAAATAGAATTAAAATAAAACAAGTTAAACTTTGTAATGTGGTTTTTTTAAAAACATAATTGTATATTTTGTTACAAAAAGTACAAGTATAATTTGTCTATAGCAATAATAATATTTTTAAATGATTTAATAGATATGAAATAATTATTTATTTATTCAAACATTTTTTTCTATTTAATTAGCATTATTTTGTTTAGTTTATATGCACTACAAATATGACAAGTAAACTTGATTTTGGTCTAGGGGTGGTCTAGCGTTACAGCGCTCAATTTAGACCTCGTTGGCTATCGAGGTTCGAATCCCACCACCGGCACTCAAATGCGGGCCTACGTTCGGCTTCGCTAAAATGTCCACTGCTAAAAATGTTTTCCGTAAAACATTTAAAGTAGCAAACACAAAATAAAAATAATAAATAAAATTATCAATTGATTAAATGCAGTTGTAAAATTCTACATACATCCGTAATGTAATATTAGATTGCACTTTTTTTAATCATATTGCATTTTATTTAAAGTACAAGGTAGAAAATAATACTATATATTGCTGATTGTACAGCCACACAATTTACGTATTTTTAAGTATTGTGTACTATTGTTTATTACCATTTGTCAGACTAGTGCAATTGATTAAAGCGTTTCTTCTGTACATGGGGTCAACATTCGATTGCGTTCCAGTTGTACTGTTAAATTTAAACAGAAGATAAAATGTCCACATGCTTAAAAACTCTAAAGATTAAAATAATTTTTAACTAACATCTTTACCAAGAAGTAGGCTTAATTTTACAAAACAAATGTGCAATAATCAAATGTATTCAAAGAAATCAATTTTATATTATGTAATGACTAAATAATACATTTTATTTTATTTATAGAAAAGATAATGTGAGTTTTGTGCCAAACTTAGATACGCATTAATATATATGCAAAACATTTGCGACAAGCATAATGCTTAATTTGTAAATAAAAAATGAATATATTCATAACATGATTTATCCAAAGAAAAATGTTACTATATATATATATATATATATATATATATATATATATATACTTTTGCATACACTAACAACTAACCTTTAACTTAAACATATTACTTATATTTGCATATGTGTGCATAGATAATAAGATGCATAAATTGTAACCGTTTATTATTATTCACAAAATTAGCACATGTGTTTCTTCAAAATGGTAAACGCTTATTTCACATTTTGAGTTTGTTTTAAAATAAGTTTGGCGTTTTACCGAGCAAACCCTCTTTTTATTGTAAAAAAAATTATTTGGAAACCAATAAAAAAATATTAATTAATTTTTACAGCATGTGCTATTATATGTATATATATATAAACATTTATTTTATTTTATTTTATTATTTTATGTTTGCTACCTTGAATGCTTGCACGAGAAACATCTTTCAGCGATGGACATTTTAGCGAAGCCGAACGTGAGCCCGCATTTTAGTGGGCCGATGATGGGATTCAAACCAATGCTTACCGAGGTTTGAATTCGAGCGCTGTACCGCTAGACCACGCCGGCACACATTAAAATTTAAATCGCAAAGTTTATTCAAAAGCAATAAAATTAATAAAATGACCATGAATTTAGTTTACAGGTATAAAAAAATGTAATTCCAATATATATATATATATATATATATATATATATATATATATATATATATATATATATTACTAGCAAATAATTTTTTTTTTCAAATAAACGCAATAAAACATCTAGCAAAACATCCCATTTCATCTTTCCTTTTAACTGCAAAATGCAACATTGTTTTAAAAATAAATTTAAACATTTTTCTAATATTGATTTTGTACCTTATTTTTAAACAAAAAAAATTATATTTAAGTATAATTATACATTATGTTGTGGTTGTTTCAATTTTGTGGAACAATTTATGCTACCAAACATTATTGTACACATAATAATAACGATACATTATACACATAATTTAAAAAGGCAAATTGTTTATTTTTAAATAAAAAAAAGAATTAATTTTTTAAAGATTTTTAAAAAATGTTAGTTCCGATTAATATTATAGGTTAATCACAAGATTAATACTACTTTTTAGTAAATATGAATTTTAGCTATTAAACCATATATTTTAATAAATGAAATTATGCACATAAATTAATAATAAATTATGTAAATTGCATTAAATAATCGTGTTTCCATAATTGTTTACTTTAGGATAATTTTTTCGGCTTTGGTATATTTACAAATAAACATTTTTAAATAAATACAAAATTAAATATAGAATAGTTTACTATTTCTCTTTTTTTGTTGCATATTTTTAAAAAGGTATTCAGGTATAAACAATAATTTAAATGTTATAATATTTAAAAGTTAGTCTTTATGTTTTAACAGGTTACCTATATGTACATATATATTCTTGTCTAATTCTGATGATGCTATACAATAAAGGATAAATAAATATTTTTTATAATTTAAATGTTTTTTAATGTGATGAATAACGTCCACAATTTTAAAATTTTGTTTGTATAATTCTAAGTTTTCGCATACACACAAAATTACTAAAATGGAATTAGATACGTACGTAACTAAAATGGAATTTTGAAACCAACAACCTAATATAGTCATAAAGTTTTTAGTTGTTATTCTTTTTTGTAATGTAAATACTGTTTTAACGTATCATTTTTTTAGATTAAAATTCTCGTTTTATTGTTATGAATTTTTTTTAAAAACGAGATATATAAATTCAATAAAACAAGCGGGTATATAATTATTTTCAGGATTTATTAATATATAATATATATATATATATATATATGTACAAGTTCTCTTAATATACATTATGTATATAGTTTATTGTCCTTTTTCACTTTGTACATAATTTAATTTAAGTTAATTTTAATTTCATTATTTACTTTATTTGCTACAATCATAAAATAATTATTACATTTATTTTTAGTTTTTAGTATGCTTTAAAATTTAATCCATTTTGTAAGTTACTTTTTAACTTAAATACACCTTTTCACATGTATATACAACCCCTAAGGCAATTACTACATCTAACGTAATTATCTAATTTAAACTTTTCTAGTAACCACGTTGTTTAAAATAAAAAAAACTTAGTTTTATTATGTAATATACATTTCTATTTTATGTGTAAAATATAATTATAATTGTGTCAATAAATATTATTATTATGCCAGCGTGATAGAGTTAATAAAACGCAAGACTTAAAACTGGTTGAGTATGGGGTTTGTGTATTATTTCCTGCAAAAAACGTTCAAGCCCTTATTCGGCATTTCCAAATATTTACTTGCCAACAAATCTTTTTTGTACAACATTTAGGCATTAAAAATAAAAAATAATACACCAAAAATTAATAAATAAGCATAAAAGTAAAATATAAAAGCAAATCGAAAACCTGTATAAGATGGTAAATGTTTTTATTGGAACATTTTTTTACATTAAAGTCATAAAAAAAACCACGTGCTATTATGATAATTGAACACGTAAAATTACTTATCTAACAAGTATATGCTTAATTTTTAGTTGAGAATCTCAATTTATAAGAAATCATGTTATTATTATAGCAAATTAACCTTCAATCTACATTGAACTACATTAAATTTAGCTTGGTTGTAATGTTTGTGTTGTGAGTTGTACTGATTTAAATGTCATCTGTACCCCCTTTTTGTATATATATATATATGCTAAAATTTTATGTTTGTGACCAACGAGAATGTACAAAATAAATTTATCTTACAGTTTACATATTCTTGTATTTTTATTTGGAATTTTAATTTAATAATTGTAAAAAATTGTTTATTTATTTAATAAATTATAATCTAAATATAGTTAACTAATTATTAAACATTTATATTTTTTAAACATTGTGATCTTTATTAATATTATAGGGTTTACGCTGTGTTTAATAAATAAAAATTGTAGTTATTAAATAATATATTTTTTAAATTAAACACATCAATTAATGATAAATTAATTATTAAAAGAAATTATGGAAATTGAATTTAATAATTCTGCTTAAATTATTGTTTATTTAAAAGTATATTTGTATATTTTATAGTAAATTTATAACTAAATATAAAAGACTCTATATTGTTTATTTTTAAAAATATTTATTAAAATATTATGTTCCCTTAATTGCAACGCATAAACCAATTAATAAGTTTTATATGCATATTGAATAAAATGTATTTCAACGTAAAGTTTATTGCTTAAATTAAATGTCTGACAATAAATAATTTTTTACAGTTGTTCAGATTAAAATTAGCAGATCGACTTGAATAATAAATCTACTAGGTTTTTAAGTCAAACAGAAACACTATACAGCTGTTTGATCCTTATTTGGAATCATTATCAGCGCATAAACTTGAACCCACGCCCTATCTAGTGTCTGGTCAGCTTATTAAACCACTAAGCTACGAGTGGATGACCTCAGCCTTGTACATTTATTATGTACAGTGAATCTGATCAATTCTAATTACCCAGTGTCCTCAAATGCTACTACGTTTAGCAAGTAAAAAAATTATTTCACTAGGCCTTTGCATACTGCCAGGTTTAATAGCTTATATGGTACGGTTTGGTTATATTTATATATAAATCTGGCAATAATAATCTGATAATTGTAAAACAAATAATCCCTTAAAAAACCCATTGTTAAAAATATTTTTTGTTAATAGATTATCAATCCAGTCCTAAAAATTATGCAAATTTAATTAACAGTGATCAAATCATGCTTTTGTACACAAGAGTAATTGTTTAATAACTTACCACAGGCATTATTCTATAAAATATTACATGTTTGTACAAAGGAGTTTATTAACACACTTATTAATTTTCAGGTTTTTATTGATTAAATCTTTAGTATAAAAACATGTATTGACAAGTAGATGTTTTGAAACTCAAACGAAATTTTACGTTTAAAGTCATCCTATTCACTTTTTAGTTTGGTGTTTTAACAACTGCGCTAAGTGTTATATGTTTGTATCTAAAAAAATGTATAAGGTAAAATTATTCTACAGTTTACTATATAATAATTTCATGTTTTAAATGTCTGATTAAATCATTTTTGTATTTACAAAGGAATTGTTTTCAATATACACCACCTACTAATTAAAAATTATTTTACATACTTTTAATAGCAATAAATAATTTTAGCAACATGGCAATTTGTTTAAATCTAATTAATCATTTTGTTATACTATGTTCAATAAATTATTTTTCTATTGCATGTAATTAAAGCATAAAATTCGTCGTATAAATGTATTTTTAATGTAAAACGATTAAGTTTTTATACATTTAAATAATTGATTTTCAAAATTATTTAATACATTCCGTTTTTATTTATATTTTATTAACTAGCATAACAAACGTAAGATGTGCAACAAAATTTATATAATTAAAGTAATTGTATTAGCTTAACAAATAAATAAATTACCTTCTAATTTTTTTCCATTTACCTATCTATGTATGTTGTGTTGTAGAAAAAGCTCAAGTTATGAAAAGCAAAAATAAATTAAATCAAACACTGTGATTAGCTAAAAAGTTTTTTTTGTTTAAATTATTTAAATTATGCTTTTTTATTTTTTACACATAATTAGGTGGCATAATATTTTGCCTATTTTTAGAACAAACAAAAGATAACTTTATCCAATCTATACAGTATTCCACGATCTATATGGAAACGGTTTAGTGAAAGAAATCATTTACTTGCTTGTTAGGGGTAGTTACGTATAGCAATTAAAGTCACTCTATAATTAACATTAATCAGATTTACTATTAATAGTAAATTTACCGAGTCTGTTTTAACTATCTGTAAATTGATGGATAAAATTTTGGTTTAAAACCAAAAACCGACATCAATTCCAATCCATGATACCAGCCGGCAATTTGTGACAATAATAAAACAGCTGATATTTGTTGACTTAAACCAAGTATAATTATTTGGAAATTTTGAAAATTCTTATATTATTACCCTCAAACAAAAATCTATTACAAAAAGGTTTACTGTTCAATATTATTGGCTATTCTTTTAATTAATATAATTAATGCATAATATATGCCAATGTGTGTATATTATTATGTTTTGTTAATCCCGTTGACATTTAGGTCAGTCAATGAGAACTTTCACTGTAATACCGGAGTATTTTAGCTGTACAGCGCCCGAATTTGGACCTCGGTGGGCATGGGTTCAAATCCCATCACCGGCACTAAAATGCGGGCCCACGTTCGGCTTTGCTAAAAATGTTTATTGTTAAAATATTTTTCTTGTAAAACATTCAAAGTAATAAACGTTTAAAAAACAGTATTTTAAGTAAGCTTTTCAAATTATTTTTATATGTAATCTTTATTATTATTATTATTTAGAAATATATATATATATATATATATGTATGTATATATATATATATATTATATAAATTTTATATTGTAAATTTAGTCGGTAATTAAAAATCAATGAATATTTGATACATTAGGTTTTATTGCACAAGTTTGCGCCATTAAAGTTTTAAAAATTAATACATAGTTATTCGAGTTAACTTTAACTATTTATATAAATTTGAAAAAAGTTCAACATTATTTTTTGTTTTTTCAATATATATATAATTTGCAAATTATATTTAGTAAGATAATTTTCTAATACTGCGCTTAGGGGAGTTCATTTATTGTAATCAAATGCCATTTTTAGTTAACAAAAGTTTTTTTAATACAACTTTAAACTTTGGAGCAAATGTGTTTGAAAAAACCTTATCTAAATGTAAACAACATCGGTATTATAATTTTATTTTAATTTAATTTAATTTACTCTCATTCAACTTAAAGTTTAGAATTACGTACCACAAACACCACTTATGATTAGGTAAATTAACTTAAATGATCAAAATCAATAATTTAGTTTATGTATAACAAATTCCAAATATATATATATATATCATATTTTAAAAATTTGTTTTGTAAAAATATAGTATCAGTATGTTAGTTGAAAATCGTTGGAAAACTGCATTTACAAAAAAAATTATAATTAGGTTTATACAGTTTGAAATTTGTATTTAATCAATTGAAATTATAAAATGTTTACTGGTAAAGTTGTATGTAGTAATTACGTAGATTGCTTTTTTATATTTAATATTGCGTGTCGCTCTAGTTATTGTCATTAAAAATAGTTATAGTTACAGTTTTAAATCCTTTCGGTGAAGCCTCTCAAATGATTCAATGTAAACGCTTTTTTTGAAAACAAATTTTAGGCAGTGTAATGTAGAATCTTTTACTTTTTGATAATTTTTTAAATAAAAATTATTTTTTTTTTTAAATTGTGTTTGTTGTTTTTCAACTTACAAAGTAATTTTTTTTATGCGTAGCCCGTATTAGTTTAAATAATAGCGCTGTTAAAGTCGGTCCAAATTAAAAAATGCTAAAGATCAAAACCCACGGTTATCAATTTTGCTTCAGTAGAGAAGACATTTAACTATAAAACCTACAAATTATTGCTATTCTAGCCGGCAATAGCAAAAAAGAGAAGGCATACTTCCAAAAATGTGTTAAGTGATAACAAAAATAGAGCTCAGTCTTTAATATGCAAACTCTTTAGTGCGCAAAACACAATATGGGTTTTACTTATTTTAAAGTTAATTATTAGGTAAATTATTTAATTGTTAGAAAACAATAATATTAATGATTTGGCGATACAGCACTCGACTTAAACTCAAATGGTCATCGGAGTTCGAATCCCACCACCGACCCACTGAATGGGGGGTCCACGTTCGGCTTTGCTAAAATGTCCACTGCTAAAAAACGTTTCTTGTAAAACATTCAAAATAATAAAAATAAAATACAAAATTAATTTAATTTAATTTAAAATAATAATAATAATAATAACTCTTTCTAAATTGTTAATTGCACAATAATTCACACAATCAAGTTAATATGGTTTCCAATCAAAAAGAGGACTTATTTATCTCTTTAAAAATGTGCAAATTAAATCTTGAGCACGTTACCGCAATTTTTTAAACATTTGTTTTTAAAAAAGAATATTTTTAAAATAATGACTTTTCTTATATTTCTAGGTTCACTACTTTTTTAAAATTCAAATTATGTTTTTTTGTTTTAGATTGACAAGAAAATTTAAAAATAATGCTGTATACTTTGTTTCCAATTCGTTTTAGTTTTTGGGTTTTTATTTTAATTCCAAAATTGTAGAGAGTTGGCAATCCAGAAGTTTTTGTATAATAAGTAGTTCACTGTAACGTTAATTTGCTTAACATTCCGACATAACAAAACTCTAGACGTGTAGCGTAATAAACATGCGTTTTGTTCTAACCATAGGCACTAGATGCAAGTTTTCATTTTTCCTTTTGCTAAGAAAGGCGTTTTTTGTCAAACGTACAAACAATAAAAATTTTTAAAAATACAAAAATAAATTTAGCTAATGGTACATTTTTATGTTTTTTATGTTTATTTTTTGTGAATGTTTTACTAGAAACATTTTTCAGCAGTGGACATATTAGCAAAGCCGAACGTAATCCCGCATTTAATCGGTTGGTGGTGGAATTCGAATCCCGATGCCCACCGAGGTCCGAATTCGAGCGCTCTACTGTTAGTTTATTTTTATTTGACGTTATATACAAACAAAATATATTTGTAAAGAAAAAAACAGTTATCAAGATTGTATTCCAGCTATTAACACAAAAAAAACTCGTTAGTTTATTATGCAATTAAAAGTTTAATAAAAGAAAATACGATAATAATTATTTAAAAAATTTAACACTAATAAATACTAATACTACAACTACTACTACTACTATTATTATTATT
This sequence comes from Cardicola forsteri, assembly GCA_025895645.1. Lineage (NCBI taxonomy): Eukaryota > Metazoa > Platyhelminthes > Trematoda > Strigeidida > Aporocotylidae > Cardicola > Cardicola forsteri. The sequence goes on along the minus strand of JAKXYG010001380.1, from coordinate 314,063 downwards.
ACTATTTTAGTATAAAACAAATAATTCATTAGTTAGGCTTAATTGATTTTGCAATATGTAAGTAAAACCTTTATGATATTATTTTACAAAAAAGTTAATGTAATAAACAATTATCAATTTCACCGTGACAAAATAATTACATTAAAAAAACTAATATTTATATTGATTAAAATAAATAGTATACGTATGTTAATTTAGAAACATTTATATTTCTTGGCGCTACTACAATACGATCGATAAGAATATAAAAAATACCTTGATTATTGTTGACATTGCCACAATTAGACAACTAAAATTAATTTTACAAAAAATAATTATTCAAAAAAATAGAAAAAACGATTAAAAAATACAAGATTTAAAAGAACAAAAAATTGACCTTGGTAAGACTGGATTAAAATGATTTTTTAAACTAAATTAATTAATATTACTACTTGCAGTATTGTATGAACAACATCTTTCAGTAATAGACAATTTAGTAAAACCGAACGTGGATCCACAGTTAGTGTCGGTGCTGGGGGTCGAACCCATGACCACCTAAGTTCCAATTGTGCACTGCACCGCTAGACTACTCTCGAAAATAAATATTTAGCGTAAAACTATTTAGTTTTACTGTTTTTTAAACAAAAAATTAACAACAATAGTATTGGCGAACGGAAGTTGAGTAATATAGATTTGAGTTCCATTACCGGCATTAAATGCTTGCAAAACATTCAAACAATACACTCAAAAAAGCTATTTTAAAATGGGTTTTAAATTTAAGTAATTAATATGATTATTTCTAAAATAATATTGTAAGTTTGTAAAACTAATATTTATAAATGTTTAATTTAAGAAATTACTCATTACATCACTTTCAACGACCGTATTTAATAGAAAACAGAACATTTTATTTATTATTTGTTTTAATTTGATTGCATATAGGAAAATGCACTTTATTACATTCAAAAATTAATTAATTACTACAAAATAATTTAAAATACATAATTATGAATTATTAAAGTGGATATTAAACCTGATTGTTTTTTACCTACCAAAGAGTATGAAAACATTTGTAAAAAGAATAAAATATTACTTATTATGTACAAGTAGTTTACTATTTAAAATAAATATTTTCTCTAGGTAAATAATGTTTTTAATTTAAATTATCAATAACAAAAAATAAGTATAACATTTTGCACTTGTGTAATTTCAGTTATATCATTCAAATTTTTAAACTATATTAAATAATAATGAACAATTTCAGTCCTACGGACAACAATTTTTATTCACTTCTTTACTATTTCATTTTGGCTCCATTAATTAATTAATTAATTCCCTTCAGACACAAACATATAAAGAATCAGTATATATATATAGGAAGAAAATAAATAATGTAATTAACTTAACATTAATAATTACACAGACATACACATATACAACATGTCTATATTAAGTCCAAGCTAAATTTAATAAAGTTACAAATTGCTTTTGTGCACACAGAATAGGTTTAAATGTGTAAATGTAAACAGATTCAACATTAGAGACTTGAGCAGTTGTCAACACTTTGAAGCAATCATTAAAATTAATTTGGTGTTTCGTTTGAGGTAGATGACGTTTGTTTGAGTTTGAATGTTTAGATAAACGGCGAGTTGTCCGACCAATATATTTGTCACCGCAACTGCAGGTGAAGTAATAGATACAATGGAAGATGGAGAACATTGTATTAGTTGCTTTTATGTTGGGCAGAGCAAGACCTGTTGTAATACACAACATTTTAAAGCTTGATTTTTAAGAGACTCATAACATCATCCTTTTTTTATAAATACTGGCTTATTGTCGTTTACGATTGTTTCCCTAGTTTTGAGTAACTTTGAATAGTAATTGATAAATTCATGTTTGTGACTGAAGGCAATATATGAAATAAATTTATCTCACAGTTTACAACTTTTATTTTTTTATTTGGAATTATACTTTAAATGAATTAATTTGTTATTCATTTTGTGTATAACAAAGACAATTTCATACAATTATTATTACATTGTTTGTCATGAATAATTTTAGTGTTTAGTTTTTGTCATTTAAAAGAAGCATGTTGTTATTAACTCTACCGTGAGCAGTTTCGATTGAGGTTGAAAAAAGAAGGAAGGTTTGAGTGCAAGATTAGGAATCTTAGTGAAAAAACAACAAAAGAACACCATTTCATTAAACTAGGCATAATTAAGTTGGCGGGAGTTGGAGAAATCCTAATGGAATTTAAATGTTCAAAGCCAAATTATTAATGTATAATTATATGGAATAATCTCGTTGCCCCAATCTTATCAAGACGAAATAGTTTTGATATAATATAATAATTTTATTATTTCTAAAAAAAGGATTAAATAACTATACTTGTAGGCTATCCAATTTTTAATTATCAAATATTATAACTGGTGCAATAAATGTTGTATTGCATTGGTTATAATACTTGAAGATACATAAATTGTAAGCATTTTGTTCTCTTAGTTTGTTGTTGGGATCTTCGCTGATGCCTGTTCCAAATTAGGTTTAGAACGGCGGACTAATAAAAAAATTGTTGTTAAAACGCACCAAATGAGACACCATTGTATAAAAACTACGATAACGTACTTTTTACAAATCAAGGATATTAACTCCTACATTTTAGCTTCCTTTTTTTCTAACATAGGCATCAGACTGATTATAGCAATGTACTAACAATGTATTTAAATTAAATTGACATTAATAATAATAATAATTATTATTATATAGTTGTAATAATAAAAACCAGAACAGTGATAATTACTTTTTTATTACTATAATTTTAAAAAATTATTACTTTTATATCATTAATCAGATGTAATTAAGTTATTTTTAAACAAAAAAAATTGAAAAAAACCTAATTTAAATTACGATAGGGTACGTTGACTTTGTCTAAAATAATACAATAAGTGCTAAAAGTAAAAAAAAACGAAAGCATTCAATCAATTAGTCATGTATATCGTTTTTCAAATTGATCACTTCTTCGTGCATTGCATCTAGTTCGCGACGCATAACACGTACTAACTTCATTAGACTGATATTTAACAATTGCAAACTTTTATAATTCATTTTCGAGTTGATATCGAAAAGGCAATCGACTTTTTGACTTTCGAAAGACCCAACAGGTAGACAATATGAATTTTCTCGCAACAACTTGGCATTTTGTTGACCCAATTCCACAACATGATCGTCACAATCTGTTCCATTCGATCTTGACCGATTTGCTATCCAAGGTTTTAATGTTTGAATGCCAACATCAATCATTAGACGGGATTCGTTTGGATGTTTCAATTGCCACGTGGTACAAGGTTCGGCTATTTCTGCCTGTAATGCAAAAATAAATTACAACTAGTTAGTTTACTGTAAAGATGGTAATACTGTCGAGTTGTCTCAATCTACACAGGAAGCGATAATCGGAAAATTGAATTTACTTTCTTTAGATCTTACTAATAAATCACTTTGTCATAAATTACATATTACTTATTTTTGTTTAGAAAATTTAAATCATATGTTAAACATCGTTTACACTAAATGCTAGAATTTTCAAAAAATTCAAGTCTATTTCTGAAGCTGAACTTTTATTTCCCTTATTCCAAAATATGTCTCAGACAAAACAAAGCCTAAATATACCATAGTTTGTATCTAGAAAGCCAGATACAAATCTAAGTAGACATATATATATGTGAACTTTTGTCACTGAAACCTACTGCAAGCCCTCGTTTCGCTTTATCCAATGTTGTTTCTTATCCAACAATCAAGTAACAAAAACCGAATGAAATGTTAGTTTTAATATCCGTGCTGTACACAATGCTGGCAAGACGACCCTAACAAGAATGTTTTCGATCTTATTGATATTTGTGAAAAGCGAGGCATATTGTTTATTCGTCAAAATCTTAGCTAACACAGTTGAGGGTTATTGTTCAAAATGTTTTGTTAATTTGAAAATAACAAGGCAACAACCCATCAATTTGTTCTAATTTAAACTTTTGTTTTAAGAACAATAGTAAAAATATTAACTAATATATTTATATAAATACACTTATAATTCATAATATGTATTCATATTTTATACCTTATTGTGACAATTTATTCCAAAAGTTTAAAAATCAATCAAGTTGAACAATATAATATTCAGGGTTATAAAATTTGATAAATAACTGAAATTAAACAAGGCAAGGAACCATTTGAATAGATTTTAAAAAGCCTAAGTTTATACCTTTTAGTATCATTTTTATTATTGATAATTTAAGTTATATTTAAACGGGACAGCAATCGAATTTGGACCTTGGTAGGCATGGGTTCGAATCCCATCATCGGCCTACTTTCGACTTCCCTAAAATGTTCACTGCTGAAAGATGTTTCTTGTAAAACATTCAAAGTAATAAACATAAAAAATAAAAAATTAAACCGTTTTCTTTTTTGTCAATAAAGCTGTGTTTTTAAAGTTGTTCCAATTGATTCTAACTAGGTAAAAAGTTACACTTATAAAAAGCTAATTTAAACTATTAGAAAATTGTTGTTTAATAGTGTAACTCGTTTATTTGGTGTAGCGGTACAGCGCTCGACTCAAACCTGGGTGGGAAGGGTTCGATTCTCACCACCGGTACCAAATGCGAACCCACGTTTGTCTTCAACTAAATGTTAACTGCTGAAAAATGTTTTCCATAGAACAATTAAGGTAGTATATATATATATATATATATATATATATATATATATATATATATATATATATATATATATAAATACATTAATTTGATTTATTTTTTTTATATTTGGTTTATTAATGCAATAAATGTTGTTATATATTATAATTTTAAATTATTTTCTAAATAATATTACTTGGTGTGCATTGCTAAAGCATTATCTAGGATATGTGGGATATGTAAGCAATTAGAGTTGAATGCTGTAGAGTATTATTAGTGCTACTAAAAACTAATTTTCTCTTGGGTACACATTTCAATAATTAACCATTACTGTACAGGTTTTTTACATTATTAACTAGTATGTACCTTTATTTAATTATGTAAAAACTTAAGGGAAAAAAAACAATTTTAAATAGCAGATTATCACCTGCTTTCCTCAAATTTTGAATTACAAGTAAACAATTTTTTAAGCAAAAGTTGACAAAAAACAATTTGCAGAAAGTAGTCATGACGACGGTTAATCTATAATATTCATGATAATAAATTTGTTTATGCATTTATTACCTAAAAGAATTGTGAGTTTGAATAAACATACACTATATATATATATATATATATAATAGAGATTTCATAAAATAAATATTGTTGTAAGTATATATCGATTTTTTAACAACTGTTTTATATTGTTTGAACTTTTACATTATATTAATTGATATTTATTATATTATGATATATTTATACAATTCAATAGAGATAAATCTATTTGGTTCATCGTTCCATTATGTATAATATGAAAATTGACTGATTATAATGTTTTATTTAATGTAGTTTTTCCCCAGTTTAATAATAATAACAATAATAATAATAATAATAATAATAATAATAATAATAATAATAATAATAATAATAATAATAATAATAATAATAAAATAATAATAATAATAATAATAATAATAATAATAATAATAATAATAATAATAATAATAATAATAATAATAATAATAATAATAATAATAATAATAATAATAATAATAATAATAATGATAATAATTAATCTAAACCCTTCCGTCCGTAGATGGATATTGAGAAACGAATAGATGCCTCCAGCTTACGCTTGTCGATTCTTTAAATTAGGACTTGTTATTGGGCAAATTAATTTTCTCAGTGTTTTCTAAATTAAGACTATTAAGACTATTATCTCTACTTTTCCAAATTGTAGGAATATCGTAATTTTGTCAGTCATGTCAATGGCTCACCCTTGTATTACATATTGAGAACTGAAAAGTGTTCATGCTATAATAGCGTAGTTTATTTGTCAAAACTCGACTTTCGCTGTAAGGAAATAAAAATTTCAGTTTTTTTGAGTGTAGACTTTTTGTATGGGCTTTATCACTCTAACAATATTACAATCTCCCAAAAATTATACATATAAGTAAAACCATCTGTGGTACAATTTATTCTACTCCATTTTCAACCAAACCGATAAGCTTTATTCAAAAGTTCTGTTTAAATAAGCTGAAAAACGTTTTTCTGTTTTAAATTATTTTGAATTAACACCAATCTTGGCCATTTCTTTTACATCTGATTTTATTTCTTTAAGTAGCCTTTGTTGTTTTCTTAATTAACACGTGTATTTCCTTTATAGAAGTAGAGTTGCTATTTCTATGCTTCAACAAAACCTAAGCTATTTATTCAAGTATGTAAACAATAGGTAATATTAATATTGATTATCATTTTTAGTGTTCAATAAAAAGAAGTGACAAACATTATTGTTATTAAATTCCGCTTATAGATTTTCAAATTTCAACTTTCAAATAGCGATATTGGTTGTTATAATTTCTTTATTTAAAATTATGTATCTTGTAAAAGTTTTAATGTAATTGTTCTCTTTCTTAAATTTTGAGCCTATAACCAGTGTTGTTATGTAAATTATTTGCATACCACTTTTATGTATTAAACAATTTTAACATTAATATTTTTGTAATGTCAGATAATAAAAATTCTTTTGATGGATAAATATATGTATGTGTGTGTGTGTGTGTAAATATGTTTCTATGACTACTGTTTAATAACTAAAATATGTGTTGTAAATTTATTTTGCTTTTCATTTCAAGTTAAATTACTTTCATTAGAAATATGGTTTTGTTGAGTTTTTATATATATATATATATATATATATATATATATATATATACGATAGAAAAGTGCATTATTAAAAAAACATTTTTGTTAAAATTTACTTTCTTTTAATCTAAACGCTTAACTATTAGTTGATAAATGAAATTTGTAACTTGATCGTTAAAGTTTTCAAAACTTAGTTTGAACTGGAGTAATGTAATGTTTACGTTAGTCGACCTATACTTTATTAAATTGTGTTGTGAGTGTTAAAATCTTCCCACTGGTGGAAATATTTTCACTATAAACGTTCAAGCAATAAACTTGAAAAAAATTACTTCAATGCCATTTTCGTTAAACTGTAATGTCTTTGATTCATTCAACATAATTAACTTAAATCTACCATATATATATATATATATATATATATATATATATATTTGAAATTCTCAACAACCCTAATTTAGTATCTTATTCGATATTTACAATTACATTTCAACCGTTCACTTCATCTCTAATGGAATACCAAACATTAACTGAAGTGGTACAAATGATTTAAATACAAGACTCGTAATTAATTGGTAATGAGTAGCAAGTTCTTCCTTCATTCAAAAAGATTTAGCTAATATAAATATTTAATCAATAAGAGTTACCAAATACAAACTACCTAGCCAAATAGGCACGCAATTTACTCGCGCACATACATACGCAATGCACAATACAATTATCAATAATGGTACAGCATTAGTTAAATATTGATTTAGTTAAGGGCTCAAGACTATGACCTCTACTTTGTAAACCAATAATTTTTTTCGGTAGTCTTTAGTGATAAGTGAGTAGTACCTGCTCGCATGGCTTCCCATTGCAAGCCTCCTGGCCTTACCAAGAATAGTTTGTTTTACGTTCAAATTAAATTTCCTCCTGTTCTTTAGTAATTCTGTTTTTACAAAATTGCATTCGTTGAAAAGACAAAATTAAACTCCTTATCATTACATTGTACAACTTGTTAACTAATTTTAAAAAGCAAAAAAATAACCATACTTGAATACCAAAACAACTGAGTTGATGGGCAGCAAGTTCGATTCTGTTTACCGTCCGTCCACAGCCTGCACAATCGACTGGTACGTAAGCACAATTTTGATTGTGATTGCCATTGTGAATGACGTCAACACTGTCAATTGTTGTACATCCACGTTTTGCGTATTCACAATAAATAGGCATCGATCGGATTAAATTTTTGAGTGCAATTACCGGTCTTACAAGCTGTGTACTCAAACAAACAACGTCTGTGTTCGATTTCGAAATGTCCGCCAGTTGGCATCTACATGCAGGACACGTGATATTTTGATTGTCAGCGGGTTGTTGTATTTTCGTATCGAGCCATTGCTTGAAACAGCCGTAACAAAATGTATGACCACATTCGATGACAACGGGATTGATAAATACGCCGTGACAAATGCTGCACTGCAGATTGTCATCGACATGATTTACAAATCGTTCTACAGGCAAACCCATTTTGGCATTTTGCTATAAGCACGACATTCTTTTAACTCGATGTATGCCACCAAAATAATTGCATTGTTTTTTTTTTCAATTAAAATATAATTGGGCATTTGGCCAATTACGAGAGAATGAAATTGAAATGGTTTTCATTGGTCGATACATTTGTCAAATAGTTATCTTTGTCTTTTTACGTTTTTTATTGGCTTACTGCTGAGATTGAATAAATAAATGCCTTGTTGAATAAAATACTAAAAAAATTGCATATTATATATATATATATATATATATATATATATATGCACGGCATATTGTTGATTGAAATAATACTAATTCAAACACGCAGAGCAGTACTCTAAAATTATCATTTTAATTTTTAATTTGAACAATCAATAATTACAAACAAAGCGATTCAATTCAGTTCAATAGTAATTTTAAGTTTTTTGAAGCTAAATTATAAATGCATTGTAAACAACGCTTATAGTTAACAATTTTTATCCATTTTAATTTTTTAATCGTTTGACTTTTGGTGAAATAGATCAATGTATTATAGTTGTTGTAAGACTGTAAAACCATCCTCAATGTTGACTACAATGTTGACCTAAATTTATCCAAACCTATCAAAAGGTTTGTAAACCATAATTTATTAAAATTTAAACTTTGTAATGTAACACTAGTAAGCTTAAGTGAATGTTAATTTTATCCGGTATTATTAAGCTTTCAATAGGTCAAATCAACTGCAAATAACAAATGTGCAAAAGCCCAATCTAAAAATTTACTTAAATAAAAAGTAACTAAATAGACTAAAACGATATGTTTAACAATGGGGTTTTTTAAGGGATTATGTTTTTAGAAATGTTATATTAGTATTGTCAGATTCACATGAATAATAAATTTACTAGGTTTTCCAGTCAACCAGGAGCACTGTACAGCTGTTTCATCCTTATTTGGAATCATCAGCAGCGCATACTTTCAAGTTTTACACACATGAACTTGAACCCACGCCCTATCTGGTGTCAGGCCAGCGCCTTAAACCACTGAGCTACGGGTGGATGACCTTCGACCTGTAAATTTATTATTTATAGTGAATCTGATCAATTCTAATTGCCCAGTGTCCTCAAATGCTGCTACGTTACTACCGGTTTAGCAAGTGAGAGAACCCTTTCACTAGGACTTTACCATATAGGTCCTTGCATACTGCCAGGTTTAATAGCCTATATAGTAGGGTTTGGTTATATTTGAGGCATTTGAGGACACTGGGCAATTAGAATTGATCAGATTCACTATAAATAATAAATTTACAGGTCGAAGGTCATCCACCCGTAGCTCAGTGGCTTAAGGCGCTGGCCTGACACCAAATAGGGCGTGGGTTCAATTTCATGTGTGCGTAAAACTTGAAAGTATGCGCTGCTGATGATTCCAAATAAGGATGAAACAGCTGTACAGTGCTCCTGGTTGACTGGAAAACCTAGTAAATTTATTATTCATGTGAATCTGACAATACTAATATAACATTCTTAAAACGATATGTGTCCATATTTTCATTTTCCAGTTTTTTTGTAATATTTAAATAGTGGTCGGGTATATTTTCTTTTACTGTTTTTTATTCAATAATTTACAAAAAATAGTTTTCGCCAAGTAAAGCCCTACAACGTAGACTTTGTTTTCCGACCAACTAAATGGAACTCTAATTGACGTCGTCTTAACTACGAGTCGAACACCTTAACGATTATCATCATCATCGGGGATAAACATCCCCCACCGGTTATTATTACTCAGGGTAGTCCAAAAAAACCAAAACGTCTGTAAAAACGTCAACTTTTGTAGTGTGTACTCAAAGAACGACACTTGAAGTGTGCTGACATTAACTGTTAATTACATCCCCCGAGTTAAACCCCTCCAATGATCTCTGTTGGCTGCATGGGGGTAAACAAACGGACGCCCATTTAAATAATTCATTTGGACGGTGGGGACTTAGCATAAATAAAAGGACTGAGTTCGCATCCTACAATTATTATTAAATGAGTACGTTCAATAGAAGACAACAAGCGAAACCATATGGATCTTAAACAGCTTTGCTTACAAGTATCCACTTCAGTGAAAGTCCAAGTTTCGTAAAGAAGGATGGAACGCACTAAACTCTTACATATTCTAATCTTGGTTTTAATAGAAATATTACACCTTAACCGTATTTGATACACTAAATATGTAGGTTACGTTTGTAATGTTTATTCAATAAAACGTTTTCTAATCAATCGAAACATGACAAGTTTACATCCAATTTTAGTAATTGGTTTAATATGTCCGTGTTTATTAGGCCTAAAAGGATAATAATTTCGTTGTTCTTTCATATACAAGATATATACATGTAGAATGGACAAAATTCAAATTAAATTGGTAATAAACAATTATTTTATTTCTCCATCAATTGATCAAACTACTTACAATTTTTTATTTGGTTCTTATTGCTTGAATGTTTTACAAGAAACATATTTTTTAATAATTGAATATTTAGCAAAAACAAACAATGTGCTGGCAGTAAACTTTTAACCCTCTACCAACTCAGATTTCTCAGCATTGTATTAAGTATAATTTACATATTGTTTTTACAAAGATGGCATTGATGGTCTTTATTCCTCAACTTTCTAGGCTTAAACTGTCAATTGCTTTGTATTATTATTAATAATTTAGATATTTCAATAAGGGGATTGTTGATGAGAACTACAACTCTGGACTGACAGGATGGAATGTTTTCTTTAAGCATTGTTGATGTGCATAGAATTGAACAAATATATTGCAGCAATAAATAAACTTATACATATACGTGAAATTAACTAATAGCACAGTTGGATGTGCACTACACTAATCCATATAAACCAAATGTACCCGATTAAAAGTTACTGCTATCTGTGGAGCCGGTAACTTGATTTCGTCAGTAAAAGTAGCTTCCGAAGTAGCATTGTTTAGAATAAAAACTACATGTTTATTTAATTTAAAAATCACAAGTCTTGTCGTGTCATTTTAATTATTTAGTAAATATTATTATTTTATTACGTTTGTATTGTTATATTTGCGCAAGTTGATATAGTTATTGTTCATAATAAATAATGTTTTATTTGCAATATTTAAGTGATTTTGGCATTAGAAGCAATTAATTTATGAATCTTAAACTCTAATCACTAAACAATCTTTATCTCAAAACATTCACTACTTTGCAGACACCTTTGAACTTACAATAATTAGAGTTTTATCATGCAAAATCCTTGTAGTTTATTTTTTAGTCAAATAATTTGATTGAGAATCTTAATTGTTTGCTTGTCTAACAACGAGCATCCACATTCGCGCTTACGACCATCCAACTTCGTCTGCACCACAAGCCTTTCGGTTCACCGTTGCTCCAAAAAATCAAACATGTACCAGTTATCATAATTTTATTACTAGTTCAAAACGCTTAAAATAATGATACATTCACATAAATATATGCATCGAGTAAAGAGTATCCTATACAAATATGGTAAAATTCTGTTCCTTCTTGATAAATCAAAAGTACAAAATAAAATTGGGATAAATTTGAACAAAATGAATAAAAAACGTAAAAATAAAATTTGAAATGCGTGCTTGTTTTGGATTTCATTGCAGATATTGAAAAACGAGATATATATATATATATTTATATATATATATATATATATAGTATTTATCCAAAATAAAACTCATCTAATTGTCTGTAGGTGTCCACTTTTACGTTTGTAATAATAAAATAATATACAAATAGCGATTTTCATCTTGACCCACATCTTCTTAAATTGTTTAATAATTGTCTGATCACAGTTTGCAAATAGAAAAACGAGACATCACTATACAAGAATAAATAAAAATCTAAGAAAAAAACAATAGCAATTTGTTCGGAATTTATAATTATATCGAAACTTCTGGAAGTGACTTTGTGGAATCCAACTTGTGCTGCTGTTGTTGTTGACAACTTAAGGCGAAATTTCCCTAATGCCCTTCTCTTCCCAAATAGCCACATAATGGCCGTCTAGCAAGGGCGGTCCGCACGAAAAACCGAGTAGAACAATATTCTGATGACAAAACGATCGCGAGGTCAAGTTGAAGTGACTCGGCGTCCACCGATGGATTATATTGGCTTCGAGGCCAGCATAGACTGACGACGCGCAGGCCGAATAGGTCAAACACTGAAGTCGCCATTCATTGTTGGGCCATGTAAGTTTGCCCAAATAACCGTTCAAAATTTGGGTTGGATCAACAATCTGTGCAAATTAATCGAGTGCAATGAGTGTGGATTATACAAAAACAATATTTTAATGAATAAACAAATATTTCAAAAAATTATATATATATATATATATATATATATATATTGGTTGATTGTATATATATATATATATATATTGGTTGATTGATTGGGTAAAAAGAAATCAAATTAGTTAATTTTATGTTGTAAACAAGGTTTATGAAAGCTTTAGTAACACTGCAAAATGGAACCCAGTACGTAGTTTAATTTAAACATATAAAAACTGTACAGAATGCTTTTTTATGTATGTTGTGTAAAAATATCAGACTTAAACAGTGTATTTTGAAATTACTTGTAGTGTAAACGTTTGAAGTACGTATTTTATAGCTAAAAATATCATAAACCAACCTAGCCCGTGTTATGGTTAAATTAAGTTTTTTATCTAAACAAAATGAATTTAAATACAATTACAATTAATTTTGTAAAATTACCATCCAAATTATTATCTTTATAAACAATTTGCTTTAAAAATATTGATACATTTTACTAGAAAAAGACCACAGTTTAAATTGGTTAATATAATTTTTTACATAAGGGTTATTTAATACGTTTTACAAAACAATTTAATATTTGTTGCTTATATATATTGTTCCAACTGTAAAATTTTAAGTTTGTACAAAAATGTTTATACACAGCAACTAATTTTATTATCCAACATATTAATCCTTTTAAGTCAGTGTCTTATTAGCTATAATTAAAAGTAATTGGTATTAAAAACAATTTTATTTTACTATTACAAAACATAATTTTTGTGTTTTTATTTTGCAATAAAAAATTAACTAAACTTCCTGTGATAAAGAGGATATGACATATTATATTTTCTGCTCCTAAGTAGCAACTAACTAAATTTGTATTAATTATATTTTATAATTTAACAAAATAACATATTTTATTATTTTTAAGTTAAATAATAATTTTTTTAACAAACAAAAAATAAATTTTTAATTGTTTTAACAAGATATACTGTATTTCTAATTTTAATTCGTATGCAAATATTTATTTCTAACTTAAATTTAACAACAAATCAATATTTTAAAGTAAAAACCGAAGTAACGTTTTCAAAGTAACATTACACAAAAAATCGCTTCTTAAATTATTTCAAATTTTTGATTATTATGGTAACTTTTGAGTATAAACATTCTTTAAAAATTACTTATTTAATATAAATTAATGTTTTTTTTAATTTAATTAAAATATTTCTTATGAGGTAGTAACAACATAAATTTTGTGTTGTAGAAACGTAAACTTAAGGTATTAAAATGCATTTTTGAATAATGATTTTAAGCAGATTAATTAAAAATTTATTAATTATTATTAAAAAGTGTTAATTGCGTTTAGTTATTCCATTTATATAGGCGTTGTTATAAAAATATGCTTTTTTGGCCAACTCGACATTTTTAAATAAATATTTCTAAGTAAATATAAATCAACTATTAAATGCTTAACATTATTTTAAATTCTTAATAACTAATTTTACAAAAAAACATTAAAAGATAACAAATTAATTTAGATTAATATTTTTTGAATTTTCAACGCTAATTTCTATATATATATATATATATATATATATATAATTACCTCAACTTTTGCATTTTTGTTTGCTGAATTTTGTACAAGCGTATTCATAGTCAACAGCGATTCATCGTTATGCTGCGATTGGTGTTGATGAATCGTTGCCGTAAGGGTCGTGTTGGTCGAACTAACATCGGTTGGGTTGGCCGAGGCGGCACTATTTGTTGCACTTCCACCAACAGCGAAGAGGTCGGCAGCAGTTGAAAAAAATGTCGTATTGTAGGGCGATATGGCGTCGGCATACACCAAATCGTCAGTTTTGCCAGCAGTCGCATGGACATTGGCCAATTCTACGTCAGTAAACTTGTCGCTTTCAACTGCAAATGAAATGGAAATCAACTTTTAGTGGTCATATTTATTTGTATACTAATCTAATCATTTGGATGACATATGCTTCTCATTATTTTTAGTAATTGCCGTTTTTTGTTTAAATGCTTGCCCAAGAAACGTTTGATGATGCAGTTGGTAACGTGGTAATCACCTCTTCACTATTTCTATATTTGTACAACATATCAAACAAATGCAACCAACGGTCAAATACATAAGAGGAACAAACGTGGAAAAACAACGAAGTTTCTCGGTTGATACACGATATTTTCGTCAAAATCATCACGATCGCATAAAAAGAATAAGCATTCCATCCCATTAGTGGGACTCGAACCTAAGTTCAACTTGATACAAATCTAGTCCTTCGACAATAATATTGTTTTATTGGTCAAAGACGCCTCTTTGATTAGTCGCGCCAATTATCGTTCCTACCCCCATATACATGTAAATAAAACAGAACACAAATATAGAATTGCCCACCAATAAATTTTGAAAAATTTTTATCAACACTAGCAATGTATTTTGCTTTCTGTGTAGAAGTGGGACAGTTGATAAAGTACCAAAATTAAGTTCAAGTTTTACAACCGACACTCAGATAACTTTTCAAAATGTTGCCTGTTGAACTTTTAGACAGTAAAAACGAAATAAATGGAAAAAAATTGCATCTACTGACATGAAAAATGACTAACACATAAAACAAATACATATTTAAATTAACTTGTATCAATAAATATATGTTACTTGTTTTAACAAGTTGATTATTAATTAAAATATTGCTTGTAAATGAACGTCGCCTGCTAATTAGCTACATTTAAACGCCTATATTTGTTTCCGAATACAGCTCTATAGCAAATTGTGTAGACTAAGGCCTATTTAAAGTTTCTTTTACGAATCACGCTATAGAGAAATATGCACGTATATTTGTAACTGATATAGATAATGCAATTTTTACACATATCAATCAAATAAATTACTTTATAGTATTTCAATGCATTTTTTTAACAAGAAACTAGTCTCACCATAAGCAGGAAATGAATGATATTTATTTGGGTACACTATAAAAGTACATAACTAGGTCATTTATTTAATCAAACAGTTTTTATTAGTTCACAATTTTTGTTACTGTAAATGAAACAATCTCTTTACAATTTATTGTAAAATTTAACATAAGTTTATTGTTTGATAGCATATACATTTAACTATAATAATTACAATAAAACTGCTAATCATCCTGAGGATTTATGTAATGCTTATAAAGTTTCAATTTCCAATGACAGTAATATTCCTGGCTGTGCCTCTTCTACATAGTGCATCCTGGACTAGGTGTTGATAGGTATCTAGACTAATAATAGCAGGGACCGAGTGCATAGCGGTATAACTGGACTACCGCTGTGGCGGGTGGGTGCAAGCGTACATCCAGGGTACTTAAAAGGTATCTTAAGGTATACACATACCATATGTAGCCGCTAGGTTAAGGGAGATAATCCTAACAAAAAATCAGGCGGCCTCCTTAATCTTTGCGAACCTTGGCGACGTCATAACGATGCCACCTACCGGCCAAAAAACCTTGTTATTCCTCTACTTTTGTTACGCTTATCAAGTCATCAAAATCGATCGTTTACATGCCGTATAAATATGGAAAATAATGGAGATGTGATCACATCACCAACCAAAATAAATAAAATAACTAATTTCTTATTATTATTATAAAAATGTGTTTATGTGCTGATTGTATAATCGACTAAAAAATTAAAGTTCAATAGTAACTTCATGTTGAAAATAAACCATATTAATCGCACCTTTCCTTCTATACGTTCCCGTACAAATTTGTACGACAAAGTGACACAGTCGAGAACACAATCGTCGTATGGCAAATACAATCCCCACCAAGGACAATTCGTCGCCAGCCACTTGTTTGTACAACGGATGATCGGCTGCGAAACTCGTAATTAGCGGACTGACGTAGATGGGATAGCCAATTGGTGGATCACAACTCGAATTGACCAAATTGCGCAATACAAGTGGAGCGCTTTGAATACTGCCGCGTTCGTGATTTTTGTTGCGCAAAAAGATTTGTTCGCGCTGTTGACCAGCCCACAAGCCCCGAACACATTCGGAATTAAGCTGGATTGGAAAGGAGAGATTAAATCAAGCGGGCGGGGGGGAGAGAGGATAACATTTTTGAATTGTTAGCTATAGTATGATGCATTTAATGTTGATAGTAAAACTTAACCCTATGTGTAAGTCTAATTTGGTTTGGTTGTTTATGTAATGTTGTCGCATTTTTCCAATATCAATACAGTTTGGAATCAGTTAAAACTGTATTCTTGGAACCAAATTACTTTAGAATGTACGTAATGCAAACCTACATAGAAATATGCTAGAAATTGAGTGGAAATTATCAGTCAGTTTTCCAATCCTACACGTTTGCTTCGGAAAATCGAACCACTAATAAACTTAATCTAATTATTGCTGACAATATTATATCATATAATTAGTGACAAATCAAGGTATAACACTGGATGTCAGTAACAAATTTAGAAAAACAACAGCAGTTTTTGACTGATAGATAACATCCTAGCGACGAATATGTGTAACTATTTTCACCGTTGTCTTCCTTAATTAAATGGTTATATATCGCAAAGATGTATATGTTAAATAACCTTTTAAGTAGCCAGAATGTAAGCCTATACCCATTTGCTACGGTTTAAGTCGAGTCACATCACTGAACACTTAGAATATCTAATCCATCTTAGTAAAAGTCCATCAGAATCAAAGCAATCTATTGCACAAGACCCTTCCCACCCCCAAAAAAAAATAATATCAAATAACGCACCTTGATAACACGAAATTCAAGATTGTGTTTGGTGAGCTGCACAATGCGATACATGTCAATCATGGAATGGTCCGCAATCCAGCGAAACGAAAACAAACAGTCGGCGTCGTTAAGGACAGCGAATCGCCATTTGGGGTCAGTTTCGCGACAAATGACAATATTGCGTTCGGTAAAAACAATTTTGTTGTACAACTCATGGTAGGTGCATTCCGAATTCCACGTAAATGTATCCTTTCGTGTGAGGAAAAATAAAATGAAATAGGATATATATATATATATATATATATATATATATATATATATATATATATATATATATACCGGTTTCAAATCGTGCTACCAGTTAGGAGTTGAACAGACATTAGCCCACTTTGTCACGGGGACTGGCAGTAATCACCTTGATGCACTCACATTGGGGGAATGCTTGATTCGAACATGGGTGGGCAGGGATTCGATCTCCACCGCCAGCACTACGTCGCTAAAATGTCCACTATTGAAGGATGTATCTCGTAAAACATTTATAGTAGTACAAAATGAGTTGTAATCTCTCACAATAAGACGTAGGCAGTAATAACACACACACACACACACACACATACCTGATACAACTTGAGCGCAATCCGAATAGCTGGCGTAATGACGCACTGGAGCAAATCGAGATCAGTAAGAACCCAGTCATCACACAAATTTAGATTGATATCGCCGCAAAATACCTGATTCACGCCGTGTAAAAATTGATCCAAACTGGATAGAAAAAATCATTCGAATAAAGTGTGTGAAAATGTAAACTTTGTTTATTTATTATTTCTTTTTTAATTTAATTTTATGTTTGCTACTTTGAATGTTTTACGAGAAATGCGCATCTTTTAGGAGTGGACATATTAGCCAAATGAATTACTTAATTGGGCGTCCGTTTGCAGCTAACTGGAGGGGTTTAATTCGGGATATAATTTAAAATCAGCACACTTCAAGTGTCGTTTATCAAGTGTACATTGCAAGTGTTGGTGTTTTTTGCATAAGTTTTTGGAATTTGGACAACCCTGGGCGATAATAACCAGTGGGGGGCGTTTATCCCCGATGATGATGATGTAGCCAAATGTAAGGGACAAATTCCAGTTATGAACAATTTTTACAAGTAGTTGGTAGACACTTATTTTCAATCTCATTATAAACAAATGGTTAGCTTTTAAATCATTGGGTTCCCTTTATAATTCCAAATAAAAATATGAGAAGACGTAAACTGTGAGATGAATTCATTTCGTATATTCCCGTCAGTCACAAACATATAACATTTTAGTATATATATATATATATATATATATATATATATACAAAAAAGGGGTACAGATGACCTTTAAGTTAGTACAACTTACAAACATACACAAAAACAAACATGCATGAATACCAACATTATAACCAAGCTAAGTTCAATGTAGTGACGACCTGTTTTTGTGCACATAAAGTAGGTTTCAATGTATGAATATACACAGATTCAAGAATTTTCAACATATTCGAAGCTGGAGAAGTAATTAGCACTATGATTGTTAGTTAATTAAATAGTAATTGTATCGTATATCTTGGCTCCTCCAAAGAAAAGAGCTTTATTGTAAATTAATTTTCCCATTACAGTAACCGACTTTTCACTAAAAGTAGAAAATTTTGCCAATATTTAATCTCATAATACATCCGGTTCAATTAGATCTTGCCAAATGGTTCTTATTTAAGTATTTTGTAGTCTACCCCAAACCTTTCATTTACTATCATCAGTTGTCCATTCCAAAATCGTTCTTCCCGGTCCTTTGCAAGATAAATGTAAAATTTTCCCAAATAATTTTCTTCGTGCAGTTGAAGATTGAGCTGCCTTTTGCTTTTCATTTTCTGTAACAAGCGTAATTTTTCTACAAAGTCCAGGTTGGCAACCTTGCTCTCAAACCCTCCTCCTCAGGATCATTAGCATCCTGGGATGCTAATGATCCTGAGGATTTGAGTAATGTTTATAAAGTTCAATTTCCAATAATGGTGATATTCCTGACTGTTAGTCCTCCACGTGGTGCATCCTGGACTAGGTGCCCCTAGGCATCTAGACTAATAACAACAGGGTCCGAGTGCACAGCGGTATAACTGGGCTACCGCTACGGCGGGTGGGTGCGAACATACACCCAGGATACTTAAAAGGTATCTACAGGTATACGTATACCATATGTAGCCCTTGGGCTAAGGGAGATAACCCTTACAAAAAATCAGGCGGCCTCGTCAATCTTTGCGAACAGTGGCGACGTCACAAGGATGCCGTCTACCAGCCATGAAACTTTGTTATTCTTCCACGTTTGTCTACGCTTGTCAAGCCATCGAAATCGATCGTTCTACATGTCGTATAAATATGGGAAATAATGAAGAGGTGACCACGTCACCAACCAAAATGAATGAAATGTAACTCTGACGGTTAAAACAAGTACGATGACAATGAACAACAACTTACACGTGTTTATTCGACTGAGTACCACCCATACAGCGCCTTCCCAAAAGACTCAATGCAAAACAAAGCGTAACGACCGATGAATTGGCACTAGACGGCAAGGACTGACCGAAAAATTGCAACAAAAAACCAATGTTATGTAATTAATGTTAAAAATATCTACTTTGGATGTAACTGTCCCTACTTCCACAAAATTTACATTAAAGAGAAGCAGAAAAAACTGTACGACTGCTCTGGATGAGTGCTAGTCAACACAAACGTTTGATAGAAAGATAAATTAAAGTATACATACACCATATGTAGCCCAATTAGGATACTAATTATCTTAATAATTCATTGGGTGATATTTCTAATTCCTTACCTCCATACTTCATTGTGGACTCCACTAACATGGAGGAGAAACCGAGTGTACAGTGGTATGTGTAAGTTTCCGTACACCCATAATAATTAAGCTATTGGGTAGGCATGGACTTGACATAAAATCAGACACTTGCATCAATGCTTGTGAACACTGGCTCCACCACAACAATATCATCGATTAACTAATAAACTGTGTGTTACTTTCCTACGTTTAATGTACAAATGAGGCTGTCATCACACAAAACCATTCAAAACAACCAATCAATATGCCATACGAATATGAAAGAAGTGACAGTCTCTATTCAAACCACCAACTAAACCCTTTGGTATGTTTTACACATGCGCCTTTATTTCACAACCGAACGACGTTCAATAAATGAATGAATAAATGCAACATACAGCATTGTGCTTGTGTTTCTTCAAGCAATGCACAATCCAGGGCAAATACATTTGTACAAACCGCTTGCGAGTGACGCCATTGACTTCTTCGTCAAAGTCTTCGTCGACCAGCTTGAAAAATATTGGATCCAAATCCAAAAAATTGACGTTCGAAAAGCGGCTCCAATTGGAAGACGAAGACAAGTGATCCAGTCGTTTCGATAAATCGGGCAATTTGGTAACAAAATAAATGATGCACTAAATAGGTTGTGACAGACAGAAAAAAAGTTCATTTAAAGCATTGGAAGTTCCTTTTATCATGACAAATAGGGATATAGGATAATGTAAACTGTGAAATGAATTCATGTCGTATATTCTCGTCAATCACAAACACAAAATTTTAGTGTATATATATTTGAGTTGGGATGCTAATGATCCTGAGGATTTGAGTAATGCTTAGAAAATCTCAATTTCCAATGATGGTGATATTTCTGACTGTTAGTCCTCCACGTGGTGCATCCTGGACTAGGTGCCCCTAGGCATCTAGACTAATAACAACAGGGTCCGAGTGCACAGCGGTATAACTGGGCTACCGCTACGGCGGGTGGGTGCGAACATACACCCAGGATACTTAACAGGTATCTAAAGGTATACGTATACCATATGTAGCCCTTGGGCTAAGGGAGATAACCCTAACGAAAAATCAGGCGGCCTCGTTGATCTTTGCGAACAGTGGCGACGTCACAAAAATGCCGTCTACCAGCCAAGAAACTTTGTTATTCTTTCGCGTTTGTCTACGCTTTTCAAGTCATCAAAATCGATCGTTTATATGTTGTATAAACATGGGAACTAATGAAGAGGTGACGCCACGTCACCAACCAAATGAATGAATAAATATACAAAAAAGGGGTACAGATGACATTTAACTTTGTACAACTCACAACAATACACAAACATTACGACCAAGCTAAGTTCAATGTAGTGACGAACTGTTTTTGTGCACACAAAGCAGGTTTCAATGTGTGAATATAAACAGATTCGAAAATTTTCAACATATTCGAAGCTTGAGAAGTAATTAGCACATTAAAAACAATTTTTGAAATTGATCTGATGTTTGGTTCGTAGTAGTAGTAATGTGGAAAATTGCATGAGTGTTCATTTCCGTTTGACCTATTATTAATCCAGTTTGGAATTCATTCTTTAGCCCGATTAGTTAAGCGACGCATTGTCCGACCAATGTACTTGTCACCGCAACTGCAAGTGAACTAATAAATGCAATGTGAGGCGGCAAATGTTGCTTTCGTTGTTTTAATTTTGGACAAAGGTAGATCTTTGGTGCTGAACAGCAGTTTGTCACTACATTGTACTTAGCTTGATTGTAATGTTTGTGAGTTGTACTAACTTAGATGTCATCTATACCTCATTATATAAACATATATATATATTAAACGTTTATATGTTTGTGACTGACAAAATAAATTTACCTCACAGTTTGGAAAAAGTTAATTATTGTTCACTCATTCATTGTAATGAATGACGTCATCACTTTTGCATAATTACTATATTTGTGAGATATATTAATCAAAAAATCGATTTCAATGACTTGATAAGCGTCTAGAGGGACAGTACTCAACTCGAACCTGCGTTCGATACCTACCACGGCACCAAATGCAAACCCTTGAATGATACAAAGTTTTCTATTACACAGTTTTTGTAGAAAACTTACACAACGTTATAACCGAACTAGCTAGAAATTGGGATATGAGGAGTTCTAATATATATATATATATATATATATATTTATATATACAGTTTGGAAAAAGTTAATATTATTCACTCATTCATTGTAATGAATGACGTCATCACTTTTGCATAATTACTATATTTGTGAGATATATTAATCAAAAAATCGATTTCAATGACTTGATAAGCGTCTAGAGGGACAGATTTCAACTCGAATGCGTTCGATACCTACCACCGGCACCAAATGCAAACCCTTAGAAATATTTATTTAAAAAGGCTGAGTCGGCGAAAATAGCATATTTTTAAAAGCTACTTTCATATGAACGTGGATAATTAGTTAAAATTATATCATTTTTATAATAATTAGTCTATTATAACCTTGTGTGCTTAATTTCATTAAAAATGAACAATAACCAATGTCGAATTGTGTGCACGTACACGAATGAAGCGACTAATGAGCACCTTGCGTAGATCGGTCAATTGGAAAGTGAGAGCAGCGCTGTGATCGGTCACTTCGTAGCCCTCGATGACGTACGGATTGTAGGTGCATTGCCAAGTCATACAACGCAAACGGAAGGCACTATTGAAACTTAGCAATCCTTTGGGCGGCTTGTAGTCACAAAAGCAACACCGATGCATGCGGTGCATGTCCGATCGCAGTGATTCCGTTTCACTCATGTGACACAACGTTCCTGCAATGCCAACAACAATATGGAAACGAATTAGCAACAATAGTCAATACATCTGATCCAACACTGTATTTCACATTTTTGACATTTAAATGTCCATACTGGTATCTTTCGAAAAATAATTATTTTTCAAAAAGGGGTAGCATTTAATAATAATAATAATAATAATAATAATAATAATAATAATAATGTCACCACGTGACGCATCTAGGAATAGATGCATTCAGCACGTGGTATCGTCAATCTTCACAAACAGTGACGTCATCACGAGGATTTTGTCTACTAGCCAAAAACTTCGTTAATCAAGCTTATCAGGCCATCGTAATCAATAGTTTCGTATGTTGCCCAAATACACGAAATAAAGAAGGGGTGACTGTGTCACCAACGACATGATGATGGAAGAAGTCAAGCGCATCAGCTCTCTACTTGTTCAACCAAACTAAGGACTGGCTACGATAGAGAGCTTGGTGGAGTACATATCATCAAAATTGCAAAACTAGATATCCCCCCCCCCAATTGCACGTGTTCTAAATGGACCACTATCTGTTCAAATCCCGTTAAATAATAATTATTATAATCAGCTTAAATACATCAGTAGGAGTACATCGAAAATAACACCATTAGCATAGAAAATCAGAAACAATTATAGCAACAACTGCTGTTTACTACTAGTTTATTTAAATGCTAATAATCCTAAGGATTTGAGTAATACTTTCAAAGTCTCAATTCAGGAGAAATGTTCCTCTTTCATGTGGTGCATCCTGGACTAGGTGTCAACAGCCTTCTAGACTAATAACAGCAAGGACCGAGTGCACAGCGGTATAACTAAATTTTCACTAGATTGCCGTTCAGTGAATGGGTGCTAGTATACACTCAAGATGCTTAAAATGTATCTCAAGGCATCTATTTACCATATGTAGCCGGTTATTCTTGTGAATCCGTCAACTGGTATCAACCCCAAAGAAGATCGCCTCGTCAATTCATGTAAACACTGGCGTCGTCGTATGAAAACGGTCTTCCAACCAAGAAACTTCATTTATCCCTCCAAGTTCAATTCGTATCCAACAACCTTTTTGCACAGGAATTCGAGAAGCTATTCAAACTTGACTGTACTAACACCACCAACACCAAACATCAAACGACTCACCTGCAAACTCTAATCCCCTCAACTGAAATGTTACAAATCCATTGCCAATTTCGATAATATGAATGACCAAATTCAAGTTGTCCATCGACAAAATAAACACGTCGCCATGACCGACACTCAGTCCGCCCAACCGACCGAGCTGCAGATCGCCAGCCAAATTGCGTTGCAACTTGCGTGTCAAATGTTCGTAGAAGATGCCGTCCAAATTGCTCGCCAACTGGTGTCGAGACACGCCGCGTAATTGGACTGCGATGGGCATGTTGGTTGTTTCGAGCCGTTGTGTGCTGTAATTTGGGCAGTGAGTGGGGAATTTTTAATGTTAATGATGAACTACAATTGGTCTTAAATGTTTACAAATATATATATATATATATATATATATATATGGGATACTAACGATCTTGAAGATTTTAGTAATGCTTATAAAGTCTCAATTTCCAATAACGGTAATGTTCCTGACTGTTCTTCCTCCGCATAATGCATCCTGGACTAGGTGCCTAGAGGTATTTATAGTCATGACAGTAGAGACCGAGTGTACATCAGTATAACTGGCACTTCATTTCAGGGGGTGAGTGCAAGCATACATCAAAAGTACTTAGAAGGTATCTTTAGGTATATGTATATCATGTGTATCCCTTTGGCTAAAAGAGATATCCCTGAAGAAAAATCAGGCAAACTCATCAATCTTCGCGAACAATAGCAGCGTCACAAGAGTGCCTTCTATTATCCAAGAAATGGTTTTATTATTCCACGTTTGCTACGCCTATCAAACCATGGAAATCGATCGTTTTATATGCCGTATAAATGTGGAAAATAATGAATAAATCCCCAAATCTCATGCTTCAATAATTACGTAAGCCAACTAGTAATAATGCTTCACAATAAATGTTTCTTCTAGCTTGTCTGGCGTACACTACATGAAATTGTCGCATTCAATGGCTTTGTAAACGAAAGCGTCAAAAATAACAATGTTTCGTGACTAATAGACGGCATCCTTTTGACAGCATAGCTGTTTGTCAAAATTAACAAAACAGCGTCCTTTTTGTCACTGTTATTTTCCTTATTTAATCGATCTATTCATGTTGCTCATAATGACAAAGCTAAAAATGTGCAAAACGCTACTACAAAATATGCAATGTAGTGTTGAATTTTTCAAACCATTGTTTGAGCTATTCTTAACACTGAAAAATTGCAATCATTTGTTTTGTTTATAACAGATAATCACATGAGCAACTTTTTTCCATTTCACAGCACTTTTGTTGTCATGGTAGCATCATCTTAATTACATAATTGTAAAAACATTGAAATAGAATAAAAAAAATGGAAAAATTAGCAACAAAGCGTCAACCATGCAAAACAGTTTGTTTGTAATTAAATCTGAAATAATTTTTTTAAAATTGATTTTACGTAATAACCCATTGTATGTTAAACATCTCCCATCGGCATGGTAACGGTATATATATATATATGCATCAATCATATAGTCAAACTAAGAACTTGAAATAAAATTTATTTAATAACATTCAACCAACCAAATTTAGAAATAAAACATTGTTATCCTAAAATTACATCTATTTTTATAAATTAGCCTAAAATAGTACATTTAAATTAAAGTTACCTTTTAAAATTAATTAAACAAAATTAAAAATAATTTTACTATTCAAAAACTACTATATCGAGTTATGATCATTATTGTGTATCAATGATAATGATTACACAGTCTATTGTCTAAACTGGTGCCCGGGTGGTCTAGCGCGATACAGTGCTCAACTCAAAACTGGGTGGGTAGGGGTTCGATTCCCACCACGGGCACCAAATGCAAGTCCACGTTTGGGTTTGCCATAATAAAGATGTTTCCCGTTAAACACATAAAGTAGTAAAAATTAAAAAAAGTATAAGGGCTACTTAAATTGTACGTAGTGATATATTCGTACCACCAGATCAAAATTATTGTGTTTAATTTCCATTTAAAATAATAATAATAATAATAATAAACTATTGATAAATATGTTAAACCTTTACTTACCAGTGATTAGTTTCCCAAAAACTAATTGGTCTTACATAGGATGTAATAAAGATGACACTACCCGTAAACGGTTCCAGTGGTGCAGATAGTACAGTAGAAAAAATGCAATTGGCAAACATAAAAACAGCGTCTTGATTTACAAACATGTGTGTGTGTGTGTGTGCAAAAGAATTAAGAAATTCAGCAAACAAAAGCGAATATATAATCATTAATCAAATGGAATTACGGTGCTGCGTTACACAACACTTGTTTTAGTAAACACTAAATGCAAAACTTTGCCTTGTGTAAATTCGAATAATCAGTAAAATGAAATTGTTGAATTGTTTTAAAGAATAGATCGGTGACATGACATGTTTCCATATTCATACAGCGAATCCATCAATTTATTACTCTATTTTATTTGCGATAGAAAGCATCGTACACTTAACAAACGTATAGAAGTAATTTGTTCTTATGTCAGATTTGCAGCCCTTAGCCCAACGACTACAATGGTATACGCATACTTTAAGATATCTTGTTAATAGAGAATTTCGTAAGTCTGGAAATGATTTTATCAAACGCCTTCTCGATATAGGATGTGGAAGTATCACTGGTTGATTTGCATAAAACTAAATTATAGAAATTTAGCAAAATCCGCCCCCCCCCCCCCAATTTCAACAAAAATACATATTTTAGCCAAGATAGAGATATGTTGAAGCAACCACTAGTTGGTCGTACGCTTGTGTATAACTCTTCAAATTTAATCTAAAGACGGACCTCTTATCGATAAGCCACTTTGCGACGCACATAGTTTTTTATGTTTGATAAAGACACTTTTTCATTACAATTGGAGTATATAGAAAACATAGACACACAGTGACAGTGGTCACCCAACTCCACCGCTCTAGGCATGTCAGCCACCCCGCCGATACATAATTTTTTAACATACACACTTGCATATATATATATATATATATATATATATTGTCAACAAAGGATACGGGGAATTGATGCCAACTGAATAATTGCATGAGCCAACGAACCCCAGATTATACTACACGGAGCCATATAGACGTAAAGGAAGTGCAATTTCTTGAAAAATTCGATTAACTGAAAAACCAAGTAAGGTATATATATATATATATATAGGTATCTATTAATGTATAGTATTTTATAATGCACAGAATACACAAAACAAACTAATACTATTATCAGCCGGTTTTACGCTTAAAAAATTAGAAATCAAAAACACAAACAATACCTGTCTTTTAAAATGTCATTTACTTTCTTCAAACCCTTATAACATCAATTGTATTCAATCATATTTTGTAACACAAAAATACAAACTCGCAGTCTGTGACTTTCTAAGTTTCGATGAAAAAAAACCTCTACTTTATAACATTTTACAAAATAAAAAACGACACTTTTTGAACAAGTAAACATTTAGCAAAGCCTGCATTCAACTGGATTGCTGTGTGTTCTGGGATTCAAACCCATGACCATCCAGTATTGCTCTAACCACCCCTCTACTAGTCCGTTTCGATCCAACTTCACGTGTCACTCCATGTACTCATACTCAACAGTCATATTTAGTGAATAGTAATAAACGAGAAAGTAGTCAATCAAAATAACCACGATTAAATCAAATTGAAAATTAAGTAACAAGTCGTTAAATTGATCACAATTAGTCTACATATTTATTCACTCACGCCCAGTAAATGTATTTTTCTATTCAATCCATATCTATGCATTTGTTTCATTGTGAAGGCGGCAATTATTGCATCAAGTGGGGAAAAAACACCCTTACATTTTTTGACATAAAAGATTGCAAATAAATGGGGATATTTATTTGGGGGGGGGAGAACATGAATGCCGGGAAATATCCCACACATATATACATATAGACGACTTCACATAAAATGTCCAATTGCCAAAAAAATGTTTCAAATAAAACATGTAAGTAATACAACTATATATATATATATATATATATATATATATATATATATATATATATATATATATATATATATATAAGGGTATGATAGCTACAATAAAATAACGTACTTTATTTACAAAAATTGAAATAAAAAAATAGTTGATGGGAAAGGTTTCGTCAATGTAATGAATGTCGAATGCAAATAACAAATCAGTAAAAAACAAATTCAAATACGTTTGACCAGCACAACAAAATCCATTGCGCAACAACTTCATACTTGTAACAACAACGATTAGAGTTGCAAACCTGAAAGAAATAAAACGATCAAAAGTTGGTGCAGGTGTGAAAAATAAATATGGACTTGTCAAATAACAAGATATACTTGATTTAAGCTCAACACAATCACTGGACAGCTTATTCATCGTTGTTAGAAATTGTCAGCACGCAACACTGTTCAAGTCGCACACTTCAATCCAATACTATGCTCCTCTAGATTTTAGATCTAAGTTCTATACCATGAGTAATTGACTCAAACTTATATATTTATTACTTACAATGGATCTGATTAATGCTAATTACTCAGTGACCCTGAATGTTACACATTATACCTGCTAGCAGATAAATAAATAACTATTCTCTCTTGATCAAACTACGAAACGTGAAAAGACGTAGGTTTGAGTGCGCGTGAAACTACATAGAAATTTATTGTTGAGGATGAAACAACTGTACAATAATCTTAGTAGGTTTTTTGAATTGAATATGAACAAATTCGACAATTTTCAACATATTCGAAGCTTGAGAAGTAATTCACACATTGAAATTTACTCTGTGTTTACAAAAACAGTTCATCACTACATTGAACTTAGGATGGTCGCAATGTTCGCGTTTGTGTATGCTTGTAAGTTGTACTAACTTAAATGTCGTCAGTACCCTCTTTAATTTTAATTATTTATTTATTTATGTTTACTACTATGAATCTTTTAAGGAAAACATCTTCTAGCAGTGGACATTTTAACGAAGCCGAACGTGGGCCCACATTTTACTGCTGGTGGTGGGACTCGAACCCATACCCACCAAGTCCAAATCAAGCGCTGTACTGTTAGACCACCCCGGAATATATATATATATATATATATATATATACAAAAATTTTATGTTTGTGACTGACGAGAATATCATCATCATCATCGGGGATAAACATCCCCCACCGATTATTATCACTCAGGATAGTCCAAAAAAACCAAAACGTCTGTAAAAACATCAACTTTTGTAGTGTGTACTCAAAGAACGACACTTAAGGTGTGCTAACATTAAATGTTGATTACATCCCCCGAGTTAAACCCCTCCAATGATCTCTGTTGGCTGCATGGGGGTAAACAAACGGACGCCCATTTGAATAATTCATTTGGACGAGGGGGTTTAGCATAAATAAAAGGACTGAGTTCGCATCCTGCAATGTCTGTCCAAATTTTCCGTTGTCCGCCTGGCCTTCTTTTCCATCCGGGTAATGGGTGGGCTTCCATAGCTATTCTGACTGGATGAGTGGGCAATCTACGTAAAACATGGCCAATCCATTTTAATCATCTTTCTTTAACTGTGCTAGAGATACATGGCCAATAAATGTTAAAAGACTTACAAATATCTGGGAATGGTCGAAATATTTTACTAGTTATTAAGTGAGTGCGTTCAATAGAGGACAACGAGCGAAACCATATAGATCTTAAACAGCTTTGCTCAAAAAGAACAAGCTTTTGCGTATATATACGAATATACGAAATGAATTCATCTCACAGTTTCCAGCTTCTTATATTCTAAGTTAATACAATTGTTTAAAATGGCTACAATAGACTTTTGAAAAATGTGTTAAATAATGGCTAAACATTTGTCGAAATGCAATGGGAAATGGGCGTTTTGGCAACTGAAAATGAAACATTAACATAAAAAACTCAAATGTTATTTTCGGGCGTTTTCAATAACACAAACGTTTTCATTTTGAGCAATTTAGTTTATTTTGGGAGACAAAATACAGTTAAAATGTTTTTATGGACATTTAAAAAATAGGATAATTTTTATACTCATTGCAACACGAATATTAGAAGACATAAAATGTTAAATGGAACGACGTCTAGAAAGAGAGAGAATTAGAAATGAACTGATCTAGCCAGTCCCTAGCCCGAATAAAGAAAAAGGGCTTACGGCAGAAAAGGCATCTGGCAGTAAAAAACGGAATCCAACACTATTTAATCGTCATAATGCTTCAGATTGGTTCGATAGAGAACCAAATTGAGAAAGCTGACGAGAAACAACGATCTATCATAAAAGAGGAAAAAACTGTACAAGATTAATTTTAAAACAGATGCATTTTGTACATTCTCTTCAGACACAAACATAAAAATTTAGCATATATATATATACTAAAAATTATTTGTTTTAATGTTGCAATTGTTAGCATGACATATTAATAGTAGCTAGTGCAGTATTGGAGAAGACAAAAATTAGAATTCTCAACGCCCACTCTCTCTCTCTCTCTCTCTCTCTATATATATATATATATATATATATATATATTTAAATGTGTTAAATAACTTTTTCAAATGTTTACTCAAGCATTGAAGTTACAACATAAAAAACAACCAAAACACTTTCTTGTATTGCACTTACAAAGTTCCAAACTTATTCACAATTAATGTGAGCGCTTCCGAAACCGTCAACAAAGTTATGAATGGTATGACAATGTTTCGTTCAAAACAACACATGAAAAAGTATATACTTTCCCAAACAATCAATTTGCCGTTTGATTGGGGTGGGATAAACGCTTTTTCAAACAAAAGCCATGGATAAGGCTGAAAAATAAAACAGACAAAAAGAATCATACTACTTATATGCAAAAGCAGTAGTTGAAATAAACGTATTTTAAAATCTATTCTATCAACTAACACGTCAATTTAAAATGAAAAACTAAAACAACAGTTTAAACATACATTTTAAAATTAATCATAAATTTTATTGTAAAATGCTGGCATACAAAGTCAAGCTGCGTTTAAACTAATTTGGAATCGACACTTGAATATTATTTTTTCTTGCTTTATTCGCAACATTAATAATACCACTAATCTAAAATAACGTCCTTTTTACTTGTATAGATGAGCTTCAATTTTCCAAATATTTCTCAAATAATAACACGAAAAATTGGATTCGGCCTTCAAAAGAACATACTACTTACAAATGAAATAAGTACTTATTTTATATTTTTTGAAATGTTAATTTAATGCCGAGGTGGTCTAGCGGTACAGCGCTCGAATTCGGACCTCGGTGGGCATGGGTGTTCGAATCCCGCCACCGGCCAACTAAAATGCGGGTCCACGCGTTCGGCTTCGCCAAAATGTCCACTGCTGAAAGATGCGTTTCTCGTGCAAACATTCAAAGTAGCAAACATAAAATAATATATATATATATATATATATATACATGCACACAATCGAATCGCTTATCTACCTGTCTCAAATTAGGCCAAACGTAGTGACACACACATCCTACAGCCACGCTAATCCAAATGAAAACTTTGCTTGTAACCGACGGAAACCGGATGAAATCGATCGCACGGGTGTAACAAAGTACGAATGCCAACACAAACCATACCAAACACACGATCAAGTCATTTTTAAACCGAGCTTTGAGCGACGTTCGAATGTGCGCAGGCAACGGATCGAAAATTGGAAATTGTTCGTCCAGTCCGGCGGTTTGATCAACGTTGACCATAGACGATTGACAACTGGGCAGTTGAACGATGGACGTCGCCGTTACTGTCGTCGACTGTCCGCTTTCGGACTTGTCCAATTTTGACAAGATGGGCACCGACTTGATATTTCGCTTGATTATTGGTCTAAATTCGCCATCAGCAATCAATTCAATGTCGTGACAATTCTTGTTGCTGCGCATACTACTCGACGACAGTCGGTTGAGCGATCGAACGTGACCACTGACCGCCAAATCGCAGTTGGGCGACAATTGGGTGCCATTTGGCCGTGTCGACGATTTGTTTGCTGATTGTGATGATGATAAATACAAATCCGGTGAATGGGAGTCTTCAAGTAAGTGGGCATTCTCTATGGGTAGGCTACAGTATTTGGCTGTCAATTTTGTACAAGCAACAATTAAAAAGAAAGTATAATGAATGCATCATTGTTTGTAAAACGTCGTGGTGTCTACAATGTTGACAGGACAATAGTCATGCTAATTAATAAATCATATCTTCCAATGGCATTTGACGAGAAAGAATTTGTCGAAATAATATTATGCATCAAGTCAAACATTCGGTCTAGTATCGTCGGGGAACAAACGCGCTAGAGACAATTTCCAGTCCAGTTAAGATAAAGACAATAATTTTGGTGCGTGGTTAGTTGTGTTATCTCTGCCAACACTTTATAACTTGCATGCTTAATGAGAAACAAATTTAGCAAATGAATATTTAGCTAAACGAAACAAGAAACTGGCCAGTGGCAGAACTCAAACTTAGTTGTAATTCTAGCACACTGACAACCTTTGACACATTCATCAAGTTGTTCAAAACAAGCAAACAAATAAATATTGCAAGCACTAAATTCCCTGAAACAATTCCAAATAAAAATAATAGAAAATGTAAACTGTAAAATAATAACCGATACATTGGCGCCGGTAACATTCCAAGAGCAGGCAGTGGCGTCGTCTGACAATGGTGGAATGTAATTTGGAGCGTTGATCTTGACAATAATTAGTAAACAGGCACACGTATACAGATAGCACAAGCCATTCTCATATGCTAAGTTCAAGCCAAGTTTAATAAAATTACAAATATGTATTCAATAGGTCGACTATGATCTAAAAAAATAACTTATTCATTTTACATTTTGGTTGGTGACGCGGTCACCTCTTCATTATTTCCCATATTTATACGACATGTAGAACGATCGATTTCGATGGCTTGACAAGCGTAGACAAACGTGGAAGAAAAACAAAGTTTCTTGGCTGGTAGACTGCATCCTTGTGACGTCGCCACTGTTCGCAAAGATTGACGAAGCCGCCTGATTTTTTGTCAGGGTTATCTCCCTTAGCCCAAGGGCTACATATGGTATGCGTATACCTTTAGATACCTTTTAACTATCCTGGGTGTATGTTCACACCCACCCGCCGTAGCGGAAGCCCAGTTATACCGCTGTGCATTCGGACCCTGCTGTTATTAGTCTAGATGTCTAGAGGCATCTAGTCCAGGATGCACCACGTGGAGGACTAACAGTCAGGAATATCACCATCATTGGAAATTGAGACTTTATAAGCATTACTCAAATCCTTAGGGTCATTAGCATCCCATAAAAAAACAACTGAAAAATAAACTACAACATTTGATAAATTCATGTAATGATAGTTGTACGCCTTAGCCTACAAACCCCACCTCGTCGAGTTACACACGACAACTACATACGAATGTAAACACTATTCAACGTTCATGTGTTGTTCTAAGAAAACACACACACACGCAAACTCACCAAAGGCTTTCAAATTGCGTTTTTTTCGTCTGGCATCCGACGTTTCATCCAAACTTATCCTCGACTTCGAAATGACACGTCCACGTGTCACTTTTTTATCGTCACAATTGTCATCGCCATCGCTGTCATTACAAACAACACCCGATTCGAGTTGCGATTCGCCCATTGTTTGATTGTAGATGGACGATTTGAGACCCAAATTGGGAATGAGCAAGGGCAATTGGCGCCACCACGTAAACGTATCTGTCGATGACCGTGGCGAATCGGGCTTGAATTTGCTCTTTCGCCGACAGTGCAAACATTGGATAATGCATCGCCGAATCGACTGATACGTTGCTGTGCACAAGTGCGAAGCTTTCGACCACAAACGACCGCATTCAAATGTCAATTGGGAACGTGAAGGCAGTAGGGTAGTGTAAAGATGTACGTTGGACGGTAAACGACTGAGGACGTAGCAGAAGGCAATTTGTAGAGCCCAAAAGTAGGCAAGTAGGACGGAGTCGTTTGCTTGGGTCTTCAAGTGTGGTCATAAATTTTTAAAAAAATGATTTTCGATTTAATTAATCAATAGACTGGTCATTACAACATCTTTCTAACTTGTCATAATCAAAAAACCGGTATGTGCAACAAACTTATAAGGATAATAAAATTTATTGATTAAGAAACAGTGCCACGGTTTGCAAACATTGACAAGACTGTTTGAGTTTTTTTCAAAACTGCCTATCTTAGGCTAATTTTTATTTTATTTATTTTTACTACTTTGAATGTTTTACGGAGAACATCTTTCAACGGTGGATATTTTAGCGAAGCCGAACGTGGGCCCGCATTTAGTGGGCCGGTGGTGGAATTCGAACCCCAATGGCCACCCAGGTCCAAGTCGAGCGCTGTACCGCCAGACCATCCCGGTTATGGTACATATAGAACTTAAAATACTTTTAACATATTCACAATAAGATGTTAGAAGTGCAAAATACTATTTTGAACAACTTGTAAGCCCAACCAAAACATAGGAAAACGATTAGATTTTTAATCAAAAAACGACATTTTTGTGTTGTTGTACACTCATTCTATTTCTTCAAGCAATGATCATCCCCTAAACCATTATTATTATTATTATTATTATTATACAAAACCCTTTTGCTTTAAGAATAAGCATGGGGCAATAAGACAACAATTACAGCAAAACAACAACAACAATAACAAAGTCACGTTGGCGTTAAATATTCTGCAAACCGAAGATTGCCTAGTTTGGATTAGAAATGATTCAATCTAGCCAGTCCCAAGCCTGGATAAAGGAGGAGGGTTTGAGCGCAAGGTTGGCAACCTGGCCTCTGTAAAAATTTATACTGCTGCAGAAACAATGAAAGATGACGTCATTCCGGCAAACAACAACGTTTATGGATGGCAAAGTTACCAGATGATAAGGTTGAGTGAAAGCCGAAAGAAAGCGCAATCTAAACCAGATAATCTTGGCATATTCAAACATATATTTTCAATATACTAAATATGCACTTGTACTCATTGCCAGTGTAGAATCCCGAAAAAACATTTGTGTATTCGGAATTTTTGTACCAACATGGCAACGATAGTAAGCCAAAACTGTATAAATAGCGGGGAGACGAAATTGGGTTAAGCCAACAGATCTCTGCTAAATGTCTACTTAATGAAAATGTTCCACGTTCAAATCGAGTTTGAATCGTCGGAATCGTTAACATCCCTCATACAAAAGTCATCCCACGCTATATAAACAACCCTGAATGCAATGTCAATTTTCCAAACTATATAAAAGTCAAAAGGGATGCTAATGATCCTGAGGATTTGAGTAATGCTTATAAAGTCTCAATTTTCAATGATGGTGATATTCCTGACTGTTAGTCCTCCACGTGGTGCATCCTGGACTAGGTGCCCCTAGGCATCTAGACTAATAACAGCAGGGTCCGAGTGCACAGCGGTATAACTGGGCTTCCGCTACGGCGGGTGGGTGCCAACATACACCCAGGATACTTAAAGGTATCTAAAGGTATACATATACCTTATGTAGCCCTTGGGCTAAGGGAGATAACCCTGACAAAAAATCAGGCGGCTTCGTCAATCTTTGCGAACAGTGGCGACGTCACAAGGATGCCGTCTACCAGCCAAGAAACTTTGTTATTCTTCCACGTTTGTCTACGCTTATCAAGCCATCGAAATCGATTGTTTATATGTCGTGTAAATATGGAAAATAATGAAGAGGTGATCACGCCACCAACCAAAATGAATGAAAATGATAAAAGTCAAACTTACCTCCAAAGCATAATATAAGGGAACGAATGCAAGTCCGCTTAAAAACAGAGATCGTGAAATGGAAAATAGTACGGACATTAGACCGGTGGTTCCTAGAATATATATATATATATATATATAGTAGAATAAAACACTTTTATAATGCACCTATTTTAAATTCAAAAAGTTTTACAATGTGTTCTAAGCGTGTCACTTAAACAAACCCCCGACATTAGTTCATCAAGATTACCAACAGTCAGATAAAGGACATTAAATGAGGCATTGATTATTTTGTACTAAATCGTAAGCGTTTAACCGTTTAGAAGGCGCAACGGCTCTAAAGCAACTTTCTCCCGAGTTTAGTCGTTGTCATTTTAAATAATATTAGCTAAAACATAAGTGAATGTTGCCATTGGATTTTGAACTCTTTTTATTGGTTACTTGAAGTATGATTGGACATGGGGGGATGGTAGTATTTTATATTTTACATCTCTGTCGCATTTAACAACAGTTAACTTGAAACACTTTTGAAAAAATTGAGTGTTATATTTTATAATGTTTTTACCCATCATTTGATTCTGAACCAATTGTTATTAAGTATAATTTTATTATTATTAATGAAATTGTAATTGCATTTTATCTACAACATAGTCATATATATCGTGCAATAAAACAGGTTTGATTTTAGTTTATATAGCTACTAAAAAGTGTTAAGTTAGATAACTACGTCATATGCAAGAATTACCTTAGGGTTTGTAGCAAACATTTCAACGCCATTGAAAGTTATTCTGGACAGGCGACTACGCTGGTTGAGAAATATATGCTGTTGCTTAAAGAAAAATCTGGGAATATTGGAAACACGATGGAAATTCCTAAATTTATAGAAGCCACGCCTTGGTGGAAAAAAACAAAATTTAATCTGATACAGTAAAGAGAGATATATAATCCAATATCATGTACACTTTTTGTATTGGGGAAGGAAATAATTACAAAAATGGTGCGCAATTACAGGTATAGAAACTTAAAGAGACGCAATAGAACGTTCTCAACTTTTATTTTATTTTCGCTACTTTAAATGTTTTGACGGGAAACATCTTTCAGCAGTGGACATTTTAGCCAAGCCAAACGTGGGCCCGCATTTTATTGCAGACGGTGGGATTCGAACCCATGCCCACCCAGGTCCAAATCGAGCGCTGAACCGCTAGACCGCCCCGGGATACTTATCTAAAACGTTTGAAAAGTGTTTTATTCAAAAAATGATAACAACGTGACTCTATGTGCCAGCTCGTAGAGGGCTGGACTCAAAATGGATACAAGTTCCACTACTGGCACTAAATGTAGGTCAACGTTTGACTTTTCCAAGTGTTCACTTACGTTTTCCGTGTCACATTCAAACAGCAACAACCTAATAAGATGAGATAAAAAAAAGCATTTTATTAATGCACTCCCTTTTGTCAATCACACACAAAACAATTGAGCTTTAAAAACAACGTTTTCATAATTCCATCGTATTTGAAAAATGTTACAAAAAATAGAAATGTATAGCACACATGGTTCAACAGTGCGATCATACTAATTTCAGGATCTAAATCTTAAAAATTACCTGTAGATACCTCTCTAATATCATTCGGTAAACGTTATGGCAAAAGACATTACTTTACTAATCCCCTTTCACGTTATAATACTGTTCACATTATCTCTGTGTACAATATATTACGTAATCTGAAATGCTTTACCAACTACAATTAATAAAATATACCAAATCTCACCTATTCAAACAATTATTATTCGTTTTAAAATGAACCCACTTCTATAACCCAGCATCACCTAAACATTACTATGGACTTAGCGTTACAATAACAATAACAAATATTCATATATCAATAATCAATTGAACAAATTAGAACAACTTCAAACTGTTTACATTGTATTAGTAACATTTTCAAGATTATTAAAACTGAGTGCTAATCAATTGTGTCATAAACTTCATCATTCTGTAATTGTTATAAACAATTTTGACAAGGTTCCTTATAGCAACCCTTAGCATTCAATTTCCACAAAATAGTCTTAACAAAACGGTGTGCAAAAAAATCAATATCCTTCAAATGCAAAAAAAATAACATTTTATATAAATCAGTCATGAGGTTACAAAGATGAACGTGGTTGGAGCTTTTCCCATGCCAATCTATCAACATTGCATTTCTCCACTATTTATTCTATTTGAAACATTTTTGAAAACATTTTTTAACAAAAGGACATTTAAAAAAGTTTTAGCAAGGAGTGTGCACTTACAATGCTAGTAGGAGAACTCGATTCCATTCCCAACCACCTACAAATGAAGCACCCTAGTCGCTTCTGCATAAGACTAATAAATTGCATTTTTGTTTAACCTAAATAATTAGTTCAAGTGACCATTATTGCAATTGGTCAACGACTATTATTATTATTATTAAAGTGTTACTATTAAATGATACGTCTGCAGGGTAGTGGTAAACTCGAAAATGAGTAGGCATAGCTTCGAGGCCTACTACTGGCACTAAGTAAGGACTCTCTTTTGGCCTTGATTCATTAAATGTTTCATAATAGAAATTCTAACGGTATGTGGTCTAGTGGTACAGCGCTCGACTCAAACCTGGGTTTGAATCCCACCACCGAGCCCACGTTCGGCTTCGCTAAAATGTCCACTGCTGAAAGATGTTTCCCGTAAAACATTCAAAGTAGTGAAAATAAAAAATTATATATATATATATATATATATATATAATTTTTTAGAAAATGTGAAAATTCACACTACCGCAAAAAGGTTTCAGTCATTCTTTTCAAAAAGATACAGCTAACCAAATTTCCTATCATTATGTCCCAATCAGTTACAATAATGTAAATAAATTAGTCCAAGATACAACAGATAACTAAGTCCTTAGACTCATATTATGGTAAATAGGAAATTAAATCGCAACACTGTGCAACAAGTCCTGACAATGTTTCTCATCAAGCAAAATTATACAATTACAACTCACCGCTCGATCCAAAAACATGAATATCCAATTGTTCCAACAAATAGATGAGAAACGTATTAATTTGGGGCATTAGTCCAACACAAAACAAGATGGGATAAATGACAATTAAATATGTACACACAGTTCGTATTTGCACCAAGACACAATTGATCGACAGAGCAAGACCGTAGACATGTATTGTCGAATCGAAGAAAGACGCAGCGGTAGAAGACGACAGGGCGAAATGATCGAGATGAGAAAATCGCCAAAACGTTGTAGATTTGACAGATACAATGCTAGACTTCGAAGTAGGATCGCCGATTGCATTGAGCATTGGACCGTGATGATTGTTTGACCATGTAGTCAAATTAGCCACCAATTGCAATTCGCCGACGTTGATATGCGATGCCATTAACGACATGAACGACGAATGAATTGAACGGGACAATGGTTGTGATGCGAAGCCAATTAGGTAAAACAATTTGGACGGTTCTTCGACAATGTGGGTCAAAAAGTGAATGAAAGCAATTAGGCAAAAGTAGATGGAGCGCGAAAATACAATTATGCGATTGTAGCCGTGTTTGGGAGAAGCGGGATCGGGTTGAACGCTTTTGATCAGCGAATAGTGACAGCCGGCAATGGTGAAGCAGCAAGCAACTGGTCCGAAATCGCGGAAGTTGCCCCAGCACAATATATGAAAACCAATTAGGGCCACTAGAATGGACAGGAATACGCTAATGAATGACTCAAACAAGGTTAAGTTTCTGTAAAAAAAATGGAAAAAAAACAATAATTGAATATATATATATATATATATATATATATATATGTTATATGTTTGTGACTGACGAGAATATACAAAATGAATTCATCTCACAGTTTACGTCTTCTCATATTTTTATTTGGAATAGTTGAATAGCTTAAACGAACAAATTCGTAATCTACAATAACAACTGATTTCATTTTATTTCAAAATAATTGACACCTACGTTTGGTGTTTGTGTTTGGTAGGATAAACATTTAACAAAAATAGTACCTATAAAAGTATGAATTAATATTATTGGTTGTTAAATTTCCAACCAATCAGAAATAATCTTACATTTTAATGGTCAATTCAGTTTGCTAAATTGCCAAACAATCCTCCTAACCAATCAACAAACACTTATCATAATGACTTAATCACAATATGAATAAGATTAGTTACCTGTTATCCAATAATTGTTTTTATCTTTCCTTTTGGTTTTACGGTATAACCATTAGCTGTTCATTGTAAAAACGTTTGTCTTATTAAATTAACACCATGCTTACGCCAAATGTAAACATTATTTCTCAAGTAAAACAAAAATACATCATCATCATAATCATCATCTAACTACTG
Source organism: Cardicola forsteri (assembly GCA_025895645.1). Lineage (NCBI taxonomy): Eukaryota > Metazoa > Platyhelminthes > Trematoda > Strigeidida > Aporocotylidae > Cardicola > Cardicola forsteri. The sequence goes on along the minus strand of JAKXYG010001380.1, from coordinate 273,842 downwards.
ACCTATCAAAAAGTGCATCCAATTTCGGTCGATTAAGTTTGACGTGGAATCCGCAAGGCAAAAAGCGAAACAAATGCAAATTGTACAGATGACCAACAAAAGACCGATGACTCCTACGACTGTCGGCACGTTCAATTTGTGGCACAGACTGTTGGCTGTCGAGTTGTTGTGATTCTAAATTGTATAAAAATTCGTCGAACAACACAATTGTTATAATTGGCGTCAATTTGGAAACGCATTGATTATTTAAGTGACAATTAAAAAAATAAGAAACATTTCAATTAATAATTAATTAATGCATATTAGTATTCGCTTACGCAGTTCATTTAAATCACATTATAGACAATACATGCTAATAAACTTAAAAAACCCTTATGTTTTAATGTAGCCTCTTATTCCAAATGACGGTGATATTCTTAATACCGCATCTGTACGCGCTTTATCTCATACTAAAACTAAAACAAATCACAGACCGAGTAAACAGTAGCATAATCTTGAATTCGGCTTTAGTAAATAGATGAACGTATAGTTTAAAGGTACTTGTAGAGGTGTATTTAGACTATATACAACCATTTACTTACAAATTGACATTTCATTGTTTACGTCTATTTGTTGGAAAAAAATTGTATTGATTTAAAATATTTTAATTTAAAACAGTTTGTACTTTTCTGCAGATGCAAAAACCGTCAAATACACATATTTACTAAAAATCATTAATTGGGGTTGTTGATGACATAGTCGCCTCTTCACTATTCCTATATGTGTACGGCATATTGAACGCTTAATAAGAATAACAAGCGTAGAAGAAAAACGAAGTTTCTTGCGTTGCAACGATGCCACTCTTCGTAAAAATCGATAAAGCCGCCTAAATTTTGTCAATGTTATCGCCCTTAGCCTAACAGCTACATATGGAATACGTATACCTTAAGATATCCTGGGTGTATGTATGCACCCATCTGCCCTAGCGGAAGCCCGCTGTACATTCGGTCTCTGTTGCTATTAATATAGATGCCCGGCACTAAAATGCGGGCCCACGTTCGGCTTCGCTAAAATGTCCACTGCTGAAAGATGTTTCTTGTAAAACATTCGAAGTAGAAAACATAAAATAAAATAAATAAATAAATAATAAATATAGATACCTAGTCCAAGATACGCCACATGGAAGAGCAACAGTCAGGAATATCAGCATCAATAGAAATTGAGACTTTATAAGCGCACTACTCAAACCCTCAAAGATCATTAGCATCCTAAAATGTTTGTGGGTATTCCGCCTTATAACGCTAAAAATGTAAAAATTGACATAAAATTAGACTCAATCGCATATCGACACAAATGCCCGTCTATCGAAATGAATAAAACAATTACAAAAGTATTGGCACTAAGCACCTACCTCGATGCCCTGTTTCTGACTGGGAACGAATTTCGGTAGTCAATGGCAAATCGTACTTCTGATTGACAGAAACCGGACAACGACTGGAAGATGGTTCGCTAAAACAAAAATCGAAAAAGACCGCAAGTCACTACACTGTTTCAACATACTTCCATTTTCATCCTAATCAAAGGCAATTGGGTTTTTATTATTAATATTACAAATGCCTAAAATGAATAACCTATCTATATTGATTTTGTCAAGTATTGTACAAGAATTAATAACTTTGTAAATTATAATTAATTAATTTTTTTATAATTCTCAAGCTGTTGAATAAAGTATCCCGTTGACAACAGCTAAAATTAATTCAATAAACTAAATAGAATAATTACGCTACCATCATTTTAAACAAAATTTTTATTTCTCAATTCAAATATGAATGTTTATATATAGCGAAGAAATTATACGTGTGTCAGATAAAATTAATTAATTCATTTCTACATTTTTAGGTATCAATGTTTGAAATAATATATTGTGTAAACGATGAAATAAAAAGAAGTTGAACTTAAAAATGAACAAGTTGTTCTATAAACTAATCATTTCTCTTATGTTAACTTAACATTAAGCGCATTGTTGAATTATTACTTATTGTCTCATATTTATACATATTGTACAATATAATTTAATGTTAAGCACATAATTCAATTGCATTTAAGTTACAATCTGGTAATTAAATAAGTTGAAAATAATTGCATATGTAATTATTTTATCAATACTGCCAAAATGATAATTAACTACGTTACCAACAAAATGAATGAATAAGAGAAAACCATTCTAGCGTAGTGCGGTTAAAAGCAAACGCATAATTCTGATAACAGATAAAAGCCCAATCTTCAGTATTCAGGATCTTTAATGCCAAAACTGTAAAGTACAACTACGTGGAACGATCTTAATGTTCTTCGAAGAAACGGGTTTTTTTAATAATATGTTGGGGGGTTTTATCGCTTCACGTTTTTCAAACAACATTCACCGAAGCCTTGAACACAAGGACGTGAAATTCGGATGGGCCAATAATGAAACTCGAATCCATGTCCACGCAGTTTCAAGTCTAGCTCTCCAATTATTCTTGCTATCATACAACGTTACGCCGATTGTACTTTGGACATAAATAAATAATATACTTATTTTTTCTTAAATTGTACAAGTAGAAAATTGAATTGTATATCAAAGAAGAATGGGGAGGAGGGGGAAACTGACCAAAAACTTGTCATTGCAACCTGCTGCAGTTCACTACAATCCGATTTCGTTGGTTGACAATCGGCTGAATTCGTAATTGCGTCCATTACCGCAGACATAATATCCATTTCAACACTGGACAATGATTCAAACAAAAAGTTAATTTCAATAGTCATCATTGGTAAAAAGCCACGACATTTTTCAATGCAACAACATAAATACAAAATTGAAGTGGAAAAGATATAACATTAAAACTACTACTACTCCTACTACTAGTAGTAGAAGTAGTAGGTAGGAAATATTAACAATTGATCAATATAAAAAAGGATTACGTCAGCCAGTTTGAATATAAAACTGCCTACGTCATGGATAATAATGTTCTTCACAGTAGTGCGTTATACCACCCACGCATTTCATCTTATTTAAACTAATTTGTATCCCAGACTATTAATCAAAACATGAAATCTAAAATTCTGATAGATAAGACGTGTCCTGAGCATGTAGATAAAATAGGCTGTTATAATTAAGAATATCAATAGGTTCACTAGATTGTAACATTTAATTAATTAACTACTGAATTGCAACTTTTTTATTTACAGAAACATTTGTATTAGAAGTATTTTGTTTCTCATTTTCAGTTTATATAAATATACGTTAGTTGAATCAATAAACTCCATTATACTTCTACTGTTTCAATACTTGAAACACTATTATCATAAACTAAACATTTTAAAAAGATTTGCCTTGTTAAATAAGACGTACATGTTAATAATGCTGAGAATTTGAGTAATGCTTATAAAATCTCAAATTTCTGACTGTACCTCATTCACGTAGTACATCCTGTACTAGGTGCCCATATACATTTAGACAAATGTACCAACTGAATCAGTTAATGGATGTTAGCATACAGCCAAGATGCCCAAAAGGTATCGATTTACTACATGTAACTCGATAGAAATTTAGAATGCTATGCAAACTTGGGACTAATGAAGAAATGGATCTGTCGCCAACTGTTGTTCTTGTACATGTTACATTAATAAATTTATCAAAAATGTGCACATGTAAACCATTATATATCTTTTATTCCGTTTAATTATAAATGTTATTATTTTGTAACAGTAAACATAATAACATAAAAAACTTTGATAAATTATTCGACAACTATCGGGTTTTATATATATATATATGTGGGATGCTAATAATCCTGAGGATTTGAGTAATGCTTATAAAGTCTCAATTTCCAATGATGGTGATATTCCTGACTGTTAGTCCTCCACGTGGTACATCCTGGACTAGATGCCCCTAGGCATCTAGACTATTAACAGCAGGGTCCGAGTACACAGCGGTATAACTGGGCTTCCGCTACGGCGGGTGGGTGCGAACATACACCCAGGATACTTAAAAGGTATCTAAAGGTATACGTATACCATATGTAGCCCTTCGGCTAAGGGAGATAACTCTGACAAAAAATCAGGCGGCCTCGTCAATCTTTGCGAACAGTGGCGACGTCACAAGGATGCCGTCTACCAGCCAAGAAACTTTGTTATTCTTCCACGTTTGTCTACGCTTGTCAAGCCATCAAATCGATCGTTTGCTATGTCGTATAAATATCGGAAATAATGAAGAGGTGACCACGTGATCACCAACCAAAATGAATGAATGAATGAAATATACATATGAGATTAATTTGTTAATGAAGTTAGGCTCATTGTCAGATAATTACATCAAATAAAAAATTAAACAAATAAGTTGTTTTCAAAATAATTGCGAATGTCAATAATAGATTGGCTAAAATGTAACATTAACTTACAGCCGTCACAGCAATTACCGCAAAATGCGATTAACTAAAACATAACTAGCAACTATATAACGTAAAAGAAAACTGTCACTTCAATTTTGAAATATATAATACTATATAATAATTTAAAAAATATTATATATATATATATATATATATTGTAAGTAATAAAAAATTGTATAAAATATCAACTGGTACAAAATTGAAAATTGAATAAAATTATTAACATGAAATATAACGTCAGTTGGCAAATGGCTAAGTATAACAAAATAATGTGTTACAGCAATTTCACCGCCATTTTTCAATCAATTCGTTTCCTCGTTTTCAACTACTTTTCCCATTGTGTCACATGTCTCAGCAACCTTTTGTTACCAAAATTGGCTTCAAGTCAACTTTTCACCAGACTGTTCATTGGTTCAAAAATACAATTTAGTCACAATTGCTACTCCTAATAAAAAATGATGCTCATTCGTTGTAGAACAATCAATTGTCTTGACAATTCCGAATAAATTAATTTCATTACACGCATAACATTTGAGAATATGTATAAAGAAAAATGTTTAGAAATGAGAAATAATTACTGTACAAGTACCTACTCACAATGCTTCACAACCAGGCTAGGTTTAATGGAATTGACATCCATTTTCCTGTTTACAAAATGGATTTCCAAAAGTATGAAAAAAATGAATGAATTTCAATATATGCAAACCGTTTTTAGTAGTTACGATCATGTGACAATTCAATTTCTTTAATAATTTTCGAAATTTTTTAAAACACTCATTCACACACACACACATATATATATATAGTGGTTACATATACTTTTACTTCGATTCACATGCACTAAAAAACAGAATTTTTTTCGAGTATAGATTTTGTTTCTATCGTTTGTACTATACATCTATTGACTAAGGGCAAAAATGTGTTCATGTGCTGAATGTGTAACTACTTAAGTATTATAGGTCAATGTATTGATAATAATAATAATAATAGGGATGCTAATGACCCTGAGGATTTGAGTAATGTTTATAAAGTCTCGATTTCCAATGATGGTGATATTCCTGACTGTTAGTCCTCCACGTGGTGCATCCTGGACTAGGTGCCCCTAGGCATCTAGACTAATAACAGCAGGGTCCGAGTGCACAGCGGTATAACTGGGCTTCCGCTACGGCGGGTGGGTGCAAACATACACCCAGGATACTTAAAAGGTATACCATATGTAGCCCTTCGGCTAAGGGAGATAACTCTGACAAAAAATCAGGCAACCTCGTCAATCTTTGCGAACAGTGGCGACGTCACAAGGATGCCGTCTACCAGCCAAGAAACTTTGTTATTCTTCTACGTTTGTGTTACGCTTATCAAGCCATCAAAATCGATGATCGTTTGCTATGTCGTATAAATATGGGAAATAATGAAGAGGTGACACCACGTCACCAACCAAAATGAATTACTGATAATAATAATAATAACTAACTTTTGTAACCAAAAAAACCTTTTAGTAATAATTTTCTGCCAGAAATTTTAATCCGATGAGTCTTTATTCAACGTTTCCTATTTGGTTGGGTGCTGCCGTGGCGAAGCGGTACATCGCTCGACTTGAATGTAGGTAGGCATGAGTTCGATCCCCAACACCGTCGGCCGTTTGGCTTCGCTAAATGTCAACTTGCTAAAAATGTTTCCGGTAACAACCAAATTAAAGACAGCGCTTGACATTATTTCATGAGTAAAATGGCATTTGAAAAACTTACCAGATCTTAAATTAGCAGACAAACTTTTCCCCCATGTTCAATGTAGCAACATTTCACTGAATGATAACAAGTTGTGAGTTAAGCCGAACGTTGGCTGGCATTTAGTGCCGATGGTAAAGGTCGAACCCATGCCCATCCAGGTTGGAGTCCAGTGCTCCAACGCCAGACCGCTAGGCTTCTAATTAAAGATTTGAATGTATTTTAAAATGTAAGTGACTACTTGTTCAAACCCTGAAATACAAGGCCTAAATAATTCACCATATTACAATTTTTAATAATTGATACATCTTCAACAATCTTTATTTCAGATCTCATATTTAGTTATATATTTATTTTCAAATGTACAAACACTGGAAAAAGTTAGATTCTTAAATTAACACCCACACCCATGTCAAAAAATAACGCAAAAAATTACAAAGGTATTAAATCTAAATTAATTTGCTATGTCCAATTGTTTTTTTTTGTAAAAACAAATACCGGGAATTAAAAATAATGTCTAGTGCTTAATAGATCCTTTATATATACTTAAAAATATTTATTTAAGAAGGCTGAGTCGGTCAAAAAATAGCATATTTTAAAAGCTACTTCTATATTAATGTGAATAATAAGTTAAAATTACACAATTTTTATAATTTCATTAAAAATAAACAATAACTAATTCTTAAAATTGATGTTAAAGTACACTCAAATCTGCTCTGATTGTGATGTCATAATAATTATCAAAATAAACATTTAATTATTCTAATCTATATAAATAAAAATAATAATAATAATTTTTTCTTAACTTTAAATAAAAATTTTAAAAAATAAATCTAATAATTTATTATTCACGTTTAACCTTGAGATTCCTCTCACCCGCTAATTCTGCTTTCTGATTGCATTGTTTTTGAGATAGAGAATAGTGATAAAAATGTTTTCATCTTACCGAAAATGAATATCGTGTCATTAAAGAATTAAAAAATGAAGGATTTTCACCGAAAAGATTAGCAGATTTATATAGAGTTAACCTTTCAACAATTCATCGGATTATCAACGGTCAAAAACCACAAAATTATGATAATATTGGAAGAAAACGTGTAACAACAAGTACGGATGACCAAAAAATTATTATAGAGTTAAAAAATGTATAATAAAACCTATTTCAGAAACTAAAAGAAATAGTTTAAACAATTTTACTTATTCTACAATAAGAAACAGAGCAATTGAATCCGGTTTAACTCTACAATCACCGAAAATTAAGCCATTTATTACCAAAAAACAAAAGGATGACAGATTAGCCTTTTGTAAACTATGGAGTGAACGACACTTATGTTATTGGCGTTCCGTATACTTTGCTGATGAAACAATGATTCAGGATGAACCATTTGGCTTTAAAAACAAAGTGTTGTGTGGGACGAGTTTTTAAAAATATTCACTCCCGGTTGTTAGAAAGAAAGCCCACTCGACAAGTAATGTGTTGGTTTGGTATTAAGTATAATGAACCTATCAAATGGAGAACTATATCTGGTACCTTAAATAATGAAACGTTTGTTTCAGTTATGAAGGATGTTTTTCATTATGAAATGCAACACACTTACACGGGGGTTACTACTGTTTTTCAGGACAATGCTCCATGTCATACGTCCAAAAAGGTAACGTCATATTTATCTAAGTTCACTATGTTTGCTTTATATTTGCATTTAGACAGTAGAAGGGCTAAAATCAAAAAGCTATCTTTCACTCAATTGCCACCTAACAGCTCGGATATCAATGTTATTGAAAATTTTTCAAAGTATACTAAAGTGCAATATCAATAAGCATACCGAAATTGAGGATTTATGTGAACGCATTCGGTTTGTTGTTCAATATGAGATGAAACAAGAATATATCAACACTTCATCGATAGCATTCCAAAACGCCTGGATCAGTGTTGTTCAAAAGAAAGGCGATCAAATAAATTATTGAATTTTTTGAACTTTGTAATGTCCTTAATCATTTGGTAACTGAAAAAAATTGCATGTGATCTGTATTTTTATTAATAGTTGACGTTGTAAATCATGTTAATCATTTTACTTCCATTTTCGATTTTGCACCCGTGATATTTTATACAATTTTTTTTACTTACAATATACATGTATATATAATTATATATTTTTTTCAATTATTATATAGTATTGTATATTTTATAATCAAAGTGACGTTTCTCTTGTATGCTATTTAGTTGCTAGAGAGGTTTTAGTTTAATAATCACTTTTTTGTAGTAATTGTTGTAAGGGTTGTATATGATCGCGATTATTAAATGTAATTTAATTTTTTTAATATCCAAATTTATATTTAATAAACACAGTATAAAAGTTATTTTATATCATTATTATTATGATTATGATTATTATTATTATTATTGCTGCTTAAATGATTCACAAAAAAGCATAACAAGTGGAAATCTTAGAATTTAGTTTGGATTAGAAATGATTCAATCTAGCCAGTCCCAAGCCTGGATAAAGAAGGAGGCTTTGAGCGCGCAAGGTTAGTGACCTGGCCTCTGTAAAAAATTTATACTGCTATGCAAACAATACAAGCGGACACCATTCCGGCAAATAACGGCAAAGTGACAAAGTTACACAGATGACAGGGTTGAGTAAAAGCCGAAAAGAAGCTCAATCTTCGATTTGCAGAATCTTCAATGCCAACAAGACTTTGTTGTTGTTGTTGTTGTTTTGCTATAATTGATGTCTTATTGCCCCATGCTTATTTTTAAAGCAAAAGGGTTTTGTATAATATGTAATATATAATATAATAGCGTTGTACTATTAAACAATTTTTTATTTCATACATTTTTATACTAAAATCCTTTAATTAATAAACAGTATTTTACCATTATTCTTTTTCGTTATAGCATTGCTACACTTACAATAATGTTCATAGAGTTGCTTTTTTCGATAAAACAATACAATAAAAAAGAAGTATCAACTTACTGGAAAAAAACAATTTTATTCAATATAAGTAAAAATCGATAACAGTTCTATAGATTTTTAAAAAATCAGGATACAATGTTAAACCATGGTACAATGTTTTACCTTCAAGTGTAAAGAAAACGAAATAATACTTTTAACTCAAAAACTTTTTTTTTGTTTATTAGAAAACGTATTGTACAAGTACAAAAAAAAATACACTAGTCATGAATAATTAACAAGAATTTTAGTAAGGAGAAAAAGCAGAAAAACGCATAGAGCAAATAATAATAATAATAATAGTAATAATAAATATTATCTAAAATATCAAAAATTTGTAACTTTCATGATCTATTTTTATATAATTTATTTTTAAGTAAATAATTCGCTTGCATTTTAATTCTTCAAAAACTGTCTGAATAAGTGTTTTTGGTCCAAATAAGAATTTGTGCCCGGGTGGTCTAGCGGTACAGCTCTCGAATTTGGACCTCGGTGGGCATGGGTTCAAATCCCACCACTGGCACTAAAATGCGGGCTCACATTTGGCTTCGCTAAATGTCCACTGCTGAAAGGTATCTTTCGTAAAACATTCAAAGTAATAAACATTTAAAAAAATATTGGTATAAAGGTTTGTTTTTATTTAATTGTTTATTAATAATGCTAAAGTAATGCTTGAAAAACGTCTCATTATAACTTACATGTGTTCAATATAATTTAAATAGTGTTGCAATCATACTACAATAATCTTAACACAAAATTGTAATATTACTTTTTTTAAAATTATTAATGGTAACTATTTATAGAATTATAATTATATTTCATTCATTATACATTGTATTGTATAACAAATTCGTATTTATCTTGAATTATCCCACTAACAAACCTATTTATTTGTTTATTTTTATGTTTGCTACTTTGAATGTTTTACGAGAAACATCTTTCAGCAGTGGACATTTAGCGAAGCCGAACGTGGGCCCGCATTTTAGTGCCGGTAATGGGATTCGAACCCATGCCCACCAAGGTCCGAATTCGAGCGCTGTACCGCTAGACCACCCGGCACAATTAAATTATTACGTTAGATGTAAAATTTGTCTCAAGGGTTTTTACTTATATTAGCAATTTGTCTACAAATAATTGGAGATTCGTTTTGAGTAAACCTTGCTAAAGTCATTGATAAAAGCGAAAATATATTCAACTTTTTGATTACTAAACCACTTGACTGCAATACAGTTAATAAAATTAGAATTCTATTTCAGTTAGTGTTGTACATTGCATAATAAAACTGAGTTCTGATTTTAAACTAGATGCCTATTGCAATAATTTCATAACTGCGGTGTTACATGCAAAAATTGGTTCAACGGTCACAAAAGTCTTAATTAAAATTATCAAGAAAAGTCAATAATTTAAATATTGATCTATTTTACTCCAAATCACACTATAAATTGACAATAATTTCAAGAATAATGCATATCACAACATTCCATCCAGTTTAAGTAAAACAGAAATTTTAAGTTAAAAAAACATTGATTAGCGTTCACAAGTTTAAAAAATACAATGTATACCTATTATGTCATAGGCATCGACAGAGAATATATGTAACGTATCAAATAAACGATAATAAATTAATAAAAAGTCCGCCTAGTTTGGATCAGAAATAATTCAATCTAGCCAGTCCCAAGCCTGGATAAAAGAGGAGGGTTTGAGCGCGCAAGGTTAGCAACCTGGCCTCTGTAAAAAAAATATACTGCTACGGAAACAATCAAGAAGACGCCATTCCGGCAAACAACGGCAAAGAAGTAATCGCACGTATCTGGATGACAGAGTTACACAGATGACAGGGTTGAGTAAAAGCCGAAAGGAAACTCAATCTTCGATTTGCAGAATCTTCAATGTCAATAAGACTTTGTTGTTGTTATTGTTGTTTTACTGTAATTGTTGGCTTATTGCCCCATTCTTATTTTTAAAGCAAAAAACGTTTTGTATAATATATAATATAATATATAATAAATTAATGAAAAAGCATTTACACACGGGACACAATAAAGTGATCTATTGTATAGACTATATATCAGTAGTTAATAATAAAAAATTGTATTATGTTCTTTGAAATGCCAGTAATGTTTCTAAATATCTGTGTTCCGATAATTTCAAAAATAAAATTGATGACTCTTCAAGTAGTCAATACTTTCCAATTAAGTATACTGGTTAGGTTAAGGCAAATTCCAAACTTAATAACCGGTGCATTATAGCGAGTAATATTCACAAAGCTGGCAAGTCACATTCCACCTTGAGTTCTGAGAATGGTGTTTCTATGTATTTGGCTATTAGAATCTGCTCTGTTGACCACGCACCTAATTAATTTTTATGAGAGTTTCAACTACAAGTATGTAGACCAGTTACCCGCAATCAGCCATCCTGATAAAAAAATGAATAATTTCTGAACCATCTTTTCTAGGTCCTCTCTGTGTGGACCAAGCAGTGCTATTCCTAAATAGGGCTGCTTGATAATAATATTCAAGATGACGCCAATAACCGTTTTCGCCTTCTTGTCAACACATTAACGACCTTGACATCTGAGTATCCGTTTAATCTGTGACTGCACATAATTCCAATGACAAAATTTAACACAAAATGAATAAAAGGTGGAAATTCAAAAAGCAAGATTTTCAATGCCAAAAAATTAATCTACAATTACATGCAAAAATCTTGCTACTCCATGCTCTACGAAACAAAAATGTTTTGAAAAATTTTTAAAAAACTAACCGTTCCAATTCTTCAAATTCGTGTCCATTGCCAAGCAATTTCATAAAGCATTCTTGTTTTGTTAAACCGGCATCGGCCAGTGAACCTACTCCCATCAGACGTGCCAACATAGTTTCTAAAATCAACCAAAACACAATTAGAAAATTGTTGGGCAAGAAATTATAGCATTAATAAGTGAAATTTTTTAGAAAAATATCCACAACATGGTATGGGTACGTTTTCGAGTACCTTGTGTAAGCACATATAAGACAGATGTAAGTTGAAATATAACGTTGTAAATCCGTTCCTACTACCATAAACGGTAAAAACCAAAAGTATAGACAAATTGTTTATTTACATAAGTAACAAATTATAATGGCTAATCGGCCAGTAACATTCTACAATTCAATGCCAACATATCAAAATGTAATAACAACTTTTTAAAACTGTTGATTACTTCACAGATCCAATTAATTATCTACAACATTTTCTAATAAAATAAACCATAGGTTTAAATCCAAATTCTTCCACATATAAACAGCCCAACAAATTCGATTCTTACAAATAGAAATACAATTGTAATTAATGTGATTTTATTTTTACCCAAATATTAATTAAAGTATTAGGTTAAAAGAACATTTAGCAAAAGGAAAAAATATAAAAGTATAGATTAATATTATTGGTTGTTGATTGCGTAGGCAATTATCAAATAAATGTCTTTCTTTTCATTGGTTTATTTATGACTTTAGTGAATTGTTGAGCAAAATCTTAACCAATCACCGAATACTTATTGTTGTTGAAATACTTTATTATTTTATTAGTCATTATTTTACCTGTAATTCAGTGTTTTTAATTTTTTTTTCCATGTTTTCCTGTCAAGCTGCTCTATTAAAACATTTTTTTATTCCAATATTGGTCGTTCTTGTTATTCACAATAAAATGATAAAAACGTTGACCACCGTTGACAGTCCCATGTCCGTTTTAGAAAAGAGGAGAATTAAATCACAGTGCTAGCAGTCTGGTGTTTTAAAAAAAAATACTACTAAAAAAACAACAAGAAAACGCAAACTACAGCAAAGAAGTCAAAACATGATTTTGATTACAGGGTTGACTTCAAGTCAAAAAAGCTCAATCTCTTGTAAGCAAAATCACCAATAACAGAAATTTAAAGTGAAATTATGTGAAACAATCTTGCCTTTTCATAGCAAAAAGGTTTTGCAATAATAATAATAATAATAATAATTTACAAAAACAAAATATTATACTTCTTGGAACTTACCAAATGTTTCTTCAACCGATGAATTATGGTAATTGGACAAGTCTACATTCTGAAGATATAAAACCGAAACAATTTTATTGATAATATTATATCGACAGTAGAATATTTCGTTTTTCGTTAATCAATATTCTACTTCATTGTATTTTCTGTCAATATAAATTTTCAACATTTTTCTCCATAATGTTTTTACCAGCTGGTGCATTGTCCACATTGAGTATGCATCATATGGAGATGCGAGAAAAACCAGCGATATCTCCACTATCGAACATTAAATGCTACAAGTATTCCTCAAAAAAATCATTATCATTATGATTATTCTACATTTTGTTCACAAAATAAGTCATTGCAACACCAATGAATAAACACAGTCAGAAAAATTGCAACACACAACTTGATGACTGTTTGCAAAACCTACAACATTCCAATACTTTAAGTCACACGATAGATACAGTGATAGTCAACATTTTCAAAACTGTCTCAAGGATTTTAAATAAACTTCGGATGTTTTTAAAATGTGACAAATGTTAGTGTAATACTTGTTGCAAAATTATAATAAGAATAATAATACAATTCAAATAAAAACCTTTTACGTTACTTTAAATATTACCATATGGATTGATTGAATCCGAGAGAAAGTGTAGAAAAGAGTAACAAACAATATCACTCATATTACTACCAATTTTTATTTACCATTCCATTTAACTTCAAACTAACTGATTCCTTGTTATCATATCTACACACCTAGGAAAAATTAAAAATAAACCAATCTAACCAGTTCTAAGCCTAGATAAAAGAGGGTTTGAGCTTAAGATTAGCAACCTGATCTCTGTAAAATATCTATATTGTTCCAGAAACAATAAGAGGACACCATTCCAACAAACAACCGTAATGAATTGATAGCACAATCCAGATAACAGGGTTGAGTGAAAGCCGAAAGGAAGCTCAATCTTCAATTTGTAAAATCTTTGATAAAATTTTAAAAAATTACTAGATAAAATTCGACGTTTACCACGCGAGAGACCCCTAAGCATGGTTTTGGAATGAACGAGTAATGATGGCAAGAGAAAGGTTGGTAGACTACAGAAAATGTGGCTCAGAACCATTCAGAAAGATCCAATTAAAATGAATATCTCATAGGATCAAAAAAACATTATGTTATCCCACATTCTTTTTTTGTTATTGCCCCCATGCTTACTTTAAAGCAAAAGGGTTTTATAACAAATGTAATAATACGTTCACACATTCGGCTAAATACGACTTTAGACAAAAACATCGATATTTTGATCAATAAAATGTTTAAGCCCTAATAAACTTTCTTGAATATTAACCAATAAAATTATTACTAGCATTTTGGGATCAAACAAAACGTTTGGCAAGATATTTGAATACATGGAAAAATGTTTTTTTTCCCGTAACTATTATTTTATTACCCCATGCTTATTTTTAAAACAAAAGGGTTCTGTAATAATAATAATATTCTCCATTAAGTACATTTTTTATTGTATTGTTTTTTTTTGTATAAAACAATAATTAAAACATCATTATATGAATAACAATATTATTAGCAACATATTTTTAAAATCAACTTCATTTTTATAATTTTATAATGTTCGGCACTCATTTTCCTCATCTTCTGAATAAATAAGTTGATTATTTTAAAAAGAAATATTACTATAGCAGCTAGTCAAGCATCATATATTCATACATTATTAACAAACTTATTAAGGCAGATTTTAAAAACTGTCATTTATTAATTTACAACAAAGTAGATTTGTCAACCAATACAAGAAAAGTTAAAAAAATAAAGTTTATATGTGTCTATTAAACATTACTTACTGAAATGTTTTTACTATATTCGGCATATTACTTTAAGTAATTTAATTGTCGTTTTCTCTAACTTAACAAGCAACTCAAACTTCAAATTTTCTAGTCATTATGTTTTTATAAATTAATCAATATTATAAGATTACTACAAACGTATTTATTAATTTAAACATTCTTTTCTCTTCTTATTATTGTACAACACAATATACTTGTGATCATTTTGCTTTTGTTTATGGTAATAATTAAAATAATACATTTTGTGGACATCTGGCATGACAGCTAAATAAAGGAACGTATTAAATGCCATTAGTAAAACTTAAATTTTAGTACATATAAAGTTCACGTTTAACCACTGTACCAGTCTGATACAACATTCATATCATTTAAACAAACGCCACATTTAGTTCAAACATAAAAATAGTTACTGTATATCATTTTATTCAAATATTGTAACATATTTATCTATAAAATATATATGTACTCATTTATTATTTTTAAAGAAAACATTATTTCAAATAAAGCTACACTTTTTTATTCATTTTGGTTGGTGACATAATCACCTCTTCGTTATTTTCCATAGCATAAAAAACGATCGACTTCGATGGCTTGATAAGTGTAACAAACGTAGAACAATAATAAAGTTTCTTGACGGCGTACTTGTGACATCGCCACTGTTTGCAAAGATTGACGAGGCCGCCTGATATTTTGCCAGGATTATCGCCCTTAGCCTAACGGCTACAAATGGTATACGTATACCTTAATATACCTTATAGGTATCCACCTGCCGTAGCGGAATTTCACTTATATCGGTATGCACTCGGACCTTGCTGTTATTAGTCTGGATGCTTTTAGGCACCTAGTCCAGGATGCACCACATGGATGAACAATCAGGAATATCTTCATCATTGGAAATTGAAACCTGGTAAGCATTACTCAACTCCTCAAAATCATTACCATCTCACGCTGTGTATCTTTGTGCAGAAGTATTAATAATAATCATAATAATTTAAATTGAGCTGATATTTTATGTAGCATCTAATTCTAGTAACAATAATACTAATTCTGAATTATAAATAAATCAGAGCAGGGATAGAGTGCATAACGCTATATTTAGAATTTCGAATAAGCGCAAATGTAGAATTAAAATAAGTATCTAAATACATATCAAAATTATCTGACGTAAAGTACCTGATTCAGATTTAATTTCCAATTGGACACGGTTTGATCGTCTTTCACCGCATTTGCATTGGATTCGTCTAACAGTTGAACAGGAGTTTCCAACTTAGGCAAGGAAATTTTGTGTCTGCGAATGCCGTATTGACGTGTTAGGCGGTGAGGAGTTGAATCATATGATGATCTTCAATATAAAACAAAAACAAACCAAACTGGAGTATATACCATTCTTATAAAATGTTAGTGTGTTGTTAGGTTCTGAAAAACCATACATGATTATTTCAAAATGCACTACAGTTATCCATAATCCTATAACCCTACAATCGGTAGTACTTTGGTGTTCAACTGTTTAAGGAATAAACGCTTATGCATCATCTATGTTGATAATATTCTTAATAAAATAAAATTTGATGTAACAACTTGCTCTAAAATAATAAACAAAAACCCTATCGTTCATCAGGTATAACGTTCTTCCACCAATATATTAAATATTAAGAACGTTTAGGTAAAAGATCAACTACAAATGTACAAATTAATATTATTGGTCGTTCGTTGTCCAGCCAATCATCAGTTGTCCCTATTTTTATTGGTCAATCAGGTTGAAAATGTTAATTGGCAATATTTACCTGGTGTCAATTAAAAACGTTTACATCTGTGTAGATATGACCAACTTTAAAACTAGTCTATAGAACAATTCGTTTCATGAACTGAATGCATATTACAGAAACGAAGTGTAGATAGTACTTGGTTTAGATATTTTTTATATGTAATAACAATTTATTATTTGCACAAAGATTTTAAAAACGTGTTACACGTAAAAATAGTGGCTTTATACGATTCCAAAATCTTAAATTACTCTAATTAGTTAATTTTTATTAATTACATTTTAAACATATTTATAAAGTAAAATAAAAATTTTATAATAATTAATTTTATAAAAAATTCGAACAAATTTACTGTATTTTGTACCTCAAACCAAGTGTTTAAATAAACAATTAATTGGTTGATAATAATTTTAATATAATTTTTTTTTAATAAACCTTTCTCTAATGAATGCACAGAAATATCTTAACTAATGTAATCACAAATTTGATTTTAATAACTGGTGCCATTAAACGTCTTGAAAATTGCTTCTGTAAATATTTTTATTAATATTGTTATAATATGATCGACGTAAGATAAGTATTAGTAAACGTTATATGCGTCTAAGATGATCAATTGGTGATGAAATTTTTATAATGGTGTGGTGCCTTCAGTTTTCTTAACTAAATTAATGTCATCAATCAGATATTTCGAATAACGAATGTCATAATCAGTAAAAAATAAAACTCTACACAAAATCTTGACACCACAAATGAATTATAACAAAATAAATTTAGAAAAACTACATATTCAATCATTTAGACTAGGCAATAAATAAAGGCATATGGTAAAATTAAAATCAATACCCACTGAATAAGCATTTCAAATATATCAATAATTATTAAGAACAAGTAAAAATGCACATACAAATCTGTATTAGTCACAAAAAATATGCAGATGTGTGCATTAAATTATATAATATACACAAACTAAATTAAATTAGTCTTCAAAAAATAAAACTTTAGAATAACTAATCGTAGGCAATGAATTTGAATCAAACTGGGTTTTTTTAATATTTTTGGTTTTAAAATAAATTATTTTTAAAACAAAAAAAATTATTTCCACATTACACATTAATTAATGCGCTACATTTTTTTTATTGTTTGACGTCGATTCATTCGTAGATAATGAGATGTCTACACTTTATTTCCAGATAAATGTTTTTATTATTAAAATATGTATTTTATTTATAAAAATAATTAATAAAAAATGTATTTTAATATTATTACATTATTTTTTTCCAAGATAAAATAAATGCTTACAAAATGACATGCTAATTTAGATTATATTTTTAAACAGTTGGTAATTACTCTATTTTAAAAATAATTTATAATTTTTTAAAACACGTTTTTCTAAAAAAATTGCAAAAAAAGTTTAACACATTTTCAATTTTTATTTTACATTGGATTTTGCTACATTTATCTCTTTTATTACTTACTTTATATGTATGTTCAGTAAAAGGTAGTTATCGTTATTTTAACTCTGTCTAATACAAAAAAATCAAATTTTTTATATAAATGGTGTACACGTCTGTATAACTGCAATATGTATATATTTATAACACAAACGTTCCTATTGTGTAGAAAATATTTTAAAATCATCTGCTTAGATCTCTAAGCAAAAAGTATGTTTATTCTAGTTATACAAAATGAAGCAAAATTAAAAAAATACATTTAAAGATAGTTAACAAAGAAAATGTAAAAAAATTGTGATATTGGATTTTCGAAAAAAGGGGAAATGTACTAAATTTAATGTGAAAATCTTTTGTAATATATGTTCTATTAAATTGTAAACAGGGATTGTGATAAGTGAACTTTTGTAAAAAGTACAAAAGTTATCTTTTATGATTTTAAAAAAAATAAATTTAAAAATGTGTTCATTGATTTTACGAATTTTGGATTCAACATTTCAGAGTCATGTATAATGTAGATTTTAGTAGACATTACAAAGTAATTTGCATACGTGTCTTGTTTACATAGTTGTTGTAACAAAATATCTGAAATTATCAATACGGATTTATACTAACCACTGTTGGAACAGTAAGAAATTTACATTATTTTAGTTGTTATATTAACAAGACGCTTCAGAGCAGTGAAAACAT
>JAKXYG010001380.1:0-250000 GCA_025895645.1 Cardicola forsteri | reverse complement strand
GCTCACGTTCGGCTTCGCTAAAATGTCCCCACTGCTGAAAGACATACGCGTTTCCCGTCAAAACATTCACAAAAAATGTTAAAAAGTTAAATTTCCAAAAATAACTATACAACTATATGTTGGTATAGTTATTGGTGTACATTTAAATGTTTTTGTATACTGAAAGGAATATAGGAAATAAAGTCATCTCACAATTTGCATCCTCTAACATTCTTATTTAGAGAAATTGGGTTCTTATCCAAAAATAAAAGTTTTCATCTGTGCAAATTGAGAAATCCAAGATACAAACGTGAGCACTATTCGAGCTTAAACAATTAAATTATTTACAAAAGAATGGCAATGCTAGGGATTTAGGCAGATTCATCACTTCCCCCAAAAACCCTTTTAAACAATCTTGCTTAAAAAACAAGCAACTTAGCTGGAATATGTGTACCTGTATGGAACGACAGAAACGGTATCATTTTTATTCAAAATGCTTAAAATACACGTATATTTCAATATTAATAAATTTTATTTGAACGAGTATCAAAAATTTAAAGTTTTGCCTTTTTTGACACTTGTTTTAATTACTGCTAATTATGTATTTTATAATTGTAGCTATCAAAGCCAATAACCATGATAACATTAATAAATGGGATGCTAATGACCCTAAGGATTTGAGTAATGCTTATAAATTCTCAATTTCCAGTGATGGTGATATTCCTGACTGTTAGTCCTCCACGTGGTGCATCTTGGACTAGGTGCCCCTAGGCATCTAGACTAATAACAGCAGGGTCCGAGTGCACAGCGGTGCATAACTGGGCTTCCACTACGGCGGTGGGTGCGAACATACACCCAGGATACTTAAAAGGTATTTAAAGGTATACGTATATCACATGTACGCCCTGGGCTAAGGGATAACCCTTGACAAAATCAGGCGGCTCGTCAATCTTTATAGAATATAAGGGATGTCACAAGATGCCGTCTACCAGCCAAGAAACTTTGTTATTTTTCTACGTTTGTGTTATTGCTTATCAAGCCATCGAAATCGATCGTTTGCTATGTCGTATAAATATGGCGGGAAATAATAAAGAGGTGACCACGTCACCAAACTTTCAAAATGTGAAAATGAATGAATGAATGTTTAATAAATGCAAAACCTCAAATATCTAATTACTAATAACGTAAATTTTTATATAGTAAAGTTGAAAAAAATAGATTTAAAAATGAGCTTTACCTCATTTTTCGCCAAAATAAGCCATCGTTCGTCGAAGGACTGTCACAATTTTCAGCACCAACAGAAGTATCAGTTTCACTGAGTGGTTTATCTTTACATTCCTCTTCAATTTGATAATTAGATACAACTGCGTTTGTAGAATCATCATTTCCTTCTAAAAAGGACACATTTTTGAAAATATTATTATTGCTATTGGCTTAAAAATAATAGTTGGTCACAAAATATTAAAGTGTCATGTGTAAAACCGGAAAAACCGAAATTAACGTTTAAATTGAAGTTCAAAGATTGATGACAATTTTTTTACATACTGAAACTAATATAAATATCTTTATCCATCTGTCTATAAATAAAACTTCGTTTGTATTAATTTTCATTCGTACAACCCCGTGTACAAATAAAACCTGCAAGCAAACAGATAACATTTATAAGATATAGTGGATGTTTTTCATCGCCAGTATCTTCAAAAACATTCGAAAGATTACTCGATACGATTACATTTCGAACAATGAAATTATAAAACACCTAACTTTCATCCACTACATGACACCATCACAACTCGGTCGAGTTCTACGTTTATCGTCCGACAGATCGGCAAAAACGGTTTTGAACTAAACAAGTGACTAAAAACCTTAAGGAAAGAGCCAAATTAAAATACGTCACACGTGAAATCAAAAATGCACTCATGTGGAACAATTTTGTCGTTCAAGTAATAACGTCAAGTAGAAAACTCTTGAGGTATCCAATGTTTTTATTTCAGGAATACAGTCATGTAATCGGGACTAGAACTAACATTCTGAGTAGTAAATAATAAATATTCTCGTCATTCTTAAAACGTTGGATAATACTCATTTGGAGATAAAAATGAAATAAAACGGAACTGAAAACAAAGATACATGTGACAATTTGTCTACAACAACGTAAAAACAACAAAAGTTAGTGGCACAGCCACATCTTCAATAATTCCAAATTTGCATAGCATCTTGAATAATCCCTTTCCATTGTTCACGATTTTCTGATGCGTGTAGGAAAGTCAGTCCATCGATTTAGTCATTGTTTCCAATATAAAGTCCCAGCTAAAATAGTGTGAAGATCGTCCTAAACAACATCCATCAAAGTGCGTTTCTGACCACCTTTCCTCTTCTTCCAATCGGCATTTGGACAAGCCAGAGTTACGATACGTGAGATTACATAAAGATTTCTATGAAAAACGTGTCCCAACCAGTGCAATCTTCGTTGTCACGATACCAATAATCGTAAAATTGTAAATTATCTCGAATTTGGCAGTTGCTAATCTTTTTCGTCCAATCCCTTGATACAGATAATGCAAAAATAGTATTGTGCCAAATGTATTTGAGACATCTTGCTTCAAACTTGTCAAGCTTCTGACAAATCTCTGACCCTGCAAAAGTCTACGTTTCAGCTGCATACAAAAGTACTGTACGAACCAATAAAGAGAAAATGTTCATCTTTGTGTTTGGATTGATGTTTTCCATCTCCATAGTGAATTGGCAAGCTGCCCAAACGAAGCAGTAGGCTAGATTTGAATAATACTCAATTTCACCATAATCCTCTCTGCATGAAACTTTTCCACAGTACTTACATAGTTAAATAATTACAAATCTCCCTTACCAACTGTCAAGGACTCTATTGAAACTTTGTGGATCATGAGTTTAAACTCTAGTCTCCGAACAAGAAAGTTTAGACTATCTGACCTTAAATATTCATTCATTCATTCGGTTAGTGACAGTCACTTCTTCATAATTTCTATATTTGTACGGTAAAGTAAACGATCGACTTCGATGGCTTGATAAGCGTAACAAACGTAGAAAAATAACGAAGCTTCTTGACTGGTAGATAGTATTCTTGTGACTCGCCACTTGTTTGCAAGATTAACGAGGCCACTATGTAATAAACAAAAATAAACATAATATAATAAAATTTATTTAGATTACACTACAAAAATACAAAATAATTTCTTGTCTGCATAATTATCACCAAAACTTAAGCCCACTTATACAAAGTACAGTACCACTAATCCTTCTTCCTTTAAACGGGTCAGCGTTTTTTCAGAGTTTACAATTTCTAAAAATCAGGTTAAATCTCATCGTACTGTGACCCAATTTCTACTGAAGATTATACAAATCCCTCGTTGTGACTTCTTTTTTAAATTTGTCACGGACGTATATCTGAATTTAGGAAATAGGGCATTTTTGCATAAATAATAATTTCAACTCAAATTCTTCCTTCTTGGATAGCCTTCTCCTGTCAGGATCAATTGCAATTTCTTCACTTGAGCATGTGTGTTCGTGCTTCAAATTAGGTTCGGCTATAACATATTTATCGTTCTTCACTTTAACCGTGCTGGACAATTTTAATTTTTAATTCTACAAGAAATTACATAAAAATGAAGTTACTTGGTTTTACAAAGTCCGGTACTTTCAAATACTCGCTTTTGGTAAAAAGTGCATATGTAAAAAACTTTCTTCTATGGAAATCCTTCAACTCCTCCATGGTTTAGTTTAGATACACAGTAATAAAACTCACTATTGGTATTTGTTTTAAAGGCGTGAATAGCATTTTTCACCTCCTTCTAATTGGAATAACTACGTCCAGTCCAGTCCGGTGCACTAACTAACGCCACTGCAAATGAGGCGAGCAAAAAATTTACATT
Source organism: Cardicola forsteri (assembly GCA_025895645.1). Classification (NCBI taxonomy): domain Eukaryota; kingdom Metazoa; phylum Platyhelminthes; class Trematoda; order Strigeidida; family Aporocotylidae; genus Cardicola; species Cardicola forsteri. Next base: position 246,113 of record JAKXYG010001380.1, on the reverse strand, counting down.
AAATAGTGCTTAAAATATCCAATTACAGCTTAACTAGACAATAAATCAATCAGAGAACAGAACTCACATCCAATAAAATCTACTCAAATTCATGACGTACAACAATTGCCAGTCTGACTCCTAATCAATTCGTGAAATATTCTGTATCCTGTATCCTAAGTTTTTCTTTAAGTTATTTTTGTTTTGTATTTTATGTTTGCATCCATGGTTGATCTTGCATTATTTTTTATTTCTTAGGTTTCGATTTGATTGATACTACTATCCTGACTAATTTTATCGTTTTTTCAGTTTATTATTATTACAACAAAAATTTACAAATTATTATTATTGCTATAACAAAAAGCAGCAACACTCCACATGCAAAATTCCAATCCAGGGACAGTCTTAAAACATAAAATTAATATGAACTATAACATAGGTATAAATAAATTAATATAGATTAAGCATATTAATACAATAATATAAAAATGTAAATAAAATTAAAAATTATTTAAAAAATATCTTTAAAATTTTTTTATAAATTATTTTCTCTGCAGTTACACTCAACTTAATTGATAGCATGTTTAACATAATTATAATAAACTAGTCATAATGCAGTTGTATTGATCACTGTACTGATTCATTAACAACCTGTAATCAAAATGTTTTTCGTCTATCTTAAGGAAGTAGTAAGAAAAGAAACAAATCAAAACTTTCGTTTATTAGACAATAAAATAAAAAATTGTCAAACATTTTTTAAACCCAATGCGGTAAAACAAAAAATATAAATTTTTTTAAACAATTTTACAATTAATTGTTATAATTTTTAATTTTAATAAAAATAATAATTTGTTTTTTATTAATTTTATTTACCACAACAATTTGATTGTATGCGCTTCACTAGTTGTGTGCGACTTTTAGCAAACGTTGTCAGTTATCGATCGCGGTCGTTGTCAGCCATGGTTTGTTACTATTTTGATTATATTCGATACACGTTAATTATTTTATGTGATGTTATTTTTTTAAATAACTTATTATATCATATTTATAGTTTAAATAAGTTATGCATAAGTTTTATGTACAATTCAGGATTGTACACGAGTTGAGTAGGCCAAAATGCCTTTTAGTACTCGGTTTTTAAATTTTCTGAGGGAAATGTGTAGTATGTGAGGTAAAGTTGGAGTAGTCACAAAAAATGTTTTTTTTTTAATAATAAAATCAAGGTAGATAAAATTTCGACGAAATAAAAATTGGTGGGACCAGAAATGATAAAACATGACAGCATGCCTTAGTGAAATGGGTTTTCCAGTTTGATTATTTACGAATTGTTTAAATACAAAAAGTGTATAGCACTAAACCAAATGAATATTTGAGAATCAAAATATTAAATCTGTTGATTTTTTTACACATGAATTCAAACACGGAATCATTTGTTACTACGTGATCTTTTTGAGTTATGGGTTTTGTATATAGCTGTTACTGTAATCTGGTTGCCTTGTTCTTTAGGGTTAAAGGGTTTTGTAACAAAATAATCTCTAATATTGATTTAGAGATAATGGAAACTTTTTTATTGTTGATATTTTTCATTTTATGATTGTTTTTAAGTTTATGAATTATTTAAATTTATTATCTCAATATATTATAAAAGTAAGTAAATAAATAATAATGGTTATTATGTATTGCATTTATCGTATTATTAGGGATTGGATATGAACGTTAATTATTTCCCTTGGTTGGTTAACCTGGTAGTTTTATGCCCGCATACAAAATGTAGTAGTATTTTCCTCTGACAATAATAAATCAATGGTAAAAATACAAATAATTTAAATATATATTGAATGTTATGTCAATGATGATTTAAGCTTTTTTATTTTATCTTGAAGGTTGTAGAAAATTCATCGTGTGTTTTGAGTCATGCACTAACCGAAGATCTTCCACCGCCTCCAGAATTTATCCAATACCGTCAGGCTTTGTGGGATAAATTGAAGAAGGAATATGATACTTTTGTGGCTTCACAACCACGTTCTCCAATCCTAATAACGTTGCCTGATGGTACTGTAATGGATGGAAAAGCTTGGGAAACAACGCCTATGGAAATTGCTAAAAATCTGAGGTATTTATTTGCATTTTCCGATGCTTGGTTTGTGTTGGTTATTTTTCTAGTATTAAAAATGTTTCAAATATCCAGGTTTAGTTTGGTTAAAATGTACAACTTTTAGATAATTTTCTACATCTTGGTAGAAATAAAAGGTGATTGTTATCGATTGATAATGAATGGTGTATTATTTTATTAAATAAAGAGCTCATTATGCTACTGTTATCCGGTTTGAAACGTTCTATTGCAAAAATTGGACGCTCAACTATGTGGCTGTACAAAATCTTGTTAAGTTTAAGCAAAGCTGTTTAAGGTCGATATCGTTTTACTCTATGTTCTATTGAACGCAACTGTCTGATAACTAATCAAACATTTCAATCGTTTTAGGATGTTTGTAGCACACTTAACATTGATTTGTCATGTTTTACCAAGGTTGACCACTTATATAGCCAAATGAATTAATTAATTGTGCATTTGCCTACTTGGAGGGGTTTAATTTTGAAAGTAATTAACACTTAAAGTTAGCGTTTAAGTTCACATTGTGAAAGTTTGTTTTGCAATTTTTCGATATCTTGGACTACTAGGTGTAATAACCGGTAGAAAATGTTTATTCTCGATTACGACCTATCTTTTACCATCCTGATTGGTCGATTGATTATTGATTATACATGCATGTCGTTCTAACACAATTTCATTATATTTCTTCTCACATCTTTCTGACCTTTTGTTGACCTTTTGAAGAAATGTAGTTACTGGTAGATCGCTACACAAAACATTAGGTACAACCAGATGAAAAGAAGCTGGTTTTTAAAAATTTGCCATTCGAAGGTATGACGTCTTAAAACTAGACTCAAAACAACAGTGGAGAGGAACTTTATCTTGATACAGCTATATTTCTTCTCATCTTTTTGACCTTAGATTCCCATGTTGGTTTTATTGTGACCTTTTGTTGACCTTTTGAAGAAATGTAGTTACTGGTATATTTCTCCATATTACGTCATTCACCCTTTACTTTGATTGGTCAATTATATGTCATTGTAACATAATTGTTATTATTCTCACATAGCCTAAGTAAATTAAATCGTTTTAGTTTAACCTTAAATTCTCACTGACCTTTATAATACATGTGTGTGCGTTTTCCATTACGATTTTTTTAGAAATATAGACAATTAAATTTTTAATATAATAATTATAAATTAGAATTGGGTTGAACATTGCAAATAATTTTGTGTGGAGTGGTTCAATCCGTGAATCGTGATGATAATCAAATTTTTGGGTAGATGATAAAAGCAACCAAGGGAAAAATAATCTTAAAAAGTCGTCTTGGTCAACCTCTGTAAGTCACGTTGGTGCATTCTTCTATTAAAAGGGGATTGTTTGACCTTAAAAATGTATATAATGTGGAAAAATCAATATCTACGATTTGTATTGCGTCATCGTGCAAATGTGGTCACACTTTTTGAAACTTTTCCATCCCCAACTTGCGAGTAATCACACACTTGTGATTGACGAAACCGCCTGATTTTTTGTAAGGGTTATCTCCCTTAGCTCAAGGGCTATATATGATATACCTTTTAAGTATCCTGGGTAGATGTTTGCACCCGCTCGCCGAAGCGGAAGCCCAGTCATACTACTGTGTACTCGGACTCTGGTGTTACTAGGGGCATCTAGTCCAGGATGCACCACGTGGAGGACGAACAGTCAGGAATATCACCATCATTGGAAATTGAGACTTTATAAGGATTACTCAAATCCTCAGGATCATTAGCATCCCAAAACGTAGATTCACGTATACCGTACGTAATCCTATCAAAAATCAGACATCGTCAATTTTTTTGCGAACACGCGCCTTCACAAGGATGTCGTTTATGAACCAAGTAACTTTGTTATTCTTCTACATTTTTTGCACGTATTAACTCATCAAAATCTATTGTCTAATATACCGTACAAATATAGAAATATTGAAGAGGTGACTACGCGTCACCACAACGAATAAAAGAGAAAAGCAATGCTCTTTATAATTGTTTTTATTATTGTTGCAGCCAATGTTTGTCCGATCAGGCTGTCATTTCGCGAGTGAATGGTGATTTGTGGGATTTGTTGCGGCCTCTGGAATCGAATTGTACTTTGGAAATATTGAATTTTGAGCACAAAGATGGTTAGTGTTTGTTTTTTCTCAATTTTTGTGGTAATTATTGACAAAAAATAGGGTTTTTGTTGAATTGAAATGACATTCTTAAAGGAAAGAATAACGATTGTTTTTTACTGGTAGACGGCATGCTTACAACGGCTTTACTAATTTTTTGTCAGGGTTCTCGTTTATTCGTCAGGGCTACATGTAGTATACGTATACCATAAGATACCTTTTAGATACTCTGGGCATATGCTTGTACTTATGAGCCGTAGAGAAATACCACTTATACCGCTGTGTTTGAGAGCACCTTGTCTAGGATGCACCATGTAGAACTGATATCATTGAAAATTCAGACTTTATAAGCATTGATTCAAATACTGAGGATTATTAGCATTGCCAAAAAATTAGAAAGCTTCACGATTTTGCGTACTGCGTAATACAGCCTGGTTGCAATGGGTTTGTGTACAACTGTCATTCTTAAACATTATTGGTGTGATTAAATTGTTGATACGCATTGTGCTTTGTAGGCCAGTACGTTTTTTGGCATTCGTCTGCACATGTCCTTGGCGAGGCCATGGAACGGTGTTACGGCGGTCATTTGTGCTATGGACCACCAATCGAAGAAGGTTTTTACTATGACATGTGGCTTCCTGATGAGTATGTCTTTGCTTCCATTTTATTATTGATGTATCCATCTCTTTATAATTATTTATTCATTTTGTTTGGTGCCGTGGTCATCTCTTCATTATTTCCCATATTTGTACGACATATAAACGACCGATTTCGATGGCTTGATAAGCGTAACAAACGTTTTTTGGCTAGTAGACGGCATCCTTGTGACGTCGCCACTGTTTGCCGCCTGAGTTTTTGTAAGGGTTATCTCCCTTAGTCCACGGCTACATATGGTATACGTATACCTTTAGATACCTTTTAAGTATCCTGGGTGTATGTTCGCAGTCACCCGCCGTAGCGGAAGCCTAGTTATACCACTGTGCACTCGGACCCTGCTGTTATTTGTCTAGATGCCTATAGGCACCTAGTCCAGGATGCCCCACGTGGAGGACGAACAGTTAGGAATATCATCATTATTGGAAATTGAGACTATAGGCATTACTCAAATCCTCAGGATCATTAGCATCCCCCCATCGTCTTCGCTGAGCTGTTCAAGTCATATTGACACTCGGCATGCAGTTGGTCTTTCGTTGCTGGCAGAGTTCGTCCTCGAGGTTGCCAGTTCGACCAAAGCACCGTCACTTGTTTGTTTTGTCCCTTTTAAAATATCTGTCGCTCCCTATTCATCATCGGGGTGTTAATGATCCTGAGGATTTGAGTAATGCTTATAAAGTCTCAATTTCCAATGATGGTGATATTCCTGACTGTTAGTCCTCCACGTGAGGCATCCTGGACTAGGTGCCCCTAGACATTGTCTACGCTTGTCAAGCCATTGAAATCGATCGTTCTACGTGTATAAATATGGGAAATAATGAAGAAGTGACCACGTCACTAACCAAAATGAATGAAATGAATTCATCATCATTTCCCTATCCAGCTCGACGTGCTCCGGCATCAAACCCGACGATTACAAAGTGTTGGATCGCGTGTGCCAAAAGATCCGCAAAGAAAGCCAACCGTTCGAACGGCTCGAAGTATCGAAAGCCAATTTGTTGGCCATGTTCGCCTACAACAAATTCAAGTGCCGCATTATTGACGAAAAGATCCAGACACCTACTACGACGGTCTACCGATGCGGTACGCTCATCGATTTGTGTCGTGGACCGCACGTAAGACACACGGGTAAGATTGGAAGCTGGGGCTTTTCTTTTCAGGAGTGTTATAGGCTGAATGGAGGTTTATGGACGGTTTTGCGGTACAGCGCTCGTCTCGAACATGGGGTTTGATCCCCACTACCAACGGTCTGCATGTTTCTCATAAAAAATTCTAAAAATCGATACAGGAATGGCCGAACCTACATTTCTCAATCTCCTAAATTAATTTAGAATGATGTGTGGTTGTTTGGCGTTTGTCTCGGATTTAGATTGGCATAAGTTCGAGTGCCATCTCTAGTACTAAACTGCGGACCCTCATTTGATTGTTCTAAAATGTTCACTTGCTGTACAATGTGAAGCATTCAATCTGTAACAATTACATACATGTACTGAGCACTAATCGAAAATGCATTATTGATTTTTCAGGATTCATCAAGGCCATGCAAGTTACCAAATCAAGTTCGTCCTATTGGGAAGGACGAGCAGATGCAGAATCGTTGCAACGCGTCTACGGCATTTCATTTCCCGATCCCAAACGCCTGAAAGAATGGAGTACGTTTCAAGAGGAGGCAGCTAAACGCGATCATCGCAAGTTGGGTTTGGAGCAGAAGTTGTTCTTTTTCCACGAATTGTCACCGGGTAGTTGCTTCTTCCTGCCAGCGGGTGCGCACATTTACAATGCGCTCGTAGCCTTTATTCGGGCCGAGTATTGGAAACGCGGCTTTCAGGAAGTTATTTCGCCCAATATGTACAATTCGACACTGTGGGAACAGAGTGGTCACTGGCAGCACTATAGCGTGAGTGTAGATTTGTTATTACTAGTACCATAATATTCTTCTGTCCTATTTATACGTCATAGCAAACGATCGACTTCGATGGCTTGATAAGCGTAACAAACGTGGAAAAATAACAAAGTTTCTTGGCTGGTAGACGGCATCCTTGTGACGTCGCCACTGTTCACAAAGATTGATGAGACCGCCTGATTTTTTGTAAGAGTTATCTCCCTTAGCCCAAGGGTTACATATGGTATACGTATACCTTAAGTATACTTTTAAGTATCCTGGGTGTATGTTTGCACCCACTTGCCATAGCGGAAGCCCAGTTATGCCGCTGTGCACTCGGACTCTGCTGTTTTTAGTCTACATGCCTATAGGAACTTAGTCCAGGATGCACTACGTGGAGGACGAACAGTCAGGAAATGGAGACTTTATAAGGATTACTCAAATCTTCATGATCAATAGCATCCCATAAAGCTTGATAAATTCTGGAGGTCTGGAGGTACATCGCTCGACTTGGATCTGAGTGGGCATGATGGTTCAAATCCTACCACTGACTCAGTAAATGCGTTGCCACTAGTATATAAAATAAAATGGATACACGGCCCCTAACAACTATTATTTTAAGTCCATCCTTATACCTAATATACTAACAGTATTATAGTTTTTCAAATTATACACTAATGTATAACTATCTGCAACTTGGAATCAAGTGCCTTTTCTACAATCCTCCGTGCGGAGTAAGCGGTGATGTCTCTGATATCTCTAACACCAACACAAGGCAGCTTGTTTGACACAGCCTTATTCACAACTAACCTTTATTGCCAGACGTCGTTCCGCGCTGTCTGTGGACGCGCTCAGTAGTAGGTCGGTCCTTTCCCTCTATATTAAGAGACTTTTTATTAACTTCCATTTTAGCAAAACATGTTCAAAATTGAAATTGAAAAGCAACTTTTTGGATTGAAACCGATGAACTGCCCCGGTCATTGTCTTATGTACGGCAAGGAACCGCGTTCGCATCGCGACCTGCCCATGCGTTACGCTGATTTTGGCGTTTTGCATCGTAACGAATATTCGGGAGCGCTGACTGGCTTGACGCGAGTTAGGCGCTTTCAGCAGGATGATGCACACATTTTCTGTCGTGAAGATCAGGTATGTTTTTGATTTTGACTACTTAAATTGCTATTTGAGTAGTAGTTGATTTGGTAATAAAATTAAATTTTTGAAAGAAAAAGTTATATTAATACTTACTTTAAGTAATTGTACAGCTGATAATAAATTTAGGTGTTGATTCATTATTTGATTAAAAATATTTATTGATATGTATACTACTTTCAATTTTAACCGGTTGACTTGTGAAAATGGAAGCACTGTGATACTTTGTCCAATTCTGCTCAAGTTACTTAACTTACATATTTAACTCTTACTAATACATACCTAGGATGATACTTTAGCAATATACATCAAGTAACATTCGCAAAAATAATTTCCAATTATAATATACATATATTGTTGCAACAACGCATAATACCACTATTTACTAAAACTTAAATCAAAAGCACAAGTTGTTAAAAAATTTTTTTAACTAAAATACATGAATGGATATGTAAAGAAAAAGTTACAAACTTTATAATGTCGACAATTTAAAGGACATTCACTGTCTTTTATAGCTTCTGCCAGCTATTTCAGTCTATCAAAGTACCAATAAAATCCTTTGAATCTCGATTTTTTATAACACAAATAATATTCTTTATAAGTAATACGTTATTTTACAACTTGTTAACCTACCCTTTAAAAAAGCCAAACATGAAATTAATAACACTTAATTTCGAGGATGTTGATGATCCAATGTACGAAGGTCCGTTTTTTGTTTAACAAGGTGTTTGCAGTTTAAATAGGTCAAACAGATCTTTTTAATTTTGTAATAGTAAAATGACCATACTTTTTGCTAGTAGATCCATTTAGTTCATTTATGTATAATTAGTTGCATATTTTATTCATAAAAAATTTCTACACATTAAACACGTTTATTTTACGAATTTTAAAGGTTTGCTAGACATTACCCCGTTTTTAACATAAAATTTGACCTAATTTCATATCATTGGCTACGAAAAATTTAGCGTAATCCTATGTTAATTGTTGGAATAAACCAGACAAAATTACCACTAAATTCACCAAAATTTTCAAACTGGCCACATTGACCTTATTCATTAAATTAGATATTTTTTTATTGTACCAATTATTATCAAACAAAGGATTTTTAAAATTATTTATATTAAATTATTAATAAATTGTTTTCATTTGACCATTCAAATGTTTAGTGCAAAATTCTTTGTTTATATGTATTTTTCAAAAAATAATAATCTAAAAATTATAAATTTTTTTATTAATTAATTTAATAGATATATTGTAAATTAAAACAATTTAAATTTTCCATTGCGAAATAATTTCAGTTTGAATATTGCAATCAGTCATTGTTTTTATTATGGTAAATTAAAAAAATAACCTTTATTTACCAAACAAGTTTTATAAAATGCAGAATTATATATAAGAAACTAATGTATTTGTAAAATACAATTTTTAAAACAACTTTTAGTTTATGTATGTAAAATATTAATTAATAAATAATTTTGAAAAAAATAAACAATAATTGCTAATGTTATAATAAACAAATCAAAATATATATCCATTTAAGTAGTTCTATATTTGTAAGCACGAATTGTGTTTTCATTTAAAATTTAAAGATCAAAGACGAAATCAAAAGTTGTCTGAATTTCCTGAGTCACGTGTATCACGTGTTTGGATTTACATTCGAATTGAATTTGTCAACGAGACCGGAAAAGTTTATGGGCGATTTGGAAGTGTGGAATGAAGCAGAAGAAGTATGTGTACTGTCGTAGAGCTTATCATTACATAATTTTTTCAATTCCTTAGATTTAACTACTGTCTATAAAGTCTCCATTTCTAATAAGAATTCCATTTATTGTATGTCTGGACTTAAAATAATAGCTGTTAGGGACCGTGTATCCATTTTATTTTATTTACTACGGGCAACGCATTCATCAACACTGGACATGTTAGCGAAACCGAACGTGGACCAGCATTCACTGGGTCTGTGGTGGGATTCGAACCCGCATGCCCACCCAGGTCCGAGTCGAGCGCTGTACCTCCAGACCATCATCTGGAGTACTTGAAGAATATATTAAGCTTTATGTATGCCCTTCGGACTAAGGGAAACAATTAGCCACTTTTGTTTATAGTAGTGCTGTTACTACTACTGACAAAATCCTTTTCTTCTGCACGTTTGTTGTATATACTAGCTTTCCTCTTTGTATAAAATATGTAGCGTTCTGGGATGCTAATGATCTTGAGGATTTGAGTAATGCTTGTAAAATCTTAATTTCCAATGACGGTGATGTTCATCCTTTACGTGATACATCCTAGACTAGGTGCTGAAATGCATCTAGACTAATAACTGCAGGGACTACGTGGACCACAGCGGTATAACTGCAAGTATACAGTCAGAGTATTCAAAAGGTTTCTTAAGATATATACGTATACCATATGTAGCTCTAGAGCTAAGGGAGATAACCCTGATAAAAAAATCAGGCAGCCTTGTCAATCTTTGCGAACAGTGGCGACGTCACAAGGGTGCTGTCTACCAGCCAAGAAACATCGTAATTCTTCTACGTTTGTTACGCTTATCAAGTCATCGAAGTCGATCGTTCTGTATGCCGTGGAAATGTGGAAAATAATTAACAGATGATTACGTTGCTAACCAAAACGAACGTTTGTTGCGTCCAGTGAATGGGTACTAGCATACACCCAAGATGGTTAAAAGGTATATCAAGGCATTCATTTACTACATGAAGCCGGTTAGGCTTCTGAATCCGTCAACCGGATCCCCTCGCGTTGTTACAAGGAAACATTATTTATCCCTCCCTGTTCAATTCGCATCCGACAATGGGAATTTTAGAAGCTGCCAACTTTTATTCTTAATGGTAATAGTTTTTACTTTTATCAAGCCAATATCGCTTAATAATGAATGAAATCGATTCAAAACCGTTTTTTTTGCCCCCTAGCAACTTAAACAAAGCATGGACGAATTGGGACTCAAATGGCAACTGAACCCTGGTGACGGTGCTTTCTACGGCCCCAAAATCGACATTACAATTATGGACGCCTTGAAACGTCGTCACCAGTGTGCCACTATCCAGCTCGACTTCCAAATGCCCGTCCGCTTCAATTTGACCTACACCGGAGACAATCCCGACAGTGGCGATGCCGCCCCAGCTCCACCCAAGCGTCCCGTCATTATCCACCGAGCTATTTTGGGATCGGTAGAGCGCATCATGGCCATTCTGATCGAATCGTATGCGGGCAAGTGGCCATTCTGGCTCAGTCCGCGCCAGGCGCTTATCGTCCCAGTTGTGTCGGCTTTCGACGCCTACGCTAACGAAGTCCGCGATCGACTGCACAAGGCCGGATTCATGATTGGCGTCGATGCTGATCCCAGTCGGACGCTCAACAAGAAGATTAGGACTGGACAACTGGCGCAGAACAATTTCATTTTGGGTGAGTGTCCGTTTGCCAGACGGCATTAAATGCGGTCTCCTGTTTGAAAATTATTATTATCTATTAAACTCTTACGTAGCAATATTATGGGATGCTAATGATCCTGAGGATTTGAATAATGCTTATAAATTCTTGATTTCCAATGATGGTGATGTTACTGACCGTTTCTCCTCCACGTGGTACATCCTAGACTAGATGCTCTTAGGCATCTAGAATAATAACAGCGGGGTCCGAGTGTACAGCGGTATAACTGGGGGGGTGCAAACATACACCCAGGATAGTTAAAAGGTATCTCAAAGTATACGTATACCATATGTAGCCCTTGGGCTAAGGGAGATAACCCTGGCAAAAAATCAGGCGGTTTTGTCAATGTTTCCGTACAGTGGCGACGTCACAAAGATGCCGTCTACCAGTCAAGAAACTTTGTTATTCTTTCACGTTTGTTACGCTTGTCGAAGTGGATACAAGCGTACCTAGTGTCAACTTACTGAAAAATATGTTCTACATCAAAAAAGGGATATTTCTATAATTGTGAGAATAGTTTGCACCATTACTTTAATTGTTGCCTTTTGTACGTGACACTATCTGGTTCTTGACTGATCAGCTCATAACAAGTTTGGGTAGGTTATCGAATTCCTATACGAAGACATTGTCGGATGTGGAATGAATTTGGAGGGACGAGAAGATTACTTTCTTGCTACGACGCCAGTGATTGACGAGGCGGTTACATATCGCAAAGAGTTACTTTGATACAACTTTTAAGTATTTTTGGTATATGCTAGCACCCAGTGAAAGACCAGTTATACCGCTGTGCACTCGGTTCCTGCTGTTATTAGTCTAGATGCCTGTTGGCACCAAGTTCAGGATGAACTGTTAGGAATATCAGCATTATTGGAAATTGAAGCTATAAGGATTACTCAAATCCTCAGAATCATAAGCATCATTAGAGGGGTTTAATTTAGGATGTAGTTAACATCAAAAATTCAAATGACGTTTTCACTTTGTGCACATTGTAAAAGTTAACGATAATAATAATTAGGCCAGCCTTCAAAAATTATACATATACACTGTTAACCCAATTAGTTCTATCCAACATTCCCACCCAATCAATATATCTTGTTGGGAAGTCGTGTTTTTAAGGAACCGTTGGTTGATTTGTGTTATTTTAAATTATACTACTTATACGCATTTTAAGTAGCATGTTTCGTGTTATATTATAGTTGTTGGTGAAAAGGAGGCTACCAATGGCACAGTCAATGTTCGCACAAGAGACAACAAAGTTCACGGTGAGCATCCAGTGGATCACGTAATTGAACGGTTCCGACAGCTAGCCAACTCGAAGACGTTGAATGCCGAACAAGAATTTTGATTTTATCCCGTTTTAAGAGTTTGTTGTTGAACAAAGATTTTATATATATATATATGCATATCGGTTTTAACTACTAATAAATTATGAGTAGTTTGGTGATTAATGTTTTAGCTAAATTTGGGGCTACGGGTTTTTTTATGCAATGACTTTTCAAGTATTTTGGGATTGCATCAAATATCTATTTGAACATATGATCAATAAAAGTGAAAATATGTCACAGGAACGTTTATCTAATGCAACGTTGATTTCTCGTAGTAATTATACATTTTATAGGGACATAATCAAAGATCATACAAGAACGAATAGTCGCGTGAAGAAATGGTAGAGGTGACTGTATCTCCAATTAAAGTCAATGAATGATAGTCATAATACTGATTCTATGTACTCCCCGTTTGGTGGATCATGGACAGACCTATAACTGGAAGAGGGATGCTAATGACCCTGAGGATTTGAGTAATGCTTATAAAGTCTCAATTTCCAATGATGGTGATATTCCATTATGTGCGTCAAGTGCTGGTTGTCTCCGCCACCAGTTTTGAGTTGAGTGCTCTAATCACTAGGTTTAATTTGTTGTGGGGATACTAATGATCCTGTAATGTTTATAAAGTTTCAAGTTCCAATGATGGTGACATTCCTAACTGTTCGTCCTCCCCCGTATCGCTTCCTAGACTAGGTATCCCCTAAATACATAGACTAATAACTGGGCTTTCACTGGATTCTCGCTTGGTGAATGCGTTCTAGCCTATACCCATGATGCTTATCCATTTATCATGTGTGGCCGATTAGGCTTGTGGATAAGTCAACTCTCAATTCCTTCGAAGAAGATCGTCTCGTCAATTCCTGTCAACACTGGCGTCGTCGCAACAAAGCGGTCTTTTAGGCAAGAATCTTCATTTATTATTTTTCTACATGGTGTTTTTTGCATAATGAATAAGGACTACCTACCAATATTTCTGCTGAAATTGTCATCTCTTTCTTTTTGTCACGATTAAATTCGATTTCTTGTTGTCTTAATTGAGTTATTTTTACAATGAATTGTTGATTTTTTTTTCCAGTTTCAATCAGGACAGGAATTTTAGTGAACTGTCAGTCTATTGACCGATTTGTGGTGAAAATTGGTGAGGGCAGTAGTTTGCGTTGCACAAAAAATAGGCGGTGCATTGGTTTTTTTACCAGTCGCTATTGCCGGGGTGGTCTAGCGGTACTGTGCTCGAATTCGGACCTCGGTGGACATGGGTTCGAATCCCACCACTGGTACTAAAATGCAGGCCCACGTTCAGCTTTGCTAATATGTCCACTGCTGAAAGATGCGTTTCTCGTAAAACATTCAAAGTAGCAAACATAAAATAACATAAATAAATAATTTTTACTCAATAATCGATATTTGTGGAGCATTCTATAACTTGTCGATTCTTGTGAGAATTTTTTATTCATTTTGGTTGGTGACATGGTCATCTCTTCATTGTTTGTAGAAGAAGAATGATAGAGTTTCTTGGATGATAGACGGCATTCTTGTGACGGCGCCACTGTTGCAAAGATGGATGAGGCCACCTGACGTTATCTCTCTTAGCCCAACGGCTACATAGGATACCCTAAGTACTTTGGGTGTATTCTTGCACCCGTAGCGGAAACTCAGGTAAACTGTGTTGTGCACTTGGACTCCGCTATTATTAGTCTAGATGCCTATGAGGCACCTTGTCCAGGATGCACCACGTGGAGGACGAAAAGAATCATTAGTATTCAATTCTGAGGATTGGAGTAATGCTTATAACGTATCAAATTCTAATGGAAATATTCTTAATTATTATCTCTACATGATACATTCTAAACGAGGTGTATCTAAGCATCTAGACTGATATAGCAGGAACCAAGAGTACAGCGGTGTAACTGGAAGGGTGTAAGCATGCACTCAGGATACTTAAAAAATATTTCAATGCATACTTAAAAGAATAAAATCAATACAACTCAAAATCGCAATCGCTGATAAAATTATCGTAATGGAAAGTTACTTAACACTATACTTGTTTGGATGGGATGCCTATGCTCCTGAGGATTTGACTAATGCTTGTAAAGTCTTAATTTCCGCTGAAATCCCGCTTAGTAAATGAGTGCTTAAAAGTATCCTTCTACCATAGGTAGCCGGTTAGGTTTGTCAATCCTTCAACTATCAAATATTCCGCTGTCACAAAAAGTCCTCCAGTTTAATTTATATCCGACGTCTTTTTGTCTAGGAATTCGGGATGCGATGCTGCAAACTGGGAACTAGTGTCTATTGTTGCTTTCCAGCCTCTAGTCAAGATCACGACCTTGACAAATAGACCCAAACTGGAAACACGTGTTTTGACTTTACATAATTTACATTAAACCCGATAAAATCATTTATTATTGTTTTATAGTCGTTAAACTCCACTGTAGCCGGTTCCAAATCTGGCTGAGAAAAAAATAAGCAGTCTGGTTTCTAAAAAATTGTAATAGGGTACCATTACGACAAAGAAGTAAAGGGTAGATGATAAAACCAACTATTGGGAGAACAATTTTAAAAAATCCAATTGGTTAACCTGAGTGAGTCACGTTGGTGCATATGAGGTGGAAAAATCAATATTTAGCTAGTACTATACCGATTTGTATTGCGTCATTGTGCAAATTTGGTTACACATTGTGAAACTTTCCTGTTACCAACTTACGAGTAATCACACGCACTTACACAAAAGGTTATCTAACTCTTATTGGTTCATTTTGTTGCAACTTTTTCCCTTGGCTGGTTTTATCATTAACCGAATTTAAAAGCTGGAAGTAATGAATTGGCTGGAGTCGAAGAGGGAGTTCAATCTCATCGCCGGTACTGGATTTGTTCCAATCAGCTTATCTGAGTGTTGCGTTAAAAAAAATATCAAGGCATCTAAGTTAAAAAGATTATTATTATTATTATTACTATTGTTATTATTACTACCATTATTATTATTGTTATTACTGTTATTATTATTACTAGTACTGTTATTACTATTATTACTATTATTATTATTATTACTAGTATTGTTATTACTACTATTATTATTATTATCATTATTATTACTATTGTTATCATTAATATTGTTATTACTACTACTATTATTATTATTATTGTTATTGTTATTGTTATTACTATTATTGTTATTTTTATTATTATTGTTATTATTATTATTATTATTATTACTATTATTACTATTATTATTATTATTATTACTATTGTTATTATTATTATTATTATTATTATTGTTATTATTAGTATTTTTATTATTATTTATTTGTTATTTTATTAGTATAATTAGTATATCTATCGTAGGTGGTCCCAAGTCCTGTTGGTTTCATCATCTACCAATCAAAAGCACGATCCTGATAATGGCGGTGAGTATAATTCAAATAAAATTTTAATTTCCAGATTTTAATGACCCCAAGTAACAGTAATTGTAATTATTATTTTTGGTTAATAGCGTAATGAGATCATCGACATTTCTATATTTATACAGCATATCAAACAAACGCATCCACTAATTTTACAAGTCTAACAGCAATGAATAATGAAGTTTCTTGACTATAATTGTGACAGTGATACTGTCAGGGTTATCTTCTTTAGTCTAAGGACTACATATGGTACCTTAAAATATCTTTTAATTACCCTAGATGTATTCTTGCACTCACCCGCCGTAGCATAAACCCAGTTATACAGCTGTGCACTCGGTTCCTACTGTTACGTGCCTAGATACCTTTCAGCACCTAGTCCAGGATGCAATACATGGAGGATGAACAGTCAGGAATATCACCATCATTGGAAAATGAAACTTTAATGAGCATTACTCAAATCATTAGCACCCCAATCCTCAGTATTATTATCATTATTGAAAATTAAGATCACATCAGTATTACTCAACTTTTCGGGTTTATTGGTATCTCAAAGAGTGTGGTTGTCACAGACTGCAGTTATTATCTACTTCGAAAACGTTCCCGATACCTGGACAATTTCTATTCTTCAATTTTTAGCTTTAACCAAGTCACAATCGTGTTATCACTGTCAACCTCCCAGTCAAAACATGAAATGGCTTTTGGAAATGTGTACTGTCTTGAGCGACGCTTCGAGTCAGCAATGTTTGTTGAATGAAGTCGAATGCTTGGAACGTCTGCTTGATTGGTCAGCTCAGCCAAGTTTCTTGGCTAGTAGACGACATCCTTGTGACGTCGCCATTGTTCGCAAAGATCGACGAGGCTGCTTGATTTTTTGTCGAGGTTGTCTCCCTTAGCCCAACATCTGCATATGTGGTTTACGTATGACTTAAAGTACCTTTTAAGTAGCCTCGATATCTACTTGCACTCATCCATTCAATCTGTACCGCTGTAACCTCGATCCATGTTGTGTTGGATGCACCACGTGGAGGTGACAGTAAGAACTATCGCTATTATTGAAAATTAATACTCTATAAACACTATCAGAATGATTACAGTACTTGAATGTAGGTTGATCGATTCGGTTTTGTGTTACTATTTAATTATATTAAGAACATCTAAATTTTACTAAAATATTTTATAGACATTACTGTAGCAGTATTAACTAAAGATTGAGTAAAAACGAACATTTTTACTAATATAATTACAGCAATAAATATTACCAAAAGTATAAAAAAATCTAGTTTCTTATTATTTATAATATATATTATATATTATATTATATATATTATATTATATTATGTTATATATATATATATATATATATATATATATATATATATATATATATATATATATATATATATATATATTATATGATTTATTTTTCAGTAAATATCTTTACTTTTTCATTTTTCAAAATGTCTAAATTTTCATTTTTGGTCTAAATTAAAATTTTATAAAACATCAGTAGTAATATTAATGTTTTATTCATATTACACAATTCAGCCTATATGTTGGATGATATGATCTTGAGGATTTGGAGTACTGTTCATAAAGTCTCAATTTCCACAGATGGTAATATTCCTAACTGTTCGTCCTTCATATGGTGTGGATCCTGGACTAGATGCACCTAGGCATCTAGACTCAATAACAGCGGGGTCCGAGTACACAGCAATATAATTCGACTTCCCTACAATGAGTAGATGCGAATATACATACTAAAGGTATTTTAAGGTATGCCGACACCATATGTAGCCGTTAGCTAGAGACATAACCCTGACAAAAAATCAGGCGGCCTTCACAATCTCTTTGTAAACAGTGACGACATTACAAGGATACCGTTTAGTGGTCAAGGGATTTTGTTATTCTTTCAACTTTGTTGCGCTTATCAAACCATCAAAGTCGATCATTTATATGTCGGGCAATATGAGAAATAATGAAGAAGTGTTCACGTCACCAACCAAAATAAAATTGTTTACATACAGCAACATCCCAAATAATAATGCGAATAAAATTTGATGACTTAATAGGAGAGAAGAGCATGGTCACAACATTTAAATCCAGTATACGTACACCTTGGTTACAAGTTTTAACTAGCCTGCGTGTGTTACATTGATCCATTAAAGCGGAACTTCAATTAAACCACTGACACACTTAGTCCCTGCAGTGTCAGTCTAGGCGTTCGGTTGCTCGTCCCGAATGCGCCATCTCGAGCCGACAGTCAACCATCTCATGATTATTGGAAAGATATCAATAAACATGACTCAGTGCCTCAGGATTAAGCGGCATCTCAATTAGCTGAACATTCCCCATTTTGTCTTAGATAAATAATATTTACTAGAAAAACCTTTGAGGGTTACATGCATCCTCACAAAGTTTGGGCCGTAACCGTACGATGAAGCGTTAGTTTATATATTTATAGCACACACACACGTATGTATATTAGGGAGGGGTGTCCTGGAGGTACGGCGCTCGACTTAGACCTTAAGTTGACTTGGACTCGAATCCCACCACCAGCACTAAATTTGGAGTTTGCCGTTCCGCTTCGCGCAAATGTTCACTGCTGAAAGGTGTTTTCTGTAAAACATTTAAAGCAGTATATATATATATATTCATTTTTCATTCATTTTGCTGGTGACGTGGTCACCTCTTCATTATTTCCCATATTTATACGACATAGCAAAAACGATCGATTTCGATGGCTTGATAAACGTAACACAAACGTAGAAGAATAACAAAGTTTCTTGGCTGGTAGACGGTATCCCAGACGTTGCCACTGTTCGCAAAGATTGACGAGGCCGCCTGATTTTTTGTCAGGGTTATCTCCCTAGCCCAAGGGCTACATATGATACCTTTAAGTATCCTGGGTGTGGCGTTCGCACTACCTGCCGTAGCGGAATCCCAGTTATACCGCTGTGCACTCAATCCCTGTTGTTATTAGTTCTAGATCCCTAGGGGCATCTAGTCCAGGATGCACCAGTGGAGGACGAATAAGAATATCACCATCATTGGAAATTGAGACTTTATAAGCATTACTCAAATCCTCAGATCATTAGCATCCCGTAAAAGCAGTATATATACATATATATATATATATATATATATATATATATATATATATATATATATATATATATATATATATATATATATATATATATATATATATATATATATATATATATATATATACATATATATATATATATATATATATATATATATATATATATATATATATATATATATATATATATATATATATATATATATATATATATATATATATAACGCCAAGTAATAATAATATAAATAAAAGTTGATTAATTGAAAGAGGTAAGAAATTATGACACCAGTAATTGCTTTTTTCCCACCCTACTCATCATAAAAAAACCTGTTAAATTAAATTTTGTAATCCAAAAATCCGGTTTATACAAATTTCACAATCATTCCAAAAAAAACCAATCTTATACAATTTTTTTGTCAAAAAAACGACTTTATTTAAATTTTTACAAAACTATAATCGGATTTTTGAAACGAATAGGCTGTTGTTCATATTATTTGAGAAAAAAAACAACTTAATATACTGCATAGTAGGTTTGCTTATGGTGAATATATATACATAAATATGTGTGTATGTGTGTTCATGGTGCAATTTATCGTTTGGTATGGAATGTACTCCCTTTAAAACGATTCACTTTGACAAGATTATGTCATGATCGATTGCACAAGAGGGACACTTTGTGAAATTTAGATTGATCACTGCTCGTGTATGTGTGTCTGTGTCTAATGTACAAGAACAAGCCTACATTTTTCAAATTTGAACAATTTATGTCCATATATTCTTCTCAAATATTATTTATTAATAGTTATGATCTCTCTCTCTCTCTCTGTTTTCTTACATTTATAAATAATCCATTTTGACATATAATTTCCTGTTGTATTACGTCATTGTTTAAGCTATAGATATAAACCAAATGTAAATGGCAAATTTTTCAAATTTGTAATTGAAGAGAATGATTTAAAGGAAATTAACGTTGAGTTTACGTCTTATAGTGAATTTAATTAGAATTATAGAAGGAACTCAACACTTCGTATATATATATATATATATATATATATATATATATATATATATATATATATATATATATATATATAAACTTTAATGTATTTAGTGAATTTGATTATTTGAATTTTTTATCTAATTTAGAAAAATATCAATATTTAATTAAAATGTAAGAAATCATTATTTTATGTAAGTAAATTGCACAAAGTTGATAGCTTTATGTACATTTATCCTATTATTATTATTATTATTATTATTATTATTATTATTCTGTCTTATTTATGTTTACTAGTTTAAATGGTTTACTAGAAACATTTTTTAGCAGTAGACATTTTAGCAAAACCAAACGTGGGCCCGCACTTTAGTGCTGTTGATGGGATTTAAAGCCATGCTCACTAAGATCCAAATTTAAGCGTTGTACCGCTAGACATTAATATGTGGTCACAAGCATTTGAAACACTTTAACTAATAATAAAATATAACTCACAACCTGTCATATTTGTAAGTAATTGTAGAAAAATTATAAATAAAATAAAAACGTATTTATTAATTGTATATTTTAAAGTATTTTTAAATAAAAAAAAAGTGCTTTAGTTTTACATAATGCACATGTTACTTGTATAAATTTGTGACAAAATAGATGAGATATCGTTATGTAATGGCACATTGTTTTATTTTTGTTTTAATATTACACACTAATAATTTAAAAATTAACAAAGTTTAACTAACTATTGTATCACAAATTAAAAAATATGTTGCATTTGTCTTTGCATTAACATTATGTGATTACAAGCATAGAAAAGAATAAAACTAATTAAGTATGACTCACACCCTGCGGTTAATTTAAATAGTTGTAAAACAATAATGTATAAAACAAAAACGTATGTATTAATTGTATATATTACAAAATTTGTAAATTAAACTAAAAGTGCTTTAATACTACATTATACACAAGTTGATTAAATAAATCTATAACTATTTTGTCACTGTAACAAATATGACATGGTCTTAGTTTTGTGCGTTACGACGCATTTACCGTAATTGAGTCAAACAGTAAAACTTGCAAAATAACTGTAAATTTAGTTTTACAAAAATTGCATAAAAATGGATTACCTGCTTGTACAAACTTTGCAAACTTACATAATGAGTTTAATGTTTACAATCCAAATTTATCATAATTTAATTAATGCAAAAAATACATGTTAATTATAGAATAAAATTAATATACCGTTTTTTTTATTTTTTAAAATTTAATTTAAAATAATATTAATATTTAAATAAAATTTAATAAGCAATTATTTTATGTGAGTAAATCGCACACAGTTAATAGCTTTATTTACATTTATCTGTGTTTTAACATTATATGGTCACACGCATATAGAACACTTCAACTCATAAATATGACTCACACCCTGCGGTATTTGTAAGTAATAGCAAAAAAATTATAAATAAAATAAAAACGTATTTAATGATTGTATATTTTATAAATTTGGTAATTTAGAAGAAAAGTGACCCAATCCTACATAATCCATATGTTAATTATATAAATTTGTGACAATTTTACCGTTATAGCATGTATGACAATGCATTTATTTTGGTGCAATTACATCATATTTAACGTGCTTGAGTCAAACGGGAAAAAGTGGAAAACAATTGTAATGTTTAGTTATGTAACAGATTACATAAAATTAAATTTACCTGCTTGTACAAAGTCCAAAAATAACAAATTTACGTTATTAATGACACAATTCAATTAATAAAATATGGCTCACCCCCTGTGGTTGTATTTGAATAGTTGTGCAACAATGAAAGATAAAATAAATAGGTATTTAATAATTGTATATTTTACGCAACTTGTTAATTAAACTACCAGTGCTTTAATGTAACATAATGCACAAGTTATTTAAGGCAAATGGTAAAATTTGCAGAACATTGTGATTTTTTGTTTTGTAACGAATTACATAATAATAAAGTTACATGGTTGTATACAGTCCGGAAATATTAGATTAACTTTTTTAGTGAAACGTATTTATGGAATAGACTTGTATATATGAGAATTTTGATAGGATTTGTAAAAATATTTTTGTATTATATTTCAATTAATGTATAAAATTTGGTGCACAAGTAAAGGTTAAACTATAAGTGATTTTAATGCCTATAGTGCAACTTTGGCATAACTATAGTACATAAAAAAATACAAAAAATACAAGTAAATTATAGAATGAAATTATTGTGCTGTTTTCTTCATATATCTTATTTAATGCAAAAAAATTTAATTGTTTAAATAAAATGTAAAAAGTACTTATTTTATGTAAATAAATTGCACAAAATTAAGACGTTTATGTACACTTATTTTTCATTTACCTACATGTGGTCAAAAACATATAAAAAAATTTAAATAATGATATATAACTTACCATCTGGGGTTATTGGTAAATAATTGTAAAAGAATTATAAAATAAAAACGTATTTTATAATTGTAAATTTTACAAAATTTGTAATTAAAATAAGATTGTTTAATCTATGAGTTTAAAAGAGAAATTCATAAAAATTTAATCATTGTAACATGTATGACAGTAATCCATTTTTGTGTTCTTACGAAATATTTACTCAGCTAAGTCAAACTATAAAAGTGTAAAACAATTGTGATTTTTATTTCTGAAACAATAATATACAATATATAAAATTTGTACCAAGAATTGCAAATATATTTCTGTATTATACACCAAATAATGTAGAAAATTTGGTGCACAATTAAAGGAATAAACTGTAAATAAACCACAGTTTTTTAAAAAGTTGCATAATAAGTTCATGTTTACAATGAAACTTTTGCATATATATAGTACATAACTAAGTACAAAAAGCTAGGTAAAGTATAGAATAAATTTATTATACTATTTTTTTTATTTGCACTATTTAATTTATAAAAATTAAATATTTAAATAAAATTTGATAAGCAAATGTTTTACATGAGTTAATACTTAAGTTAATATTTATATTTACCTTTCTTTTAACATTACGTGGTTATAAATATAAGATAATATCAAAGTAAAAAATATGACTCACAATCTGCGATTATATGTAGATAATTATAAAACAATACAAAATAAAATAAACGTATAGAAATTATCCGTATATTAACCAAAAATTTGTTAAATAAAATAAACATGCTTCTATCCTACATAATGGAAAATATCTTAAATTAAATTTATAACAGTTTCATCACTGTAGCATGTACATCAGTGTTTCAAATTTGGTGCTGTTACGACATATTTACCGTATTTAAGTCAAATGATTAAACGTACTAAACAATTGTAACTTTCAAATTTGCAACAATCTACATAAATTAAAGTAACCTGCTTGTACAAAACTTTAAAATGTCAAATTTACGTTTTTATTAAAGCGTACTAATTTAATAAACTTTATACAAAAAAATTGTGATAGGATTTCTAAAAATATTTCCGTATTATACTCCAACTAATGTGAAAACTTTGGTGCACAGGTAATGGAATAGATTGTAGGTTAGCCAATGTACGTTTTGAAGTTACATAATAAGTTTAATAATTATAATGCAATTTTGGCATTAATATAGTACATAAAAATACAACAAATAAAGGTAAATTATAAAATTAAATGTGTTTATTGTTTTCTTAATTTATTTGGTTTAATAAAAAATTTAAGTATTTACTTAACATTAAAAAATCATTAATTGTATGTGAGTAAATTGTATAAAGGTAATAAAAGATTTATTAATATTAATCTTTGTTTCAACATTGTATGGTCACAATTATATCAAACAATTGTCCTAATAAAATATAACTCACACCCTGAAATTATTTTGAATAGTAGTGGAACGATAAATAATACAATGGAAACATTTTTAATAAATGCATGTTTCATAGAATTTATTGATAAAATTAATAGTGCTTTAATCCTATATAGTGCACAAATTAACTAAAAAAAATTATGACAATTTTATCGCTGTATTATGCATCGGAATGCTACTATATTGATGCCGTTATAATATGTTAACACTGTTCAACTCAAATACTATATACGCAAATCAATTGTGTATTTTATTCATGCAGGTAGTTATATAAAAATAAAGTTATTTGTTTGTTCGAGATCCGGAAATTTTAAATTTATGCATTTATTGTAACGCAATTGTGTTATAGACTTTTATGTATGAGATTTGTTATAATAGTTGCAAATATATTTCTGTATTGTACACCAAATAATGTAGAAAGTTTAATGCACAAGTAAAAGAATAGATTATAAATAAACCACAGTTGCATAATGAGTTCATGAATACAATAAATCTTTGACATGTATATAGTACATAAAAATACAACAAATCAGGTAAATTATAGAATGAATTTATTATGCTGCTTCCACTATTTACATTATTTAATTTATAAAATTTTAAATATTTAAATAAAATTCAATATGCATTTACTTTACGTGACTAAATTTTATAATGTTTATACTTAAGTTAATATTTACATTTACCTTTGTTTTAAAATTATGTAGTCATAATTATTAAAAAAATGACTCACCCACTGCAATTATAAGCAATTAGTTGTAACACGATAAAATATAAAATAAAAGTGTATAAATTATATGTATATTTACCAAAAACTTGTTAACTAAAATAAACATGCTTCTATCCTACATAATAAAAAATTTACTAATTTGAATTTATGATAATTCCATTACTGTATCATGAACGTCAGTGTTTCCAATTTTGTGCCGTTACGACATACTTACCGTATATAAATCAAACGGTAAAAAATGCAAAACAATTGTAATTTTTAAATTTGCAACAATCTACATAAATAAAAGTAACCTGTTTGTACAAAATTTAGAAATGTCAAATTTACGTTTTTATTGAAACGTACTTATTTAATAAACTTTCATATATAAGAATTGCGATAAGATTTCTAAAAATATTTCCGTATTGCACTCCGACTAATATGGAAAATTTAGTGCATAGGTAAAGAAACAGACTGTAGGTAAACCAATGTACGTTTTTGAAGTTACATAATAAGTTTAATAATTATAATGCAATTTTGGCATTAATATAGTACATAAAAAAATACAACAAATAAAGGTAAATTATAAAATTAAATGTTTTTATTGTTTTCTTGATTTATTTGGTTTAATAAAAAATTTAAGTATTTACATAAAATTAAAAAATCATTAATTGTATGTAAGTAAATTGTATAAAGGTAATAAAAGATTTATTAATATTAATCTTTGTTTCAACATTGTATGGTCACAATTTTATCAAACAATTGGCCTAATAAAATATAACTCACACCCTGAAATTATTTTGAATAGTAGTGGAACAATAAATAATATAATGAAAACATTTTTAATAAATGTATATTTTATTAAATTATTTAATAAAATTAGTAGTGCTTTGATCCTATATTATGCACAAATTAATTATAAAAAATTGTGACACTTTTATTGGTGTATTATTTATGACAGTGCTCCTATTTTATTGCCGTTAAAATACACTGACACTGTTTAAGTCAAATAGTTTATACGCAGAACAATTATAAATTTTATTTTTGCAAAAAATTATATAAACACAAATTTAACAGCTTGAACAAAATTAGAAAATTATAAATTTACGCTTTTAGTGTAATGTAATTGTCGAAAGGAATTTTATATATGAGAATTGTAATAAGATTTGTAAAATTATTTCCGTATTATACTCCGCTTAATGTGGAAAACTTGGTGCACAAATAAAGGATTAAACTGTGAATAAACCACAGTTTTTTAAATGTTGTATAATGAGTTCATGTTTGCAATATATCTTTGGCATATATATAGAACATAAAAAATACAGCAAATTAGGCAAATTATAAAATAAATTTATTATACTGTTTCTTTTATTTATTTAATTTATAAAAATTTAAATATTTAAATAAAATTTAATAAGCATTCATTTCACGTGGGTAAATTGTATAAAGTGAATAATAGATTTTTTTATATTAATATCTGTTTCAACATTGTATGGTCAGAAGTATATCAAACAATTGAGTTGATAAAATATAACTCACACGCTGCGATTATTTTAAATAGTAGTTAAACAATAAAAAATATAATGGTAATATTTGTAATAAATGCATATTTTATAAAATTTATTAAAAAAATTAATAGTGCTTTAATACTATATAATGCACAAATTAATTTTAAAAAATTGTAACAATTTTATTACTGTATTATGTATGACAATGCTCCCATTTTCATGCCGTTACAATATGTTGACACTGCTTAAGTCAAACATTATACACGCAAAATAATTGTAAATATTATTGTTGCAAAAAAAATAAAATAAACTGTCTGTACTAAATCCGCACATTTTTAATTTAAGCTTTTAGTGTAATTCAATTATAATATGTAGTTCCATATATGGAAACTGTGATAATATATGTAAAAATATTTCCGTATTTTACTCCAATTAATGTGAAAAATTTAGTGCACAAGTAAAGGAAGAGACTGTAAATAAACAAATGTATGTTTTTAAAGTAGCATAATAATTTTAATGTTTATAATGCAACTTTGGCATTAACATAGTAAATAAAAAATACACCAAATAAAATTAAATTATAGTATAAAATGTTTAATTGTGTTTTTGATTTATCTTATTTTTAAAATAAATTTAAATATTTACATAAAATTTGAGAATTATCAATTATACGTGAGTAAATTGTAAGAAGCTAATAATAGATTTATTAATATTAGTCTCTGTTTGAACATTGAATGGTCAAAATTATATCAAACAATTATCCTAATAAAATATAACTCACACCCTGCAATTATTTTAAATAGTATTAAAACGATAAGAAATATAATAGAAACATTTTCAACAAATGTATGTTTTATGAAATTTATTAATAAAATTAATAGTGTTTTAATCTTATATATTAGCAAACTATTTAAAAAACATTGTGACAATTTTATCGCTGTATTGTGTATGACAATGCTCCCATATTGATTTCGTTACGATATATTGACCCAGCACAAGTCAAATAATATTTACGCAGAATAATTGTAATTTTTATTCCTGCAAGGAATTATATAAAAAATAAAGTTAATTGTTTGTAAACAATCCGGAAATTTCAAGTTTTAGTGTAACAAATTGTGCTACGGAGTATTATATATTGGAACTATAATTATACTTGTAAAAATATTTTTTTACTCCGATTAATGTGGAAAATTTAGTGCACAAGTAAAGAAAGAGACTGTAAATAAACAAATGTATGTTTTTTAAGTAACATAATAATTTTAATGTTTATAATGCAACTTTGGCATTACTGTAGTAAATAAAAAATACACCAAATAAAATTAAATTATAGTATAAAATGTTTAATTGTGTTTTTGATTTCTCTTATTTTTAAAATAAATTTAAATATTTACATGAAATTAGATAATTATCAATTATACGTGAGTAAATTGTACGAAGCCAATAACAAATTTATTAATATTAATCTCTGTTTGAACATTGTATGGTGACAATTATATCAAACAGTTGACCTAATAAAATATGACTCACACCCTGCGATTATTTTGAATAGTAGTAAAACAATAAAAAATATTATAGAAACATTTTTAACAAATGTATGTTTCATAAAATTTATTAATAAAATTAATAGTGCTTTAATCTTATATAATAGACAAACTATTTAAAAAAAATTGTAACAATTTTATCGCTGTATTGTGTATGACAATGCTCCCATATTAATTCCGCTACGATATATTGACCCAGCACAAGTTAAATAATATTTACGCAGAATAATTGCAAATTTTATTTGTACAAAAAATTATATAAAAATAAAATTATCAGTTTGTACGAAATCCAGAAATTTTAAATTTACGCTTTTAGTGCAACGTAATTGTGTTATAGACTTTTATATATAGGAATTGTGATAAAATTTGTAAAAAACATATTTGTATTATACTTCAACTAATATGGGAAATTTAGTAAATAATTAAAAAATTGACTGTAATTAAACTACAGGACTTTTAAATGTTGTATAATGAGTTCATGTTTACAATGAATTTTTGTTATATATATAGTACATAAAAATACAACAAATTACGAAAATTACATAATAAATTTATTACTGTTTCTGTTATTTACATTATTTAATTTATAAAAAATTAAATTTTTAAATAAAAAAATAAGCCGATGTTTTCCGTGAGTAAGTTGCATAAAGTTAATATTTAAGTTATTATCTACATTTACCTATGTTTTATCATTATGTGGTCATAAGTATAAGTAAATATTAAAGCAGAAAAATATGACTCACCAACTGCGATTATATGTAAACATTTGTAACATAAAAAAAAATAAAATGAAAGTACGGTTTTAAAGTTACATAATAAGTTTAATATTCATAATGCAATTTTGGCATTAATATAGTACATAAAAATACAACAAATAAAGTTAAATTATAGAATTAAATGTTTTTTTTTAATTTATTTGTTTTTATAAAAATTTTTAATATTTACATAAAATTTAAAAAATTATTAATTGTATGTGAGTAAATTGTATAAAAGTAATAAAAGATTTATTAATATTAATCTTTGTTTCAACATTGTACGGTCACAATTATATCAAACAATTGGCCTAATAAAATATAACTCACGCCCTGCAATTATTTGAATAATAGTGGAACGATTAATAATATAATAAAAACATTTCTAATAAATGTATATTTTATTAAATTATTTAATAAAATTCATAGTGCTTTAATTGTATATAATGCACAAATTAATTATAAAAAATTGTGACAATTTTATCGCTGTATTGATGCCGTTAATATGTTAACACTGTTTAACTCAAATATTATATACGCAAAACAATTGTGTATTTTATTCGTGCAAGTAGTTATATAAAAATAAAGTTATCTGTTTGTACGAGATCCGGAAAGTGTAAATTTATGCATTTATTGTAACGTAAGTATGTTATATACTTTTATATATGGGATTTGTTATAATATTTGCAAATATATTTTTGTATTATACACCAAATAATGTAGAAAATTAAATGCACAAGTAAAAGAATAGATTCTAAATAAACCACAGTTGCATAATGAGTTTATGATTACAATAAATCTTTGACATGTATATAGTATATAAAAAATACAACAAATCTGGTAAATTATAGAATGAATTTATTATGCTGCTTCCATTATTTACATTATTTAATTTATAAAATTTTAAATATTTAAATAAAATTTAATATGCATTTATTTTACGTGAGTAAATTTTATAATGTTTATACTTAAGTTTTAAAATTATGTGGTTATAATTATTAAAAAAATGACTCACCCACTGTAGTTATAGGTAATCAGTTGTAACACAATAAAATATAAAATAAAAGTTTATAAGTTATTTGTATATTTACCAAAAGCTTGTTAATTAAAATAAGCATGCTTCTATCCTACATAATAAAAAATTTACAAATTTGAATTTATGATAGTTCTATCACTGTATCATGAATGTCAGTGTTCTCAATTTTGTGCCGTTACGACATGTTTACCGTATATGAATCAAACGGTAAAAAATGCTAAACAATTGTAATTTTCAAATTTGCAACAACCTACATAAATTAAAGTAACCTGTTTGTACAAAATTTAGAAATGTCAAATTTACGTTTTTATTGAAACGTACTTATTCAATAAACTTTTGTATATACAAATTGTGATAGGATTTCTAAAAATATTTCCGTATTATACTCCGACTAATGTGAAAACTTTGGTGCACAGGTAAACAAATAGATTGTAGGTAAGCCAATGTACGATTTTAAAGTTACATAATAAGTTTAATGTTTATAATGCAATTTTGGCATTAATATAGTACATAAAAATACAACAAATAAAGGTAAATTATAAAATTAAATGTTTTTATTGTTTTCTTGATTTATTTGTTTTTATAAAAAAATTAAATACTTACATAAATTTAAAGAATTATTAATTGTGTGTGAGTAAATTGTACAAAGGTAATAATAAATTTATTAATATTAATTTTTGTTTCAACATTGTATGGTCACAATTATATCAAACAATGGGCCTATTAAAATATAACTTTCGTCCTGCAATTATTTGAATAATAGTGAAACAATAAATAATATAATGAAAACATTTTTAATAAATGTATATTTTATTAAATTATTTAATAAAATTAGTAGTGCTTTGATCCTATATTATGCACAAATTAATTATAAAAAATTGTGACACTTTTATTGGTGTATTATTTATGACAGTGCTCCTATTTTATTGCCGTTAAAATACACTGACACTGTTTAAGTCAAATAGTTTATACGCAGAACAATTATAAATTTTATTTTTGCAAAAAATTATATAAACACAAATTTAACAGCTTGAACAAAATTAGAAAATTATAAATTTACGCTTTTAGTGTAATGTAATTGTCGAAAGGAATTTTATATATGAGAATTGTAATAAGATTTGTAAAATTATTTCCGTATTATACTCCGCTTAATGTGGAAAACTTGGTGCACAAATAAAGGATTAAACTGTGAATAAACCACAGTTTTTTAAATGTTGTATAATGAGTTCATGTTTGCAATATATCTTTGGCATATATATAGAACATAAAAAATACAGCAAATTAGGCAAATTATAAAATAAATTTATTATACTGTTTCTTTTATTTATTTAATTTATAAAAATTTAAATATTTAAATAAAATTTAATAAGCATTCATTTCACGTGGGTAAATTGTATAAAGTGAATAATAGATTTTTTTATATTAATATCTGTTTCAACATTGTATGGTCAGAAGTATATCAAACAATTGAGTTGATAAAATATAACTCACACGCTGCGATTATTTTAAATAGTAGTTAAACAATAAAAAATATAATGGTAATATTTGTAATAAATGCATATTTTATAAAATTTATTAAAAAAATTAATAGTGCTTTAATACTATATAATGCACAAATTAATTTTAAAAAATTGTAACAATTTTATTACTGTATTATGTATGACAATGCTCCCATTTTCATGCCGTTACAATATGTTGACACTGCTTAAGTCAAACATTATACACGCAAAATAATTGTAAATATTATTGTTGCAAAAAAAATAAAATAAACTGTCTGTACTAAATCCGCACATTTTTAATTTAAGCTTTTAGTGTAATTCAATTATAATATGTAGTTCCATATATGGAAACTGTGATAATATATGTAAAAATATTTCCGTATTTTACTCCAATTAATGTGAAAAATTTAGTGCACAAGTAAAGGAAGAGACTGTAAATAAACAAATGTATGTTTTTAAAGTAGCATAATAATTTTAATGTTTATAATGCAACTTTGGCATTAACATAGTAAATAAAAAATACACCAAATAAAATTAAATTATAGTATAAAATGTTTAATTGTGTTTTTGATTTATCTTATTTTTAAAATAAATTTAAATATTTACATAAAATTTGAGAATTATCAATTATACGTGAGTAAATTGTAAGAAGCTAATAATAGATTTATTAATATTAGTCTCTGTTTGAACATTGAATGGTCAAAATTATATCAAACAATTATCCTAATAAAATATAACTCACACCCTGCAATTATTTTAAATAGTATTAAAACGATAAGAAATATAATAGAAACATTTTCAACAAATGTATGTTTTATGAAATTTATTAATAAAATTAATAGTGTTTTAATCTTATATATTAGCAAACTATTTAAAAAACATTGTGACAATTTTATCGCTGTATTGTGTATGACAATGCTCCCATATTGATTTCGTTACGATATATTGACCCAGCACAAGTCAAATAATATTTACGCAGAATAATTGTAATTTTTATTCCTGCAAGGAATTATATAAAAAATAAAGTTAATTGTTTGTAAACAATCCGGAAATTTCAAGTTTTAGTGTAACAAATTGTGCTACGGAGTATTATATATTGGAACTATAATTATACTTGTAAAAATATTTTTTTATACTCCGATTAATGTGGAAAATTTAGTGCACAAGTAAAGAAAGAGACTGTAAATAAACAAATGTATGTTTTTTAAGTAACATAATAATTTTAATGTTTATAATGCAACTTTGGCATTACTGTAGTAAATAAAAAATACACCAAATAAAATTAAATTATAGTATAAAATGTTTAATTGTGTTTTTGATTTCTCTTATTTTTAAAATAAATTTAAATATTTACATGAAATTAGATAATTATCAATTATACGTGAGTAAATTGTACGAAGCCAATAACAAATTTATTAATATTAATCTCTGTTTGAACATTGTATATTTACAAGTACATCAAACAATTGACTTAATAATATATGATTTACATCCTACAATTATTTTGAATAGTATTAAAACGATAAAAAATATAGTGAATGCCGTTATGATATGTTGACACTTTTTAAGGCAAATATTATAAAAGTAATGCATTAAAGATTGTAAAATTAAAGGTAATTCATCGGGTAATTTTTAAATAACATTTTTTATTTAAATAATTAATGTTAAAAAATTAAAATATGAAAATTAAAAGAAAGAAGCACACATATTGTACTTCACAATTTTGCACAAAGTGTATAGTTTTATTAACATACATTTTTGTTTTAACATTATTCAGTTAAAAACATATAAAGTAAGTAAAATAATAAAAATAACTCACAGTCTGCGCATAAATGTAAGAAATTGTAAAACAATAATAAATAAAGTGCAAACAAATTAGTAATTTATAAAATAAAATTGTTATGCCCTTTTTTCTTTTAAATTACTAAATGTTCGAATATCAAAATAACTGAATAAAACTGAAAAAGCACACATATTGTACTTGACTACTTTGAACTAATTAAATAGCTAAATTTACATACATTTTTGTTTTCACATTATTTAGTCACAAACAATTGAAGTAATTAATAAAATAAAAATAACTCACACTCTGCACATAATTATATAATGTTGTAAAGCAATAATAAATAAAACGAAAAAGTATATACTAAGTGTACTTTTTTAAAATTTGTTAATTAAAATAAGCATAATTGATTCCTACATAATGCAGAAATTAATTAATTAAATGTATTACAATTTAATCACTGTAGCATGTATAACAATAATATCATTTTTGTGCCCTTACAAAATATTTACCGTACTACAGAAAAACCGTAAAACTTACAAAAAAATTAAAATGTACAGTTTTGCCATAAATTATGTACTTAATAACATATAAAACAATTAAAATAGTCAAACATGACTCACACGCTAAAATGAAATTGTATTATTCATAAAACAATAATAAATAAAATGCAAACAAATGGTAGTTGCATATTTCACAATATTAGTTAATTAAAAAAACATGCTTTATTCCTACATAATACAGAAGTTAATTAATTAAATTTATGACAGTTACATAATTGTAGGATGTAGAACAATAATAAAATTTTTATGTCCTTACGACATATTTACCGTACTTGAGTAAAACCGTAAAACTTTCAAAAAATTATAATTTACAGTTTTGCAACAAATTGTAAAAAGTTGTAAAACAATAATAAATAAAATGTAAACGTATATAATAATTGTATATTTTACAAAACATGTTAATTAAAATAAACATGCTTCATTCCTACATTATGCAGAATTTAATTAATTAAATTTATGCCAGGCTCATTACTGTAGCATGTATGATAGTAATACCATTTTTGTGCGTTTACGACATAATTAACGTAATAGAATAAAACGGCGAAACGTACAAAGCAAATGTGATTTACAGTTTTGCAAGAAATTTTATAAAATTAAAATTTACTTACTTCTAAAACATCCGAAACTTCAAAATTTACGTTTTTAATTCAACGTGCATATACACTGGTCTCTTATATATTAAAATAATAATAAGATTTATAATTATATTTATGTATTATACTCCAACTGTTGTATAAAATCAGGAAAAGAAAATAAAAATAATTGTAAATTAACAAAAGTTTTTTTAAATTTATATAATGCGTTTATTATTAATGTTGCAAGTTTGGCATAAAAGTAGTGCATCAAAGATTGTATAAATAGATGTAATTTATAGAATAAAATTGTTATGCTCTTTGTTCTTTTAAATTACTAAATGTCTAAAAATTAAAATACATAAATAAAACTGAAGAAACACACATATTGTACTTGACTACATTGAACTAATTGAATAGCTTCATTTACATATATATTTGTTTTATCATTATGTAGTCACTATTATAAATAATTAAAATATTCTAATATGACTTACACGCTGAAATTAAATTTTGAAATTTGTAAAACAATTATAAATAAAGTGCTGTATATTTCACAATATTTGTTAATTTAGATAAGCATGCTTTATTCCAACATGATGCAGAATTTAATGAATTAAACTTATGACAGTTTTATTTTTATACCATGTATGACAATAATACCATTTTTGTGTCCTTACGACATATTCACCGTACTTGAGTAAAACCGTAAAACTTACAAAAAAATTATAATTTACAGTTTTGCAAAAAATTACGTGAAAATAAATTTACCTACTTTTAAGAAGTCCAAAGCTTTAAGATTTACGTTTTGAATCTAATATGATTATGTAATGGTTTTTTATATATTGAAATTGTAATAGAATTTATAATTACATTTATGTATTATACTCCAACTGTTGCATTAAATGTGGAGAACAAAATAAAGAATAATTGTAAATTTACAAAAGTTTTCTCAACATTACATAATGCGTTTATTGTTTATGTTGCAACTTTGGCATAAAAGTAATGCATCAAAAATTGTAAAAATACAGGTAATTTATAGAATAAAATTGTAATGCTCTCTTTTCATATAAATTGTTAAAGATAAAAAAATTAAAATATTTAAATAAATCTGATAGAACACACATATTGTACTTGACTACACTGCACTAATTAAATAGTTTTATTTACATACATTTTAGTTTTAACATTATCTAGTCACAAACATATGAAGTTATTAAAATAATAAAAATAACTTACACACTGCGGATAATTGTAAAAAGTTGTAAAACAATAATAAATAAAATGTAAACGTATATAATAATTGTATATTTTACAAAACATGTTAATTAAAATAAACATGCTTCATTCCTACATTATGCAGAATTTAATTAATTAAATTTATGCCAGGCTCATTACTGTAGCATGTATGATAGTAATACCATTTTTGTGCGTTTACGACTTTATTTCGACGTTAGATCGTAGGAAAAACGTTAATTGATATTTGTATAGCAAATGTTATGTAAATATAATTACCTGCTTGTAAGAATTTCAAAACTTTATTTTTACGTTTTTAATAAAACGTACTTATGCAAAGGACTTTTATATTTGGGAATTGTGATAAGGTTTATAAGTATATTTATGTATCATACTCCGACTATTGTATAGAAATTTCTGCACATGTAAATAAATTGATTGTTAATAAACAAAGGTTTTTTTAAAATTTACATAATGCGTTTAATATTTATAATGCATTTTTGGGATATATATATACTATCTAATAAAATTCAAAATATACTTGTAAATTATAGAATGAAAATAATATATCGTTTCCTTTATTTATCTAATTTAATTTTTTTTAAATTGAAATATTTAGATAAAATTTATAAAACATCTGCTTTATGTGAGTAATTTGCACAAAATTAATAGTTTTATTTACCTTATATAATTGTTTTAACACTATTTGGTCACAAGCATATAAAACAATTTAAATAATAAAAATTGACTTGCAGTGTGCCGTTAATTGTAAATAGTTGTGAAGCTATCAAAATTAGTATGTATACGTATTTAATAATTGTACATATATTTATATATATAATATTTATATAGTATGTTTTAAATATAATATTTTGAAGTATAAAAAACAATGTAATTTAGGGTATATATTTTACTTTGCAATTTAATTTTTGATAAAATTAAAACGGTAAATATTAAAGTAAAAACGTATTTAATGGTTACACATTATGGTAAGTTGATTAATGTAAAGAAGTGCTTCCAATTGTACTTAATGCGTTTTTTATTTTTTTAAATAATTAATTTAAAAATTTTAGCATTTTTAATATTTATAATAGAATTTCTAAATGTATTTCCGTATTATACTCTACTGAATGCATTAAATTAATTGCATCAATGAACAAGTTGAAAAAAATAGAACAACTGCTTTAATTTTGCTAAATTGTAATTTTATTTTAATATACGGAGTTGTGCTGTTATGTTTTGCCGTTGTTTACCAAAATGGTTTTTTATTATTATTTCTACAGTAATATAGATTTTTATAGAAGCCAGAATGCCAACCGTGCGCTTAAAAATTCCTCTTTTATTCAGACTGGGGACTGGTTAGATTGCATCATTTCTGATATTTTACAAAAACAGTTTAAAATTTAATTACTAATACCAAACTCACTTTTCTGTTTTTAACTAGTTGGTGTTAAAACAATAAAAAATATACTACAACATAATAAATGCTTATATATTGCACAAAGTTTATTAATTACAATAGGCGTTTTTCTATTCCTAATTTTTATACTAAGACTTTTAAAAAATATTCCTACATTATATTCTAAATGTTGTATAAAATTAGTTATGTATATAAACAAATTAGATAATTAATTAATTAGTGCTAAATTTTTAAATGCTACATAATATATTAATTGTTTTAAACATAAATTTCGTTTAATGTATTGTATAACAAATTAAAAATATATACTTTACATACATATATATATATATATACATTGTAACTTAGTTTTTTATTTTATTTCATTTAACAATGAAAAAAGTATTATATTGTCACAATCATATAAAATATTAATAAAAGTTAACTCACATCCTCCGTCAATTGTGAATAATTTTATCACAATAATAATAACTAATATTAAAACGTATTTAATGTTCATATTTTTGTACACAATTGTTAGTTAAATTAAGAGTGATTTCATTCCTTATTTATAGTAATTTTACTCATTATTATTGGTTATTTTTTTGGACAAATGAAATAAAAATTATTTGTACCTGTTTGTCATTTTTAGTTTATTTACTAGTGGTGGGAATAGCTAACTAAAGACATGTGTTAAGTGGACAGTTACAAAAACACACAAATGCATTTACAATACACACTTGACATTGTGTTTTATGTATACAATTTAAATTACCGTTTTATTATCAAGTAATTGTCATTCCATATTATTAATAATATATTATAAAATTATAATTGTATTTTATGCATTATCTAATATTGCTTATTTCGTGCAAACTGTGTTTACATAAGTCATGTGGTTATTAAAATAATAATAATTACAAACTACATCATTTGCAGTTATATTTTTTTTTAGCTTTTTTTTCTTTTTTATAAAAAATCATTGTTTCTGTTTAACATTTTTTGTTTGGTTTTATCCGTGGTATTAATATTTGTTAGTTTCTTTTTATTTATATTAGTTTTTATACAATCCAACGATCTCTTTAGTCTACCACAATTAATTTTACCTTTTACTTTCAATACCATTATTTTTCTCGTAACATAACAACCTCATTTTTTATTGTATCCAATTTGCACACTTCCAACAATTATCAAAAGATTTTTATTTTTATTAAAGTTAGTTTTTTTTTTTGGGCTTTTATAATACTCCACGTTTTTGATCCCTACATTATTTTTTTTCTCTCAGCATTTAAATCTTTATTTTTTTAGCAATAAACCAAGTTATTTAAACCCTTTTGCTTTTAACAATTCTTGGTGTTCTATGTTAATTTTTATATTATTTTTGTTTGTTGTCATTTTCTTGTTAATTCTCAATCCTTGAATCTCTAGTGCTTTTCTCTATTAGTCCAACTATCTCTCCAAATCCTCTTGTTTTCTATTGTATAAAACAATGTCATCTAAAAATAACATACACCATAGAAATTACATTTTAATATTTTTTGTTATCACGTTAATAACTAAATTAAACAAATACAAGTTTAGTGCTAAACTCTGATGTAGACCAATTTTTAGTAAACAGTCGTCAATCCGTCTCACACTGGTTTCTATCAACGTTTTTGCGTCATTATACATATATTGTACAATTTTTACGTACTTTTTAGAAGCACCTTATTCTCGCATGCTTCTCTACATTTCTTGTTTTAAAATCCAATTGTATGTTTTTTCTAAATTGATAAACACCATATAAAGTTTCTTCTGTTTCTGTTTGTGTCTTTCCACTATTGTTATAAGAGAAACAATTGCATTACTTGTACCACGTCCAGGCATAAATCCAAATTGTTTTTCTTTAATATCTGGTTCTTTGCGGATTACTTTATTAATAATTTTTTCTTAAAGTTATAAAGTATGTGACATAGAATATATACTCCTGTAGTTACCACAATTTTGACCAACTCTATTTTTTTATAAATGGGTACAATAACGCTTTTTCTCCATTTGTCAGGAATTCTTTCTTCGTCCCGTATTAAATTTAGCAGTTTAGTTAATGTGTTAATTCCATAGTTTTTCAAACACTTTAATGCTTTAATAGGTATTTTTTTTAACTCATTTTTTATATACTTCTATAATTACTTTTTTTTGGAATTTTTCTTATGTTATTCTTAAATTAAATGTCCTATCTTTAATCACTGCTTAAAAAATTTTTTTTATTTAAGTGTTTCAAAATATGCTTTTTATTGTTTTTTTTTGTTAATACTATTTCTCTTCCATTATTTATTTGTTTAAGGTTTTATTTTTATTTTTAGCAACACTAAACAACCTCTTTTGTTTTTCAATTGTCTACAAGTCTTTTTACATCTTGTGAGATCATACACTCTAAAATTCTTTTGTCATCTTTATTTGTATTTTTAATTTTTTATTTGCCGTAGCATTTCTCAACATTTTTTTAAGTTGTTCTACATATCTGTTAAACTAGCTCTAAGCACTATTTTTGCTGTCCGAAGTATTTCCTCAAGGTGTTCTCAGAGTTTGTTTATTGCATTTTTTTTATGTCCAGCTTGTGATTTAATTGCGCTAACAATATTAATGTACAAACCACCTATATTTAGTTTTATTATTATTATTTTTTGCTAAGCATTTTATTTTAACTAGATTTTTTGTGTTTTGTTTAAGTAAATAATAGTTACTTTGTTCCTTCCTGAGTCTCCACTGTACAACAATATGTGTCGTCTGCCCAGCTCTTTTGTTTTTTTTATTCTTCCAAATTGTCCCGTGGTGGCATATCATATCCAGGTTTTTTCTATTTATTAGTTTAGCAATTGTTTTTTGTACTAGTTTACAATCCAATGTTTACGTTCTCCATTCTCAACTTTCTTTTTATACATTTCCTTTGGACTAACTTGTTTAGTCCGACTTATCCGTTTTTAGGTTGCCTTTACTGATTTATCACATGACTTAGGCAATAGTTATGCGCGTTACTTACAGGAGACTTTTTATTGTTTATCAAACCATTAGTGTTTTGGCATAGATTTTATTGCCGGATGCCCTACCTGACGCAAACCCTTCTCCTTTATCCAGGTTTAAAACTGACTAGATCGGTTCATTTTCTATCATCACTAAACAGAGTTTAAAAATACTAAAATTAAATATGTAACTAGGATAAATTCTATTTATTTAAATATTTATAAATAAACTATTACAATAAAAAAACTGAACAATTTATTTTCAGAAAACATTTACTTGTGTTTAAGTGTTTTGTACTTTTTGCAGTTAAATTGCTGTTTAAAAATACTAACTTTTGTAATACGTAGTAATAAAAGCATGTTCTAACAAATAATTATTGTTTTGTACAAAATATTTTACATATATACTTTAAAATGCTATATAATTAATTTGATTGATTTAATAAACATTTAAAAATAATTTCTATTTCCTAGAATCAATTTTTCATTAATTCATAATCTAAAATTAAATCCTACAAAATGCAGAGTAATTAATTTTAGTCTATGCAAACATTTAACACAATTAATTTAATTTTATGTAAAATTCGTATTATAAATGTGGAGATTAACAATTTTAATAGTTTTTTTATAGGATGCACCCTACATTTTAAAATTATATTGCAATATTAACTATATATATGTATACATATAACGTTTAATGCATTAATAATAGTATATTTAGCATATACATATAATCAGAGCTATAAAACAAAATAAAAGTACAAAGTTAAAGCAAAAATTGTACAAATCATAATGTTTCATATTACGGATAATATGTTTAAAGTTTGTAAAAACAAGTAGTTTACATAGCAATAAGTATAAATTATTTTAATAAATTAATATCAAAGTCATTTATACATTGATCGGGGTTAGTAAATAATAAAGAATGAATATGGTTTGCACGAAAATTTAAAATTGTTAATTTATGCTTTTAACGGTTTGTAAGATTGTCTTGTTTTTAAAAATAATTGTGCCTTTTTGATTATTTTGTGCATAGGATGAGTAGTGTTGTGTTTAATGCGTTTAATAAATTGGAAACATGATTTGGAATGTCTATAAATTATTTCATTTAAAAGATTACTGTCTTTAATTATAAAGATGTGGAGATAGGCGTCATACATCTTTTGATTATAGTAAAATATTATTATTTTAATTTAGAAACCATTAAAGGTGAATAATATAATAGAACTGTATAAAAATAAGATTTAACATATAATTTACAAACATGAGTTCCTAATTTTAATTTACGAAAATGTTTTATGACGAACTATAACATTTTAGTTTTTTAATATAAATAACCTAATTAGACTACGTAAGATTAATGTTTATGTACAGTCCAAAAAATTTAGTTTTTAAATTTTTGGATATATTGTTATTTTGAAATTTCAAAAATAATCTTTTTTTTCAAATTTTAAATGAGTTTTAGTATTTAAGAATTTAATAAATTTGCATTTTTTGTATTTAAATTAAAATCAAAATTTTTATACCATTGTTCAATATATTTAATTAAGTTTTTAAAATTATTTATATTTCTTTTGTACATAAAACCATATTGTTAGCATATTTTAACAAACGAAAAAATAAAACAAAGTATAAAGAATCAACTAACAAAGAAAATAAAATTGGGAAAAGGACAGCACTTTGAAGAACTCCCACATGAGTTTTAGGTAATTTTTAATTTGTTGTATTAATTTAAATATATATTTGTCAATTAATAAAATAATTGTGCAGTCAATTAATTACATGTTTGAGAGTGTTCAGTCTTTTTAAACAATTAGTTGAATAATAATAAATAAACAAAGAATAAACATTTGATTTGACATATTAAGCATAATCAAGCAATTCAGTAAAAAATTAACACAAACTAGCAACAGAATCCAGTGTTAAATAAGAATTTTTATGCACAACAAATATTTTAATTAATTTTTAATGTTACAATGTATTGAAAACCGAAGATAAACAAATTTTGCTACTCATATTATTCAACTTTCCAAATTACCAAAACACTTTAGATTATTTTTAAACAAAGACTAGAAGTAAGCAAAAAAAATATTTATTATTAATTTCCTGTTTTTAAAGTATTGGAAAATAATTGGGAGAATAAAAATAAATACAGTATTTCAGTAAACATTATTTAGACATTTGTGGCATTATTTGTTTAAATAGACAAAAAATTTTAAAACAGTTAAAAATAAAAAAAGTTTTAATTATTACTGCTTGTTTATAAAAAAACAACTAACACTATACTACAGTCTTAAAAACGTATACATTTATTACTAATATGCAGCAAAATATTTAAATAATAGACCTATACATTTAATGTTACCTACATTACAGCAAGAAATATTAACAGTGGGTTTATATAAAATGTTATTAATTCAATTGTTTTAATAACGTATATATATACATAGATTGAATAAAAAAGCTAACTCAAATAAAAGAGAAAATAGCGAAATATTTTTTATTGTTATAGTAACTTTATGTTGGGTCATAACTTATTAATGTGTTTAAAGAATTAGTTTAGGTCTATTTGCTGAGTTGTAAGTACAAAATTACTACAACTGTACAGTTTTGGCATAAAGATTTTAATCTTTGACTATTTTATTACGATTTAATAATAAACAAGGAATTTTAAGTATTATGATAAACACAATAGTTTCTATTAACAAAAACTAAATAAAACTTTTATGACATAAATAATTGAAATATAGTGTTAGAATAGTAAAATTGTACTATATAAAAAATTGTATTTAATTGAAAACCAACAAGTTATAAATAAATAATCCCTTGTCTTAGTTTACAATAAGCATAGAGTAAACCACAAGTCGCAATAATGTCGTTGCTTCTTGTACACAAAGTTATAGTGTTGTAGATATTAAAACAATTGAATACGGAAAACATTTTAATTATGTTCATTTTGTTACATAACATTAACATTATAAATATATAAAAGTTTAAATTATTCCATGTACAGGGTTTAAAATGGTACTTGTCAGTGAACTCTTATTTTTTAATTTGTGCTATTTTAACTTGAAAGTTATATTTTTTTCAACTAAGTAATTATGCTAAAATAATATGGACTATCGATACTTAAAGTTAATTGTGTTTCTACTTTTTTATAATTATAAATAGTTAAGTGTCTTGGAATTTTTGGATAAATTGCATTCAAGTGGGTAAATGGTGATAGTCACACTTAAAAATTTTATATATTAAGTTAAAAACATAAAACGATTACGCAACACTAATTTCAAAAAAAAAATTTTGTTTACATAAGTTTATAAGTGTTTACATAACCCAGCACACGTTACTTTATACACTATATAAAAAAAAATTGATCAGTTTTCATATTTTATATGTATTGAAAATTTAACATTAATTATGGTGTGAAAAGATCAAAGAATATTTTTAATTACTTTACCCCTTCATTTTTGTTTTATTAACCTATCTATCATTAAAATTAAACTTTTGACCTTGGCACAATTTTGAACATTTATCTTGTGTGATTACGATGAGTTTAAATAGTGGAAGCTATTTTTAAAGTGCTATAAAATTACGAACAAATCAAAAAAAAGTCATAATATGGGTTTGTCTGTTGAACAAATAGCGGAATTATTTTATATAAGTACGAGAACTGTATACCGTATTAAAAAAGATCATACACGTCCAAAAAAACACCAGGAACAGGACCTGTACCATCAACTAGTAAACGAGATGACA
This sequence comes from Cardicola forsteri, assembly GCA_025895645.1. Taxonomy (NCBI): domain Eukaryota; kingdom Metazoa; phylum Platyhelminthes; class Trematoda; order Strigeidida; family Aporocotylidae; genus Cardicola; species Cardicola forsteri. The sequence goes on along the minus strand of JAKXYG010001380.1, from coordinate 202,754 downwards.
CGTTTATTATTACCAAATTAAAAAGAAACAGAATGAAGCCAATTCAACAAATTCAAAAAGAAGAATTATTTAATTTTTTATATTCACTTATCCGTAATCGGATGAAATCGGTTAATCTGCAGTTATGGAAAAACGTTAAAAAAGTTTCGCTTCTCTGCAGAACAGAGAAAAAACGTGGAATTTGCAAAAACGTATGAAACCGTCAATTATGTTTTTAGGAGATTAGTTTTTTTACTGACGAGTGTGCTTTTAAGTATGAACCATAGGCAAATGCAGTCCACGGTCATCTGTGGTCCAGATTTTCCTCAAGATAACAATTGCATTGTTAAAAAAGTTGCCCATCCATCATGTCTTCATGGATATTTTGGAATCAGAAATACGGGCAACTACCAAAATGGAGCCAAACAAGTAGCCATCTAAACAGCTCAGAATTTGTAGCTATTTTTAAGAAATTTTTCAAGTCTGAACTACGACAAAATGCTTCAGGGCATTTAGTGGTTGTTCAAGATAATGCTCCAGTGCATACATCCAAAAAGGTAACTTGGTTTTTATCATAATCTAAAAATTAACGGATTTTTTTATTGTTTAGACGAAGGATTCTTTAAATAGCAAAAAGCTGAGCTTTGTTCAATTGCCTCCATACAGCCCGGATCTCAATGTAATTGAAAATTTTTTAGTTATCTTAAACGCGAGGTAAATCGGACGGAAAATCGAGGCACACTCACCGAAAAAATTAATTATGTGTTGGATTATCGAATTCCACAGGATTATATCAACAATTTGGTCGATTCTCATCCAAAACGGTTAAAGGAAGTTATAAAAAAGCATGGCTATCCCCTGAATTATTAATTTTGGACAATTGGTGATGTCTGCTTTATAGATATGTACATATTTTATAATATAATTTATTTTTAAGCAAATAATTGAAATATAGTGTTAGAATAGTAAAATTGTACTATATAAAAATTGTATTTAATTGAAAACCAACAAGTTATAAATAAATAATCCCTTGTCTTAGTTTACAATAAGCATAGGTAAACCACAAGTCGCAATAATGTTGTTGCTTTTGTACACAAAGTTATAGTGTTGTAGATATTAGAACAATTGAATACGGAAAACATTTTAATTATGTTCATTTTGTTACATAACATTAACATTATAAATATATAAAAGTTTAAATTATTCCATGTAGATGGAATGCTATCTAAAATTCTGTAGTTTTAAAACATTGTACAACATTTGTAAAACATTGTACTTAGCGCCGGGAGCAGAGTGATCACGAACGCTCTGGCCCCAGGTAAAGACTCGCCATTGCACCTTGGCGCGTTGAAGCCTGCGACGATTCTTAATTGGGCTCGCTCAAACGTGTAGTTTTTGCCAGTGTGGAGGTCTACGATCATCCCCTGCAATAACAAATAAAGTCTTTTGTGCTAGGGTAATGCAGCGGTACAACGCTCGAATTCGGACCTTGGTGGACATGGGTTTGAATTCCACTACCGGCACTAAATGCGGGCCCACGTTTGGTTTTGTTAATTGTCTACTGCTAAAAAATGTTTCTCGTAAAACATTCAAAGTAGTAAACATAAATAAAATAATAATAATAAAAGTAAATACAGTTTTACATTTGTGTGCTGCTATCTTTCTTACAAATTTATATTAATTAACTTTTATATGAAACCTAAACTTTTTAAAATCACTTTGGTTTATACGGAGTCTATGTAATCATATCAGTAGCTATTGTAAGTTAAAATAAATAGAAGTCAAAAGCCACATTAACGCAATTACACAATTAATGCAGTCCTATCACAGACAGTCAATCAAAACATATAATAAAGAAGGATTCCAATGTTGGAGTAAATGCAACTTTTATAAAAATGCAGTCGGATAATGCATCAAATATTTTTTCTATGCCACTATTTATTAAGCATAACAAAATAATACAAAAACATTTACCAAGTATTGTCTTAGCAGTATAAGTAAACATTTTTATAAAAAATACATTTCATACCAATATGATTATAAAATTTTAAATTAGGTTAAATATACAAAATATTGACAGTTATCGTTTAAATTATTATTTAAATTATTATTAATTTTTGTTTCAATTACAATTTTTATATTATTGTACATTTAAACACTTTGACTTTGTTTGAAACTTGTTCTAAAGCCCCTATTTGTATTTGAATGTATGACGTTTGTTGTTAACGTGACTGTGGTTCTGTGAGTATATTGTGTCCTGTTTTTTACTGTTGGTAAATAGTATTGGTATGTAATTTTGAATTATTTTGTAATAATAAATTGCAGAACGATAATTTAGATCACACAAGAGCTTTTTTGATTGAAATTAGCTGGAGTGTTAATAATTATTCGTATCAAGTTAAATCAAAGGAAATCAGGGCCAAGATATTAGTAAGATCTTACATTGACCACCTTAAAAAAATTGAAAACAAGCAAATTAGTTTTTAAAAATAAAAAGCTTGGATAAAATTTTGGCAAACAAAAAATAATACTTGAAATGTTCATATATATGTACGCATATTTTACAATATAAGTTACTTTGAAATAACGAATTTGCTTGTTTTTCAAAAATTTTTAAATGTACTTGACCTACATTTGAATTGTACAAAAGCATTATTTGTTTATTATTTTATTAATCAAAATAAAATATTAGACAATTCAAATGTAGGTCAAAAACAACAATATTGACATTTTAAAAATACCGAAAAACAAGCGAATTCGTTACTTCAAAGTAACTTATATTATAAAATATACATAGACATATATAAGTTTTTTTTAATGTTTATATTTTTGTATTTGATTTAAATTAAAATATATATGTATGCATATTTTATAACATAAGTTACTTTGAAGTAACGAATTTGCTTGTTTTTCAGTATTTAAAAAATAAATATTGTTGTTTTTGACCCACGTTAAAATTGTCTAATATATATAAAATATTTTACTTTTACTGCTAAAATGATATACAAATAATGCTTTTGTACAATTCAAATTTAATCAACATAAACAAATGCTCACACGAAAGCGAATTTATTGTTTTACATTGATTTTATCAGCAGTCCATTTATCCATTGTAGCTACATTGTTTTTTAATTAAATATTTTTTAGAATAATAAACACGGAGTAATTTAAAATAGCCTATTTATTTATGCAACTAATAAATTTCTAGAAAATATATGTTTTCTCCATTAATCTATTCCAAATCGTAAACATTAAAACTTTATGTACATAAGCATTATTAATGTTATTAAAGTTTATGGTTTATCTAGGCTTGTTATTATCTAAGTCAAATAATTGTATTATACAAGTTACATTGTTTTACGTTACAATTGTAACTGGTGCACAAAATTGCAATGCAATTTGATTACATTAGTTGTACAGTTAGTTTCTACTTAATATGTGTTAAGTCAAACAATACTTTGATAATACAGTTAATCTTATATAAAGTAACGATTAATAAGTATAGAAGTAATGGGAAAATAGTAATCTTATATTAGTATGTGTTTAATTCACTTTAATATTTATCGTAACATTTTTATTCGGTTATACTTAAGCCTACTGTTATATAAAGGTAGTCATTCAACAGCATTATGTAACGTTCATTTTGTGTATATTAATAAAAATTTCATTAAGTATTTTGGTAATCATGATTTAACATCTTTGTCTAAATAGATATCAAACCAAGGTGTAATGGAAATGTACACAATGTACATAGGTTGAATAAAAAAGCTAAATCAAATAAAAGAGGAAATAGCCAAATATTTTGATTGTTATAGTAACTTTATGTTGTCATTACTTATTAATGTGTTTAAAGGGTTAACGTAGGTCTATTTACTTAGTTATAAGTACAAAATTACTACAACTGTACAGTTTTGGTAAAGATTTTAATCTTTGGCTATTTTATTACGATTTATTAATAAACAAGGAATTTTAAGTATTATGATAAACACAATAGTTTTTATTAACAAAAACTAAATAAAAACTTTTATAACACAAATAATTAAAATATAGTGCTAAAATAGTAAAATTGTACTTTATTGCGCTATACGGGGGCCACAGTATCAATAAACATTAAAGTGACGTATTTACAAATTAGAGTAGCAACTAAGAAACAGTAATTAATAAAAAAATTGCTTTATTTTTAGAGTAAAAGTAGAAAAATAAAAAAATTACCGGTATTAATAGCAGTAATAGCAGTAGTAGTAGAAATAGTAGTTGTAGTAGTAGTAATATTAGTAGTAGTTTTTGTGGTGTTAAGTGTAGCAGTAATAATAATAGTAGCAGCAATAGCACTAGTAGTAATGGTAGTAGTAGTAGTAGGTAGTAGTAGTATTAGTATTAGTAGTAGTAGTATAGTAGTATTATTATTATTAGTAGTAGTAATACTAACCTTAGTAGTGTTATTAATAGTAACAATAGTAGTAACAGTGTTAGTACTTGTTGTACTTAAAGTTTTAGTAGTTTTAGTAGTAGTAGTAGTAGTAGTAGTAGTAGTAGTAGTAGTAGTAGTAGTAGTAGTAATATTAGTAGTAGTGGTACTGGAATTGGTAGTATTAGTTGCAATAATAGCAGTAATAGTTAAAAGCTCAAGCAACCCGCAGATTATCCGAGATGACATTACTGTAATCAAAACAACATTCTGTTTATATTTTTGATTTTATTTATGTGATAACATTAGTAAAATACTTATCAATTGCAGTGACTATAGAGATCCGCCTACTTTGCTATTAAAACATTATGTATAAGTTTATCCGTTCTATTTATTTTATCAATTTGTATCACACTTACTTGTAGTTACAACATTCATCAACTTTAGTGAAATCCTGTAGAGAAGTTAATAATTACATAATCTTATATAACTACAGAATATCGTTCGGTAACTACAATTAATTTAATGTCTATGCAATCAATAAAAAGATGTTTTGGTAAAAATGTGATTTTTTTTATTATGGTTTAATAATGCATAAACAATAAAGGTGTAATAGAAAACAACATTTTTTATCAACAATAGCTAAATATAAAAATAATATACGTATTACAAGTATTAGATTAAACGAATACAGTTGCAGCATGTAAAACTTGTGTTTAATTTTTATAAATATTCTTTCATTGTTTATTACAGGTTACAAGTTGTTTCACGAGTTGATTAGGAGTTAGACTCCTTTTGATCCTTGGTTCAAATGGTATCAGCAATATCAATATAAAGGAAACAAAATAATAATAAATAATAAATAATAAATAAATTGTATAAAAGACACATGTGCTACCGGGATTTAGTTAGAGCATGTCTATCGTATGAACGCTTAAAAGACTGAGTAAATTGTAAATTTACAATCTCAGCAGAAAATGTGTTCTAATAATTAATAACTCTGTGGGAAAAATAATGTAACTTTGTCCTAGTGAAAACCCTGGGTTTGCTTAGTTTTAGATTATGCTCTCTAAGTGAATTATGAGCTAGGTTAAAAAAGTGACTAAGGATTCCAAAAAAGATAAATTGATGCACCGAGATAAGGTCACCCCCGGAGCCACCTACCTACTAATGGGAACAACTTAAGTGAATGCAGTCTTTGTTGATAAGGCATGTTCCTAAAAAACCTAGGCAATCTAAAAACAGTTTTTTAATTTTTTTGTAAATTATTAGTGTCGGATGTGAGGACGGGATAGTAACTTGAGCACAGTATTCTAGATGGGGCTTTAAGTAAAGCATGTAAATTAGCCAAACGCACCTCGGAGACATACTTTCTAGATTCCTGTTAAAAAATTTAATCATACTGTAACACTTGTGAGTAGCCTTATTGTGGTGACCCGAAAAGTTAAATGATAAATCAAATAATACTCCTATGTCTTTAATAAACTTAACAGTTTCTAATAGGAGAACATCATCTGGAAACATTTTGAAAATATTCCCAGATGGCTTACCAAAAAATATGTGCTTACAATTAAATTAATTCAAAGAAAAAGAATTTGTAAGCGCCCATTTATTAATATTAAAATTATTGTTACTCAATACTTCTGGATTAGAACTCCAGATGTGATCAAGAATATGTGACCTAACAAATCTTTTCATTATTTTACTCGGGGATGATAGAATGTTAATTAATTTAAAACTTTTAGGTTTAAATTTGCATTTTGATTTATAAATGGGTCTTATAAATGCCAATTTCCAAATACTTGGAATGCGTCTAGTGGAGGATGGGAGGTTAAAGATGTAGTTTAGATGTGGGGCAAGAACATCAGCGCATTTTTTAAGGACTCTAGAAAAGACCCCGTTAAGTCCACATAAGGAAAAATTAAGAAGGTAACCAGTATTAGGGGGGAGGATGTGTGAGGACGCTTACAAGTAAGTTTGCAAATTTTCAGACCTAAAACCTCGGGACAGCACGTGGTAATGATACTCAAAACGTACTTTTTAAAATTAATAATGCTGTCCTTAACTCTATTAACAATTAGATTTTAGTCTCGTTTGAAATCTATAGCACGCAGCTTGGCAGCTGCAAGAATATTTTTTTGAGAAAGTCTTAGAACTGATTTGGCAGCTAAAAATAAGGCATTAAAGTTAAACTTTGGAGATTTAAGTTTTTTCAAAACCAAGTCCAAGAGTTTAGATATAAAAATGTTGATAAATTCAATCTTTAAAAAAGAGTCAGAGAACTTAATCTCTAAGAGAGACAAAAAAAATGATATAGTCCTTAAACTGTTTTCAAGTTTTAGAATCTTGGCAGTGAGTTTCAATGTATTTGTGGCCGAATCCATAAATTCAACAAACTTGGTGAAGTTGGCATGTAGCAAATTCTAAAGATTTGTTATATATTTGCAGTCTATTTAAACGTAGTTGAGAGGACTACTAGCTAACTGAAAATAATGCGCCAACGATAAACCGGAGTAAGCCTTATAAAACCAATTACAACAGATTGCATAGAGCATTCCAGCTTTTAAAAGTTTCTAGCAGCGTTCCAGACCGCAGATTAAAGAATTTAAATAATATAAATAATTTGATATTCATTGCTTATGTAGAATATCTTAGTAAATTAAACGTAGTATGTGTACGATAACAAAACAAACATTGTTACATTATTTACACATTTATTAATTGTAGTTTTACAACAGATTAACTCGCTGTCTTATCAAGACATTTTTTGACTTAACGAAAGCAAAGTATGAGTTAAATGTATTATTAATTTAATTAAATTGCATTCCCATTCTATGTACTAGTTACAATTGTACCATAAAATGATGTAATTAATAGAATACATTTTTTGTCTTAATTCATAATATGTATAGGTAAATAAAAAATTACAATAATTTTATTACTGCTTATGCATATGTTTTGTAACTTTAAATAGTTTAAAACAGAAAACATTTATTTTGTACAAAAACAATAGCTGGACAGATAAATATAAAATTTTCAATTATTCCACGTTTATCATTTTAACAAAAATCCTGTAACTAACATTAGTGTATGTGCAAGTAAAGGTAAATATTTATATGCCGCTATTTTTTTTTCTAACAATTGTACATAATTTATTAATGTTTTGTTCTTTAACATTTATAGTTTGTTAGCAGCATATACCATATTATTGACTGCTACGTTATGTTATAATTAAAAGTAAATACATTTAATAATTCTAACTTTACATTTATTAAAAATAATAATTTATACTATTTTTCATTTAGTTTTTTCTAGAAAGAGTTTCTTTAATCGATTTTTAATAAAAAATATATTTGACATTTTTGGCTACTTCTTTTAGTCAAAATTGGTCTACATTTCAGTGCCACACATAATTTTTCTATCTCATCATCAGCTTAGGAAAAATACATTTTTGGGCTACACATTCACAAACGTTTTTTATTCACTATCCTTTATTTGCATAATTTTTATTGGTTCAATTTTTACTAAAGTTTTTTTTATTGGTGGTAAAAACCTTTTGCCGAAAAGTCCTTTTGTTGCAAAAAGTAATGTATATTTTGAATTATGTACAGTTTTACATTAGTTTTGATTTAGAGTTTAAAAACATTTTTCGGCAGTTAATTAAGCACAAAAATAATTTACAAATGGTTTTGTTTTTTTCAAAAATATATTTGTTATAAAAAATTTGTTTTTAAACTACTATATGCGTACGTAACAAAATAATAATTGCAATGGTTTCTGCATAAGCATAAAATTATTGTACGTGCTGGTGTTTTTTAATTATTCATAACTAATGCTTAGGATGCGCTGATAATTTATATTATTTTGGAAATCAATAACCGAAGTTATATTTAATATCTGTAAAAACCAAATTTTAGTTAATTTTAATAGTTGTTCTGATATTATATTTCTAACAATTGTGTACTATGTAAAGCCAACCTTGGTAAAACTTACATTTTGGTTTAAAAAAAATGCACTTAGTTAGAATAATTATAATAAGTCCTAACGTTTTAGTTTGTGTAAATACATAAAACCTTTAACAAGTACGCGAATATTGTACGCTGATTAAATCCACGACTTCTTAATTGGAAATACCTAGTCATTAGTTGTTTGCTCACATTGATTATAATAACTAAAAGCAAACCAATTAAGACCAGCGTTCATTCAGTGGCGTTAAAACATGTATGAAGTAGCGACAATAATAATTGCACCATTTTTTATTGTTTTTTATGCTTTAACCATTTACATTGCAATTGTGTTACTAATGTTTTGTAATTGGATGACAAATGTATTATGAATTGAGTAAAGAGAAACATTTACCTACTATAAAATAGATTTATGAGTAATAACATTAAACAACATTATTATAAATGTATGTTACAATAAACACAAAACGGTGTATTTTATTAACAACCAGAGCAAATGAAGCGTTTAAAAAATTTTGTTATTTGTTGAACATTTGAATTTGGATAAGTTGATAAAACATTTTTTTATGACCAAATTAGTTCAAAATGTGGTCTATTTATTGGTAAGTCAAAAGGCTTGTACCGTAATATAGTGTAATTCATGAAAAACCAGACTTTACTAAAGATGAATTGTTTGTTTATATTCTAATCTTTTTCTAAATAAAATTAAGTTCACCGATGTTTACACCAATATATTGGTAAGACTAAGATGCTACATCAGTAACTCATTACAATGTAACAAATACAAACAAAATATATTATAAACATTAGAAAAATAAAAGCCTCAATAATACTGTTTTTACTAATAATATGTCACAACTAAAAAAAGAATTTTTAAAAACAAATAACATCTATTTTTATAATAATCTTATTTTTTTATTTTACCCTAGAAACAATGCACTTTTTATTAATTACCGTTTTTCAATTGCTACTTTAATTTGTAAATTTGTCAGTTTAAGGTTTAGTGATACTGTGGCGCAATACTGCGTCATACATGCGACACGGTGTCAATAAACACTAAAATTCACAAACTACAAGTTAGAATAACAACGAAAAATAATAATTAATAAAAAATTGCATTATGTTTAGGGTGAAAGTACAAAAAGAAAAGCAGTTATGTATAAATGACAAAATACAATGTTATTATTACACAAGATACTATTAATTTTTTAAATATGTTTCTTCGTAATTGTGGCATATTTCTAATAAAACAATATTATCAAGACGATTTAGTTACTTCCGGAGATTCAAATTTAATTAAATGTTAGTTGATCAGTTTAAATGTATGATATTCATTTCCGGGTTGCAGTCGCAATTTGATGCTGATATATACACCCGACTTTTATAAAAACTGAAGGTCAAATCCAAAATTAACGCTACAAACGTTAACAAAGAAATACAACAACAACAACAATAAAAGTTGTTTGATAGCCACCTCTTTGCTAGTTCTAAGTTTTTAATGCATGAGGTATAATTTCCTTCTATTGTTCACGGTTTTCGGAGACGAGCACATATATGTCAGTTTAACAACTTTGCCATTGTTTCCAAAATAAAATCCCGGACAAAATAAAATGAAGATCGTCCCGAGCAGCGTCTATCAAAGTACGTTTTTGACTATTTTTTCTTTTTTTCTAATTAGTATTTAAACAAGCCAAAATTACGGAATGTGAGATTACATCAGGATTTTTACGAAGAACGTAACCAAACTATCGTAATCTACGTTGTTGCGATACCAAGAAAAAACATTCATGGAATTGGAGGTCATTTCGAATTTGGCAAGTACTGATATTTTTGTCCAGTTTTTTTATATAGATAATGCAAGATGAGCGTTGTGCCAAATGTATCTGAGACATTTTACCTCAAATTTGTTAAGCTTTATAATTTTAGACCCTGTAAAAGTCCAGGTTTTAGCTGCGTACAGAAGCACTGTGCAAACCAATAAAAAGAAAATGTTTATCTTTGTCTTTGTATTGATGTCTACTCGTCTCCGTCATAGACTAGCAATTTTTTAAACGTAACAGCAGCCAAACTAATTTGCCAATTTACTTCGTTAAATGAACTTCTGTCAGAAACAATTAAAGAGCCCAAATACGTAAATTGTCCAGAGTTGTTTTCTATTCAGCGAGTCGAAGACTGAAAAATAGTCTATAAACGCTACGTACGTAGAGCGTTAAAACTTTGTTCAAAATTTTATAATGCGCCGGAGCGTGTAAATCTGATTAACGCATCCCAAACCGGGACAAAAACCAGTTTGGTTGGGACGTGTTGTATTCTCCCTCTCCGGGCGAATCCTATTAACTATCGCTGATGTGATAATTTTTGCAGTTATACAAAGTAAACTGATGCCCTTGTAGTTAGCTGGTAATTACCGATCTCCCTTCTTGTAAACAGGAACAATAGTAGTACAATGCCAGTCTTTAGGGCACTGCTCAGTTGTTCGCAAATCCGTTATGATGCCATGGAGGTCTACAGTTAGCCGCGAGGGGCCGTATTTAAAGACATATGGAGGAATTCCGTTGAATTCAACGACTTTCCTAGCTTTGACTTTACTGCATATGTGCATAAACTTATAGACAGTTAGAGGTTCTACGGAGATTGAATAAATTACCGGAGGAACTATGTCAAAATTGGATTAATCTTGTAGCCAGTTTGTTGTGATTTGAGAATAGTTTAAAACTAAGGAGGAAACCGACTCCTATTAGCGCATCTACAAGTGGTAAATAGTGAAATGACCTTTAGCAATAAAAGTTAGCTGTGAATAAGGCTGTGCCAAATAAACAGCCGTAGACCAAACGGATACTCAGGCGTTAAGGTTGTTAACGCGTTGACAAGAAGGCAACACTAAGCAGCTCTATTTAGGGACAGCACTGCTTGCTCCACTTGGAGAGGGGTCTAAAAAAGGTGGTTTAAAAATTGCTTGTTTTTTTACCAGGATGGCTAGCCGCGGTTAACTGGTTTATATTCTTGCGGTCAAAACTATCTCAAAAATTAATTAAAGGCCGTTGTCAACAAGGCAGATACTGATGACCAAATTTATAAAACACCATTCTTAGAGCTCAAACAAGGCAAAGTGTGACTTGCGACGTTACTACCTGCTTTGTGAATATTACTTGTGATAATGCACCGGTTATTAAATCTAGGATTTGCCCATTAAAACCAAAATGTCCGCTTAACGTTGGCTTATAGAACGTGCGCTCATTGTTGACACTGGCTGCGTAAGATTGTGTTGCTGCTGAGTCTAACCGTTATAATGTTATTATTTTATGTGTTTAAAAAACCCGTCATTTAAAAACTTGTGCTATAAAATTACCTTCAGGATTAACTTTTTGGTCTTCTCAATGTAATGCTTTTAAACCAGCCAAATATGGTGTTGTGCCCTATTAATTCTAGAATTATGACTGCCCGTTTTCAGACTTGGAATTCAATTTTAGGTATAGTAAATGTATACGCTCCCAGATCAAGTCACACGGAGTCAGAAATACAAATTTTTTATAAACTATTGGCGGCCACAACTAATAATTTAGAAAACAAATCGAAGTTTATAATGGTAATGGAGAATTTTTAACGCTAGGTGAAGTGCTGCTTGCTGCTCAGCAGTTAGCAAATGGACGACTAACAATAGCAATTGCTCAAACGGTAACTATTTTAGTACCAATGCGTTACAACATAATTTAATAGTCACTAGTACAATGTTCCAACATTATCCACGTCACTTAACCACGTATAAAAGATAAAATTGCCGCTCTCAAATTGATTATGTTTTTGTTTCTTGTAACTGGTTTTTATCAATTAAAGACGTGCGTGCACTCCACAGCTGCTGTACTGGAACAAAAAATAGAAGTAATCACGGGTTTTTAAAGTGCACACTTTTATTTAAATTTCGATTCAAACGAAAACACTTTAATCGCCCAGACTATAAATCTATTAAAAATGCATCCCATATTTAGAAATCATTTGAAAAAGCATATGTAAATGCTGGTCCTTTTATAAATAATAACAATAAAGTAGAACATAATTGGAACTTAATCACATCTAAGTTATTAACTAGGAAACTCAACATACGATCAGCATTTCAGATTTTCAACTCCACAGAAGTATTACGAAATAAATTTTTGAACAAAAACCAGCACAAAAAATTGAATGGAGACAAAAAAATACAGGAATATATAACGAATTTTAATAATAATTAAGAGAAATATTGGTTGCATGTAGCTCAGGAATTAGAGAATGCTGCAATGCGTAACAATACTCAAACTTTATTTAAGAAGATCAATGAACTTTGCAAAAAACATTTTTTTTAAAACTAATGCTTATCGGCGACCTCTGCAGATCAATGAACATCACATTTTGCGAAATTACTTAATCCCATCAAACACAAAGCGGTAAAGGTTTTTAATCAACTCCATACACAACCCCCCAATCCCTCATACGTAGTTTCGACAGAGTCCCTCTTCCACAAAAAAAATATCTTAGCATGCTATCAACTGAAAAATGGAAAGGCTACAAAACTAGATGACATACCAATAAAACATTTTAAGTATGGCGGGATAAATATTATTTAAGATTTACATTCCTTGATAAACTCCATTTGGAAAAAAAATTCCAGAAGCATGGGCATAGGCTATTATAATCCCAATCCATAAAAAAGGAAACACAACTGACCCCGCTAATTATAAAGGAATCAGCTTACTTTGCGGGGTTTTAAAATTTTCAACAAATATTATCTTACGCAGGATTCTTGGTAAACGGAAGTGTCAAACACGAGCCAACCAGGCTGGATTTTGCCCTGAGATGGGATGCTACAATCAAATCCATATTGTTCGTAGAACGTTAAAACATTGTTCGCGATACCAACAGCTTACATATTGTGCATTTATAGATTATTCAGCCGTCTTTGATTCTGTTAATTGCAACCTGCTGTGGAATCTTCCTGTTACCAAAGAAATTCTTGTCAAAATTATCAACATTATTAAATCGTTATACACGCGTCAAACGCAGTAATACGGAATGCTGATTCTTTAACAGATGCAATCTACATAAATTCAGGTGTTTGCCAAGGATGTGTTTTATTACCCACCAAGATTAGAATATATAAGAATTTAGTGCGTTCCATTCTTGTTTACGCATGCAAAACTTAGACTCTTGCCCAAGCGGATACGCAAAAGTTTGTTTTTTTGAGCAAAGCTGTTTAAGATTTATATGGTTTCGCTTGTTGTCCTCTATTAAACGCACTTACTTAATAACTAGTAAAATATTTTGATTATTCCCAGATATTTGTAAGTCTTTTAGCATTTATTTGCCATGTATTACGTAGGTCGCCCACTCATCTAGCCAGAATAGCTATGAAAGCCCACCCATTTTCCGGATTAAAAAGAAGGTTAAGCGGCCAACAGAAAATTTGGACAGACATTGTAGCATGCAAACTCAGTTTTTTTATCTATGCTAAGCCCCCTTGTTTAAATAAATTATTTAAATGGGCGTCCGTTTGTTTACTTTATGCAGCCAACAGAGATCATTGGAGAGGTTTAACTCGGAATGTAATTAATATTTAATGTCAGCACACCTTAAATGTCGTTCTTTAAGTACACCCTACAAAAGTTGACGTTTTTACAGACGTTTTGGTATTTTTGGACCACTATAAGTGATAATAACCGGTGGGGGATGTTTATCCTTGATGATGATGATAATGATGATGATAGATGGTTTAAAATTTGGTTAAAGTGAAGTAATTAGTTTTCGTTTAAAATACCAGACAAGTTAAGTTTCAACTTTGTTACCACGGCAGAATTGTTTTAATTTTTTGTATATTTCCCGCTGTTATTAAGGTGAGCAACAAACTTTAGTTTATCTGCTACAAAATCCCAGTGTCTTTGTTCCTCCTCCTCATAACTTTTTTAAAATTCCGCACGTAATGATTTTGCTTTGTTTTTTCTCGTACATATCTTTGCTTGTATATAAAAATATCGAGAATTGGCCACAACCAGTTTGGTTTTTTAAAGTTGGTTAAACGATCTTTTGTTTCAAAATATTCCATGGTTAATTTATTTCCATACTGCAACTTGGAAAAACTGGAGCTGATAAGTAGACTTTGGAGAACTTGTTAGCATAGTTACTGTGTGCTAGTAAAGAAGAATCTGAACCATGAATTTTAGTGCTAACCTTTGTCACTCTGAGACGTAGACAAAATAAATATGAAACAAGCGAATAATCAATGTTATTCTTGTTTCCTGTTTGGCAACTTTTGCCACAGTTTAAAAGAAATGTTATTAAATGTTTCGCGGGGTGTGTTTGTGAGAAACATATTGCACCTAGCAGCAAATTTACTTAATCTTCTTTCGTTTTCGCAACTTTGTCCAAGAGCTAATCCGGGGACGGTTGACATCGTCCCTGCAAACTCTGCCATTAAAATCTTCTCTAATAACAATAATTTGGGATGAAATTTTGAACCGGGAGTATAAATCTTCTAGTTGCTCGTAAAACTCATTTATTTCTTTTTTACTATAATTATTGGTTAGAACATAAGCATTGATGACAGTCATTGAGTAATTGGATACCTTAAAGCGCGCAAACGCTTATTGTGTAAATATGCCCTTTCAGTCAATCAACTCACCAAAAGCTGTTGGGATAGACAAAATGCTACCCCGTAGTGTGCTGGGTTTAATGCACAAGGTGATAAGAAAAATAGTGCAACAAATTGGAAAACTGTAGGAAGACGCAACAAATCCGAAAAATTCAGTTTTGTTTCCTAAAAACAAGCAATGTCAATTTTGTAACGACCTAGCTCTGCAACAGTAAATGCTTGAGTCAAGAAAAACAACAATAATTGTACGCTCCATATTCTTATGCGGAGTGTTTTTGGATGCTAGTTAAGCATAGAAGATTAAATAAGATTTCTCGGTTTAGAAGATTGCTTTAGATGGTGCCAGTGTTGACAAAGTAATCTTTATTTGGAGACAAAGAATACGACGCAAGTTGACAAATTCATAAAAAATGTCAACAATTGCTCAATTTACAGCAGGATTTAAAACTTATCAAAGTGTCCAACCCAACATCAGCAGCAAAAGTCAAACAGCGTGTTCACATTGTGGCCAATGGCACTATGTCAAGTTTTGCAGATATACAAAATACAGATGTAATACATGTAACAAAATTGGTAATAAAAGGTACTGTAAACATGGTTCTAACTAAAAGAATAAACAATTTTAAAAACCACATCAAAGCAATTACACAATTCACGCAGTCACATTACAGATAGTAAAACAAAGCCCATAACAGAAAGGATCCCAATATTGGAGTAAATAGAACTTTTATAAAAATGCATTTGGACACTGCATCAGATATTTCCTTTTGTGTTATTATTTATTAAGCATATCTAAATTGTACAAAAACATTTATCAAGTATTGACTTAGCAGTATAAATAAAATATTTTATAAAAAATATTTTTTATACCAATATCATTACAAAATTTTAATTTAGGTCAAATACAAAAATATTGACAATTTAAAAAAATTGAAAACAAACAAAAATGAAAGCTTAGAGAAAATTTTGGCAAACAACAAATAATATTTGAAATTTTTATATATATGAATGCATATTTTATAATATAAGTTACTTTAAAGTAACGTATTTGCTTGTTTTTGAGTATTCAAAAAGATCAATATTGTTGTTTTTGACCAACATTGGCATTGTCTAATATATATAAAATATTTTACTTTTAGTGCTAAAATGATATACAAATAATGCTTTTGTACAATTCAAATAAATTCAACATAAACAAATGTTGACAAAAATGCAAATTTATTATTTTACATTGATTTTAACAGCAGTCTGTTTATCTATTGCACCCACAATGTTTTGTAATTAGATATTTTTTGAAATGATAAACACGAAAAATTAAAATACATATCTTTTTATGCAGCTAATATATTTCTAGAAAAATAAATGTTTTCTCTACTAAACTATTCCAAAATTTTATTAAGTATGTAGGTAATCATGATTTAACATCTTTGTCTAAATAATTATTATACGAAAGTGTAATAGGAATGTACACATTTACTTTGGCAACTAGGTACTATCAAAAATATAAGCCATCTATAAATATTAATGTTACGTCTATACAGCGATCAGCTAAACATAGATCACTATACGTTTGTATTTTATTGCATTATACTGTTTGGATTAAAAACTTCGCCTAGTTTGGATTAGGAAATGTAATCGTCAGTTTGGATTAAAAATGATTCATTCTATTGTCCTAAGCCTGGATAAAGGAGGAGGATGCGAGCGCAAGGTTAGCAACCTGGCCTCTGTAAAAAATTTGTACTGCTACGGAAACAATAAAAGGACGCCATTCCGGCAGACAGCGGCAAAGAAATAATCGCGCGTATTTCGATGACAAAGTTACACAAATAACAGGGTTAAGTGAAAGCCGAAAGGAAGCTCAATTTTTGATTTGCAGAATCTTCAATGCTAAAACCTTAACCAGTGTTGGAACATGGAATGTGCGCACACTTTTTCGTACTGGACAGTTAAAACAAGTCATTCGAAAAATGAAAAATACAACTTGGATATTTTGGGTATTAGTGAAATGCGATAGAAAGGTCAAGGTCATTTCAAGAGTAGAGATACATCAATTTTATATTTTGGACATGAAGAATATTATATTAATGGAGTTGGTATTATGTTAAGCAAAAATGCTGCTAAAGCTTTAATTGGATGAAAACTTGTGAGCGACCTTATCATTACAGCTAGATTCAACACCAGATTTAAAAAAGTAACAATTCTGCAAGTCTATGTCCCTACTGAGGCTACTGAGGAAAACCAAAAAGATTTTTTTTATGATTAATTACAAAATTTGTTAGATAATGTGCCAAGTAGAGACATCAAAATTTTGATCGGTGATTTCAATGCGAAATTGAACAAAGACAGATCTGAGTACTTCTCAAATGTTGACCACATGGCTATGCTGATAACATAAATGATAATGGTTACAGATTGTTGACGCTAAACAGTCATTGTGGAATGAGTGTTGGTAACACTTTTTTCGTTTACAAAAAATATACACGAGACAACGTGGTTTCTCCAGATAAAAACAAACAAGATTGATTACATTTGTATTAGCACAAAATGGCGATTTTTATTGCAAAATGTACGTGCATATCGCGGTGCAAATGTTGGTTTTGATCACAATCTTGTTGTTGGTAAATTTTGTTTAAAATTAAAAAAAATAAAAACCACAAAAACATTACATCCATTTTCGTGTGAGAAACTTAAACAATCAAATATCTCAAATCAATTTTAGAATTCCTTAAAAAATACATTTCAAAATCAGAAAAAGGTAGAAAAGTCTAATGATCAATGAAAATTGTTTTATAAAACAATTACAAACTGTGCAGCAAATGTGTTAGGTAAAAGATGTCACTCTACAAAAAAACAATAGATTTTATCAGTCTCCTGGAATTTAATTGATCTCAGAAAAAAAACAAAATTAGAAAGAGATCAATTTAACAATCCTGTTATTTGGAAAATAGTTGATAATAAATATAGAACTTTAGATAAACAGGTTAAAAAAAACTGCCGCAAAAATAAGAATTATTGGTTAAAAAACAGATTTAGAGAAGCAGATAAGACAGCAGCAAAAATGATTCCAAGACTCTGTATACAATTGTAAAACAATTGTCGGAAATTAGAAACAACACCGATATTCCAATCAAAGGAAAAGATGGTCGTTTACTTCCAACAAATGATAAGCAATCATCTATATGGGTAGAACATTTTAAAGAAGTACTTAATTAGCCCATGCCAAATACTCTCATAGATTTTAATAATAATAATAATATAAATGTGATTCAAAATTCGGAAATATGCATTGATGAAATTTCTGTAACTGAAGTGATTTATGCAATTCAAAGGTTAAAAAGCAATAAGGCAGGAGGACTTGACGAGATAACTGCAGAGATGCTCAAACATGGAGGTGATGTTGTAACAAGTAAGCTTGCTTATTTATTTAATGTTATATGGCATAATGAACAAGTTCCAAATAATTGGCGGCAAAGAGTAATTGTTACTCTACCCAAAAAAGAAAGTCTGAATGATTGCAATAATTGGCACGGAATAATCTTATTGTCTGTTCCTGGTAAGGTGTTTTGCAAAGTAATTTGAAATCGTTTAAGTAATGCGGTAAATAAACATTTTCGAGAACAACAAGCAGGTTTTTGGAAAGGAAGAAGCTGTATTGAACAAATACTCACACTTCGTAACATTATTAAACAAAGTCAAAAATTTCAGCAATCACTAACAATTAATTTTATTGATTTTATGAAAATTTTTGACAATGTTTATTGAGAATTTTTGTGGAAAATTGTTAAATTTTACGGAATACCGTTAAAATATGTGAATATTATGCGTTCTTTATTCCAAAATTCAAGTTGCTGTGTTTGAACAAAAAATGGTCATACTGCTATGTTCGAGATTGTCACGGGAGTACGTCAAGGATGTATTTTGTCACCGATTTTGTTTTTTCTAGTAATTAATTATATTATGAGTTAATCCATGAATAATTTGTTTTATGGTATTAAATGGAACCAAGGCAGATTAACGAATTTGAATTTTGCAGATGATATTGGTCTACTCAGTGAAACTCCAGAAACAATGCAAAATATGACAACACGACTCAGTGATATTAGATTTCGTATTGGCTTACGGATCAATTGTTCAAAGACAAAAGTGTTATGCGTAAAATCAAACAATAATTTGCCCATTAAAATTAGTAAACAAAATATTGATATTGTTGATTCCTTTACATATCTGGGAAGCATCATTTGTAAAGACGGACAAACCGAAATTGATGTTAAAGCCAGACTTGGAAAGGCAATGTCAGTTTTCAATAAGCTTAAATCAATATGGTCCTGTTTTTTCATTCGCCTAATGGCAGAACTTTGTTTGTACGCATCAATAATCATTCCTACATAAAATATGGGAGTAAAACGTGGATACGTACGGACAAAACTGATAGGATGGTAAATGTTTTTAATCGTTAGTGTCTTAAAAGTATTTTAAAAATTACTTGGCTCAATCACATTTTAAATAATAAGATCATGAGAAGAACTCATTCTCGTTTACTTCATGACATCATTACAATTAGACAAAAAAAGGGACTTAGTCAAATTCTACGTTTACCGTCCGAAAGACCAGTAAGAACGGTTTTGGAATAGACAATTGTAAATAATAAAAGAAAGGTTGATAGATTATAAAAAGTTAGCTAAAAACTATTCGGAAAGATTTAATTAAAATGAATGTTTTATGGGCACAAGCAAGACGCTTGGCAGAATGTTCAAATACATGGAAACATTTTGTTGTATCATGTTTTTTTTAATTACAAGACTTTGATGTTAATTTTTGCTGTAATTGTTATTTTTTGCCCCCGTGTTTATTTTTTTAAAAACAAAAGTGGTTTTGTAATAAATAACAAATAATAAATAAAAACAGTTGCCACAGTATCAATGCACATTATAGACAAATTTACACATTTGAGTAGCAACTGAAAAACGGTAATTAATAAAAAATTGCTTTATTTTCAGAATAGAAGTAGGAAAAAAACAAAAATTATTATTAAAGTAGATGTTATTTGTTTCTAAAAATATTTATCTAACTGTGACATTATTAAGCTAGATGCATACAGCACACCTAGCCAAAGATACACCACGTGGAGAAGGAACAAATAGCCAGGAATATTAATATTAAAAATTGAAACCTTATAAGTATTACTCAAATCTCAGTATTATTAGCATCTCACAGCCAGATGCCCTTTTTGACGCAAATTATTATCTTGTTATCCAAACTTAAAACTAACGAAGAAATTAAAATATTACTAATTGTTAATATTTTTATAATGACGGTAAGCAAAAACTAAAAATTCCAATCTTAAACCGGTGAATCACAAGACTAAAGTTTCTATTACTGAGAGACGGTGCTACTTATTTAATTACATTTACGATTACATAAAAATTCGCCTTTTTTGTTTAATGCAACTTAAAAAATAATTGAAACAAATATCAAAAGTAAAATCACATTCAAATAAAAACCCAAACGTTTAAATTTAAGTTTGCTGTCTACCTCAAAAAACACGGTTTAAAATTGTTTACACAAATGCAAATATTCCTATAGGATGGATGCTAGTAATCTTGAGGAGTTAAATAATGCTTATACAAAGTCTTAATTTCTAATAATAATAATAATAATCCTAATTAATCCTCGTCCACATGGTACATTTTGGACCGACTGCACAATGGTATAACTGGGCTTTCACTGGATTTCCGTTTAGTCAATGGGTGCTAGCATACACTTAAAAGGCATTTCAAGTTAACTATTTGCATATACGTAACCGTTTTGTGCAATCTTTAGCCAAAAATCAATTGACAATTTACATCATTTTTTGAATTAACGTTCATATAAAAAAATTTACGATTTTATGCACTTTTATTGTTTATTGTTTTAAAACAAAATACAGTCCTAATACGGCAATTGTTTGTTTTTAAATCAATAATTACGGTCGACAAACAAATGAGTTTATTTACTTTGCACATTCAACCGAAATACTTTCGTGTTTAGTGGGATGGCAAAATAATAGACTGCAAATGAGACAGAAAAGTAAAGGTTACAATAAACAGGTTATTTGCATTATTATTATTATTATTAACAATTAATTTACTGTCCAAGAAACAACATTTATATTAGTATGAGTATTTCTATTATTATTACTAGCTTTTATACTAGGTTGACGCAATCATGATTAATACTGAAAAAACTCGTCAATGTTTGTTAGCAACGTTTTCAATAAAAGGTAAATAATTTTGCTAAAAACAAAATACTGCTGAATTGCTATTATTATTTTTATTATTATTATTGTTAAAATATTAATAATGCAGAGAATTTATGTAATGCCTATAAAGTTTTAATTTCAATAATGGTAATATTCCTAACTGTTCCTCCTCTACGTGGTGTATCCTGGATTAGGTGCACATATGCATTTAGAGACCGAGTACACGGCGATATCACTAGAGCTTGTTTAGGTAAAATAGTGTAAAAGTACACTCAAATACTTTGCAAACAAAGACGCCGCCTACTAGCCAAGAAACTTTGTTATACTTTTATGAAAATAATTAAGTGGTGACACCACGTCACCAGTCCAAAATAAATGAATTAACAAGAAGACATTATTTCAACATGACAATATTCCATTAATTAAATAAAATCTTTAATGCCATAAATATTATTTATAAAAAAATGATTTGTAACAATAGTAACAATTATTGTTACTAACATCCAGAAACATTGTTACATACATGCAACAATACAAATAAAAACGTACCAAAAAAAGTGGGTTTACGATTGACAGATTCGTACCACGTAGTCACCTCTTCTGTTCACATATACACACGCAAAACAAAAAAATCAATTTTGAGACAAATGGAAAGCATGTCATAATATGTAGGCATAATTTAGTATCATATTAATACATCTAAAATTAAAATTCAGACACTGCTTTCTGTCTTTATTTAAACAACAACAACACTATAATATTAACTAAAATATAAACATTGGAAAAATAATGATAAAAATGTGTTTGTTGAATTTTCAACAATACTATGATCGTTGGTTTTACTAAATTATAAAAAACGTGCTACGTTATTTATTTATAAGTAGTATAATAGGTAATCACTAAATTGTTACCTACTAAAATACGACTGCATTCCTGTTCAATTACTGACTTTAACTTATTCAAAGTGTCAACTTTGTCGGCGAAAAAACAAATTACCGTTTGTCTACAAGCATCGCCCATATTCGACACAGATGTCGTGACATTCTTCGTAGCACCGTCGTCATTGAAACCTGCCTTGTCCACCTATTGACAATCGTTTATTGCAGTTAATGTTGTTGGAGCCACCGATGTTGTTGTTGGAACATTTGTAGACTGAGTCAATTGACAAATGACTGATAAAAGAAAGTCGGGCAATTGATTTGTTATTAACAGCGGCAAATTTAGAAGTCCGCTTAGACCGGGCCATATTTATAAATCAGTCGAATTTGTTTGATCAAATTGGTTTTGAGGCTGTTAACTTGTTCTAAATCTGTTTTTTTTTAAATTAGTTGAACAATCGAAAATAACCCACATTAGCAAATCGTTTTTTTTATTGTAAAAAAAGAAATGTTTAAAATAATAGTTTTTGAACTCAAAAAGAAGTAATATTTTACGATCGAAAACTATATTTTTTTTTGGTAAGGACAATTAATGATAGGAAAAAAAAAAGGTTGTAGTAGGCACCACAGAAAAAAGTTGACTGCTAAAAATCATTTACATTGAAATAAATATATTTCATGGGGAAATCAAACAAAATGTTATAAAAATAATTCATTACCAGGAATCATTTGGTTGTCGCATTGTTCTTTTACATTATCGACTTTGTTATTGTTGTTTGTTGTTACTGTTATCCTGTTGCTCCAAGCTTATTTTAAAGCAACAGTTTTGTAATAATAATAATAATAAATAATAATAATAACAATAATGATAACAATAATAATAATAAGAAGAAGAAGAATAAGAATAATAATAGTAATAGTGTAATAGTAATAATAATAATGTTTAGACTAATTTCAAGTAAATGTATATACATACACACAATACTAAAGTGGTTAGTTATAATATTGCTGTTTATGGCTATTTTGATAAAACAGAAAACCCTGACAGAAAATAACACATTGATCTTTGTGAACAGATGTTATACAAGAAAACCGTCTATTAAATTAAAAATCTTTATTATTTTCCTACATTTACTACGCTTATCAAGTCATCAAAGTTGATACTTTTAATATATGTTGTACACTATATAACAGTGCAAATTTTTATTTACTATAATTGTTGGATACAAAACCTCTTCACTGTTCCTACATTTGTAAAACATTTTAATTATTAATTTTAATGACTAGATAACAAGCATAACAAACATAGAAAAATAACAAAGTTTTTACCTGGTAGACGGCATTTTTATAACAAAGATTGATAAGATCATCGATTTTTGGTCAAACTATCTCTCTTAGTCCAAGAGCTTCTATTTAATATACATATACTTTTAAGATACCTTTTAAGTAAATTCTGAGTGTATGCTTGTATCCATCTGCCGTAGCGTAAGCCCAGTTATATTGCGCTATACACTATTGGTCTCAGTTGTCTATAAGCACCTGTAGCTTAGAATACTCAACACTTGAGAATGAATTACCATTATTGGTATTTGCTGATTTTATAAGTATTATATAAATTTTCAGAATTATTAGCATAACAATATATTGACCACAATAATAGCAAATACAACTTCATTTAAACATAATACATTTGAATTTAACTAAGACAATTTAAATCATAATTTTGACAACCAATAAATAGATAAATAGATAGGTATCTTTGATAGCAAATATTAATGTCGCCTGTCAATCCATTTGACAGGTAAATAACCCAAACAAAGGCGTTTCTAAGACATCATGTTTGCATTCACCATTGACGACGAACAAAACCAAACGATTTGAAATTATAGACAAGGCGGCATTTTGAGGTCGTATGTTGGGTCATGGAAGCAGCTTTAGTCGTGTTGGTATTGGGTGCGTTTTGTTTGTTAGAAATTGTTAAAAATATAATATATTATTAGAACAGCTTAAAATTTGGTTTCTACAAATGTTAGTACAATGTCTGTTTGTGGAAAATAACCAATTTTTAAAACAGTACTATTATTAAAGCTAAATTTTGTTTTCTTAATCAATATATAAACACTTTTCATCAAATAAAAAATATTTGTAACGCAACGGCTGTGTAAATAGTTGTTACATTAAAAACAATAGTAAATTTTACAATTACTGCAGCAATTATTTCATGTAGATCTTGTATATCTTTACAAATGTCTACATTTACAACTAGAAAAAGTTAAATATTGACTAATGAACACATTACAAGAGAAATAAGCATATTGTTAATAAAAAACTTGATAACCGAAATTTTGAATTTCTAAATTTCATAAAGACCAACACTTACAATAATCTTATGCTTATTCAGGAACCATTATAATCATAATTCTTTTACGTACGCATAAATAGCCCAATAACAAATTCGTTTAAAAAAGTATATTAAATATAAGCATTACGCATAACATAAAAAATACAAAATCATTCGTGGATTACTTTCGTGCTCATTAACTGCCGAAAAACGTTTTTAACTCTAAATGAAAGCAATGTAAAACTATACATATTTTAAATACACATTACCTTTGGAAAAAATTACTCTCATCAAATGGGATTAACCAAATAATACATTCTTTTCAAAATACACCTAAAAATGTAGTTTTAAACAGAACACAAGACGAAAATATTTACAATTAGTATCTGCGATTTTCCTTTCTTCTTTTTGTTGAAAAACAACCGTGCATGCTCTCTCAAATCCCGAACAAGTTCCACCTGCTCCCAGTCAACGTAGCAACAGCTCTACAACATTTTTTCATTCTAAAATGCAGCGCACTCACAAATTTTCACTTTGGTATACCCAAAAGCTTTTTTCTAAATACCTTCTAGTGTTTGATGTTGCTTGTTCTTCTCCTCTTTTAAGTATACATTTGGATTACATAAAAGTTATCAAAACATTACATTGATTTACACAGTAGTAACAACTTTATGCTATGCAACCGCGCCTACTATTACTACTGCATTCATTGTATTATGTAACATTGGCCAATAGTAAAAAATTATAAGAGTACAAATAATATGCCTTTATTATCGTATATAAATTACCATGTTACACCAGAAAGAAGTTATTTATTCCTTGTTGTAAAAACATTAATACAATAAAATAATGAATATTGTGGTTATTTTTGTGGTTAAAGTAAATAAAAATGTGTAGTAAAACTATTATGGAATAACGCTTTCATTAATGTGGGTTAACAGAATGTAGCAATTAAAAAACTACTTCAAGTATGTTGATTATAACTACTGTGTAAAATTGATAATACTCACAAAATATTCACATTTTGTTAATTAATTTCTATAAATAAAAATTAATTATGTTTTACTTCCAGAACAAAACTGAATAAATTTGATTCCAATTTCCTGAAATTTTAATAATACATATAACATTTTTTTAATTATAGACTGCATTTCGTTGTAAGAGATGAATAAACTAGAGCTAAAAAATAATAAAAATTATATGACAGAACTGTACAACACATTCATGTTTATTATTAGCTCGGTTATAAAATTATACTATTCTACGTTTTAATGTATTAAACCAGAATAACATTTTACAAATGAATAAACACTAGAGACTTGGGTCTAGCTATATTTCTACACTAGAATAGTTGCTTATAAATTGTATATCACGTTATTGGTAAATCAGAAGGTTATTATATGTAAACGGTAAACATAATTACGTGAATCATGTGCATGGCCATAATGCTCATTAAAAACTAAACAATGGCAGTAGTTTATATATATATATATATATATATATATATATATATATATATATATATCAATTGATAAACAGTAGCACATTATAAAGTACATCATGTGTATGACCATTAAGATAACTGTATATGCTTCATTGAAAACTGAGACAAGGAGGGTAGAATTAAATAATGTTAATGCTTACTGTTATCACTAAAAATTATTTTTGTTTTGTACGAACTGTTTACCTAATTTACTTATGTTTTATATTACAGACTTGTCAAATGTATGTAAAAAATAATATTATGCGATTTTATAATACTAATGATAAATGTATCTTAAATTAATGCTAACAATTTTTTCCCAAATTTTAATTAGGAGATTAGAGTTTGCATTCTACTAATAATTTCTAATTGTTTTTTTGATAATAGCGGAAACGTCTTTGTCAGGAGTATCTTCTATTCACTGATAAAACTTTATTAAATGTTTTGCTACCTGTTTTAATAAGTACATAATTAAGCTATTAGACTCACTTGCTATTGCAAGAACAGTATAATAATTTTCAAAAGACAAAGAAGGAATGTTTAAGTCAAAGCCTTAATTGAGGTGCAGTGTGCTATTAAATAGTTATTGCATCATTCAAAATAGAAAATTTTGCAATTACCACAGAAACTACTTTATGTTTACACACATTTTTGATCACTTAACTCAGTGTGAAAGAGAACACGTAAGTAATAAATATACGAATTGCGCAGAGAGATTATAATATTACATTATTATACATTGTTAACTTGGTTTTAATAAGTAAAAAGGCTAACTAGAACAGTAATTGTAAATGTTTATAAAGTTTTGCAAGAAGTACATACTGCGTAAAAACCCATTTTTAACCGGTAACCTAGCTATCCATAAGAAGTGGGAGTATTATTTATATGGAATCTAGCCTTTATTAAGCTTTCTCAAGTTGAATAAAGTATAAAGGACTGTTTTCGAAAATTTCAAAATTTTTCACAATTCAGTATATTTAGACAGAATCACTCAAACTGTTTTTTCTAAATGACGGAAAACCAGTAGTAACTCAAGTAATAGTTCTCCCTTATTTTGTCAAGGCCCCAAACTGTTTTGAAAATATTATCTACCGAAAACAACAAGAGGTAACTCTCGGTTGCAACCGCACCAGTGATCACAAGAAGAGTTTTTCAACTTTACTTATGCACCAAGTTGCAACATCTAATAAAATATATTAGTTTTTATGTACCATGAGTAGTTACCCTTACCCCTTGCTAGAATAAAATTGTAATAAAGTTATACAAATTATTTTTTTAATACATCAAAATGGTATAGGCAAACATGAATGCGTTTTTATAATGTTTATTATACAATAATTTTTGTAAGAGTTATCTCCCAGAAAATGTACTTTGTTGAACATCAAATGATGTATTTTACTGTGCAGCAAAATAAATTAAATATAAAATAAAAATCGTTGACATTATGCTACTTCTTGGAATGTACTCACAATAATTTGTGCATTACGTAGGGATACATAGATTTAAAAAAATATTAATAATACGCAGCCACTCATTTCACTATTCAATCAACATTTCATTTAAATGAATTAATATTCTCAATTGCAATAAGTGGAAGTTGATGGAACAGCTGAAGCATCACACAGTTCATACTCTTTCATAAGACTACAAAATGTATGTAAAATTAACTCTTACTTCCTGATTTCCAAATCTCGCTGAGTAGGAACAATTTTTTTTCTGGGTAAAGCATTATGCTTTTTTGCCTCCGTAATATATTCTATCTATATATTTGGAATAGAAATCTATTTAAAAATATTGAGCAGTTTGCATTACTCAGGGATAATAGTCATTTATAATTTCGTTCCATTTCTGCTTAGAAATGCAAAATGCATTAAATAGTGACACTACTAAATGTCTTTCAAAGTGTCACCAGAAGACTGGATATGCAAGAAAATAATGTATCCTAGCGTCAATCTAAAGAAATGGGTCAATGGATCTACAAACAAAATTATACAATAAAAATTACTTAAATACAGGAAATTTTTTCTAAATGAATCTACAAAATGACACATGGGAGACACGTTGTTCTAAAATATAGACATGTACACGTACTATCCAATCTATCAACTACAACGTCTTGCGTTTCTGCATAATAAAAACATCCGTTCATTTCTTATTTTTGTTGAAAATCGGAGATAGAAAAATGTTTTATGTAAAAATGTTATTTCTTTACAACAGGTTACAGGTTTATACACGAGTTGAGTAGGAGTAAAACTCCTTTGATCCTCGGTTCGGAATTATCGATAATATCAGTAAGATTCGGGGAGAAATATGAAATGGATGGTGAGGTAAAGGGGGATTAGTCACAGAAAAATATTTGAAATCAAGATAAAATCAAGGTAGATAATGGAAGTTAACAATTACAGAAAACGAGCAAAATTACAAATATAAAAATATATATAACAGGTGCCTATTACAAATGCAAAAACACTGCAATAATCTTCAAAAAAGAAGAAAAGAGAAAAGGATGAATAACGCTCCAATGGACGTGTAGCGTGACGCGCGCCTCACCTCACCTTGCAATTTTTTGTGCCGCATAAAGTGTTAATTTTTGTAAATCGACTTTTAAAAATTGGGGGTACTTCTCATGTTACCTATTAAACTAATGTTTTATCATTATATTGTACATTGTTTTATTTATTTATTTTTTCAAATAAGCACTAAGCACATTGCGCAATAGATCTTTCTTCAAATGTTTGTGGAAACATTTAGTGCGGTTGTTTGTATAATTACCCACATTCATTGTCGTTTTAAAAACATTAACCCACATACTTCTTAGTGGCAACCAATATGTTGAAACATATGAGGACATTTGTGGGAAACGGCTATTTATTACGTTTATCAAATAAAAAAAGTCTACATTAATAATAACGTTACCTAGAACATACCTGTTTATTGACTGACATTTTATTATAATCTTTAAACAATGATCGTTTTTTGTCACTTTTTAACTGTTTTATTAAATTTTAATATAAACATACTTTTTTATTAGCGGCTCTTAAAACGTGAAATTGACATAGATTGATAGCGCTGTTTGGGAAAGTTAAACCCAGCGCCCGACGTAAGGCTGGAGCACAATCAATAGTAAATAATTTCGTTCCACTGGTATCTTCCATTAACTGCTGTAAATAATGCAATACGCATATATAACTTTTATTTTTTTGTTTCTTATAAGGCAGTGCATAATCGGAATTGACTGACCACACAAATCAGTCACAACAAAAACGACTAAAAAATAGCTAAAACAGGTTGTTTGCAAAATTTTGCTTACTTGTTTTTATTTGTATTGTACGTCACATCAAATTCCACATTCTCCGGAAATTTGCTATATATTTTTTTCCGTTCATGGTGACAAAAACTAATAATAGAATAGTTGTTGTTATTGTCCATTCCACACGCTATTAAACTTTTTTTTTGAAAACGGGATAGTGTATTTGCTAAATTGGGAACTCCTACAAATTAAACGGAATTTTATTGTACTGTAACCTAATCTCCATTTAAAATTTTGTAAATTCTTTTTAGCAACATATTTGTTATATGTTTTATAAATATGCTTTTGAATTTACGCAATAGGGCATTTATGCAAAAATAAAAAAAATGACTGTTTCTTTTTTATCTTCAGACAATTTTCTTCTTTTTGCACTGCGCATTATTTTATTTTTAGAGCATTTATGGTTGTGCTCCCAAGTTGCAGCTGTAACTTCATATTTACCGTTTATTAACACAACAATAAAATGTACCGGGCAATTTAAGTTCTTAGTTCTACAACAAATTGCATTAAAATTAACTTACGTGCAATAATAGAAACCTTTACTATAACACTTGAGTTTTTTTATAATATATGCATCTATAAAATACTTTTAAGTAACGTTGGATATAATTTCTATAATTTAATAATGATTGACAGTGATAAAATTAACTAATCGTATTTTCTTTATACGTGCAGATAGCCCTCTCTACATCCCTCCAGGTTGAATAAAAATGAGAAGACCATAATTAGACAGAAATTGTTTTTCATTGTAAAAATAAACCAAGTGACCTTAAATACTAAAATTAATTAGATTATAATAAAAAGAAGATTGAAAAATAGAAAAAGAGCAGTAGTAATAAAAATTATACTAGTAACAATGATAATATCGATCATATTTTAAAGTATTAATAATAACAAAATTATTAATAACATTAATATTAATAGTAATAAGAAAACAACGACAAATTAATAAAAATAATTATTTTAGTAATAACAACCTTAACAATAATAATTAGAAATAAAATCTTGATAACAATAATAATAATAATAATAGTGATAATATTATTAACAATAATAATAATAATAATAATAATAATAATAATAATTCTGGTAATAATAATAACATTAATAATAATTTTAATAATAATAATAGTAACAAATATAAATAAAAATAGCAACAATAATAACAATAGTAACAATAATAATAATAATAATAATAGCAGTAATAATAATAATAATAAGAATAATAATAAGAAGAAGAAGAAGAATAGTAACAGTAATAATAATAATAATAATAATAATAATAATAATAATTTTATTAATAATAATGATAATGTCTCCAAATGATGCTTGTCCATTAGAAACTGTTAAGTTTATTAAAAACTTAGGAGTTTTATTCGTTTCATCATTTAACTGTACGAGTCACCACAATAGGGTTATTACAAGTGTTATAGTATAATTAAATTTTATAACAGGAGTTTAGGAAGTATGTCACCGATGTGCATTCTGTTAATTTACATGCTTTACATAAGGCTCCATCTAAAATACTGTGCTCAAGTTACTGCCCCCGTCCTAACATACGATATTAATAATTTACAAAAAGTTCAAAAATCTGTTTCCAAATTGCTTAAGTCTTTTAAAAACATGCCTTATCAACATAAACTGCATTCACTTAAGTTGTTTCCATTAGTAAACAGGCGGCTCCGGGGTGACTTCATCTTGGTGCATTAATTCATTTTATCTGGAATCCTCAGTTTTTTTTTTAACCTTGCCCTAATTCACCTAGAGATCATAATCTAAAATTAAGCAAACCCAGGGCTTCAACAAGGACAAAGTTACATAATTTCTCTTATAAAGTTATTAATTACTAGAACATACTTCCTGCTGAAATCGTTAATGCACAATCTACTTAGTCTTTTAAGCGTTTATACAATAGTCATGCTCCAACTAAATTCTGGTAGCACATTTGTTTTTTGTATATTTTATTAATTATTTATTTATCATAATTTTTTTCCCTATAACGAGATTGCTATTACCATTTAAACCGAGAATCAAAGGGAGTCTAATTCCTAATCAACTCGTGAAATAACTTGTAACCTGTACACATTTCTAATTTAAATCTGTGCATATGCTTGCGTGACGTACTAATTAAACGTTGCTTGGTTTTATTGTTGCTAACTTATACGTACTCGCTTTTTTGTGTTTCGTGTTGCATTTGTGTTTTTTACTGCATTTTTAGTGTGTCATTTTTACTTAGTGTATTTTTGAAATCCGTTTTTTGGGTGTCATTTGTGTTTTTGTGCGTTTTGCCTGTGCATCGTGCTTAAACACTAATCTTTAATCTTCTTTAAAATATTATTATTTGTCTTTTCCCAGTAATAGAATTTTGTTTAATTTTATTTTTTACAGCAAATTTTATATTTAGAAATGGTGTCTTTTAGCCCGTTTATTTGTGACTTTAAACGATACAAGAACTCTGTAAAGGCTGACATTTTTTGTGCCATTGGTTTTACGAGGTATGTTCTGTACTGTATTACTTTACTCTCAACTTGCAACTTAACACACAGTTGAGTTACAGGTTACAGGTTACAGATTGTTTTACGAATTGAGTAAAAGTCAAACATCTTTTGATTTTCAGTTCAAATGGTATCAAAAATTTCAATTTAAGAAAAACAAAATAATAGTAATAATAATAAATGAAACAATAATAAACTAAATAAATAAAAAAACTAGTGGGTTATTGGAAATAAATTAGAACATCTTTGTCATATAAACGCTTAAAGAACTAAGTAGATTGAGCATTTACAATCTCAGCGGGAAGCCTGTACCAATGATTAGTAACTTTATGAAACAAATAATGCAAACTTACCCTAGTAGAAGCCCTGGGTTTGCTTAGTTTTAAATTATGTCATTTAAGTGAGTTTTAATCTAACTTAAGAAAGAGACTGAGGATTTCTGAAAAGATAAATTAATGCACCAAGATGAGGTTACTCTGTAGCCTTCTATCTATTAGTAAGAACAACTTTAAAAAATGCAATTTTTGTTGATAAGGCATATTCCTAAACTATCTAGGATGTCTGGAAACAGTCTTTTTAACCTTTTGTAAATTTTTTATATTGGATGTAAAAACGGGTGCAGTCACCTGAGCACAATATTCCAAGTGGGGCCTTATGTAAAGCATATAGATTAAACAAACGCGCTTAGAAAACAATTACCTAAATTCCTGTTAAAGAATTTAATCAAGCTGTAACAAATGTGAGTAACTTTAATGTGATAACCCGTAAAGTTAAGTGATAAATCGAATAAAACTCCTACATCTTTTATTGACTTTACAGTATTTATTAAAAGAACATCATTGGAAAACATTTTGAAGACATTCACTGATGGATTTCCAGAAATTATGTGCTTACATTTTGAATAATTTACCGGAAGAGAGTTTTTAAGCGCCCACTTATTAATATTAGAAATATTATTACCCAATAGTTTTGGATTAGAACTTCAGGTCTTAACATTATTAGCATATTAAAGCTTTCAGCTTTAAATTTGCATTCCGATTTGCAAATGAGTCTAATAAATGCAAATTTTTAGACACTGTGGATGCTACCAGCGGAGGAGGAGAGGTTGAAGATGTGGATTAAATGAGGAGCAAAAACATTAAAAAAACGTCCTAAGAATCCTAGGAAAGACCACATAAAGAAGACTTAAGACTGAATAAAAAATTAAGATCAATGTTAGCATCAGAGTTAAAAAGTTTTATGGTAAATATGGGGTTGGAAAATGTAGGACAATGAAAACTAGATTTTAAAAAACCTAATTGAAAATAATCTCTACAACTATTACAAGCAGAAACACTTAATAATAGAATCTCCTTACCATTTTTAATACAAGGAAAAGACATTTCAGCTGTTTTTTAATTTTTAATAAGCTTAAAAAAAAGGTTTTGTTTTTAATTGCCCTGCTTAAAAACTTAAAAACATCTTATTTTTAAAAAACTTAATTAGATTCTAACAATTATTCCTAGCTAATACATACGCATAATAGAGACAGGGTAGTTTAACTAATTTTCACAAAAAAAAGGTTTTATTCCGTTTTATAATAAAGCGGATAATAAACCGGGGAAGCTTAGGTTTTGAATAAAATAAAATCCTAAAAAAACAAATTGTTTAATTTCTCTATTAATTATATTTAAGAAATGTGAGTAGGCAATTTCAATATTGCTATCATAAATAGGATCCCAGTATGTTGACTTGAGGTAGATACAAAATTTGGAAAAATCAGTTTTTGTTAAATCAGGAGCTAAGTCTTAAGTCAAATTATTTTTGGTAAAAATAACTATATTTTAAAGAAGAGAAAAATATAATTACTTTTTCTTAAAGAAGGAAAATAAGAGATATTATTTATTGGGGAGGTATCATTGGTAAAGATAAGATTTAGAGAATAATAGGGTGCACCTATTCTATACCTAGTAGTTCAAAAAATATGATAGGTGAGAGTATGCTTTATGCTAAATTTTAAAAGATTATCTTTAAAGTAATTTGAGGATCTGGATAAAGAACGCCAATAAGCACAACTAAACAAAAATTTAAAAGTTAATTTATTAGTGAGTTTTAAGCATTAATTTGTATTTTACACCCCATACTGCCACTACAGTAGGCAACGTATTTCATTTCAGTTAATTTTTTAAAAATATTTCTGCTTGTAAAATAAAATAATGCGTATTTTTAAAATAACAAATTTTTTACACATTATAAAAATAATTGGAAATAACAAATTAATTTATATTAATTTTTTTTTCTAAATTTTTAACAGTAGTTTATTCAGTGGCTGTATATAATTGATGCGCTACATTTTTTAATAAATATATAACCTTGATGCATACGCTGGTAATGCGATGTCTAAACTTTAACTTTTTCTAATTAAGATTTATTAAATGTAATTTATTTGCAAAAATAACTATTAAAAAATATATTTTAATTTTATGTTCTTTTTATTTTTAAAAATAATAATTTTTAAAATAAAATCACTGCTTATACATATTTTTACAAATTTGCACTGTATTTTTAAATAGTCAATAAACAATTTATTTTAAAGGTATTATAATATAAAAATTTTTAAACAATTTTTTTTTCAAAAAATTATTAAATTAATTTTAATAATTTAAACACAAGTTCGATTTTTATTTTTTATTTTAAAATTTGGAATTTTGATAAAAAGGCTTCTTATTTCTGCGTACTTAATACTTATGGTTAAAAAAGCTCAGCGTCGTTATATGTCTACCCATGATTATGAATTGGGTCAAAGTTTTTATAAAAGGCACAAAAGTTAAAACAATTGCCAAATGCATAAAAATAGATGTTTCAATTGTGTGCAACATTTTGAACAATAAAACAAGCCCCAGATCACCTACAGTTGGTAGAGAACGTTCAACAACCAAACAGAATGATCAGTTTATAATTATGCAGCTTAAAAAACACAAAATAATGAATGTAAAACAAATAAAAAATCAATACTTATAAGATTTTTTTATTTAATTATAAGAAGGAGGATAAAATTTGAAGGTTTTATTCTTAAAGCAGCTGTTAAAAAACTTCCACTTAGTCGTGCCCATAGATTACAACGAGTGGAAATCAATATACTTTACAGATAAGTGTACACTATTCTACAAATCATAGATTGAAGATTCAAAGGTTGTTTATAGACCAAAGTTCCTACTCAACCACACTTGTACTGTTATAAAAGTTGCACATCTTTTATGTGTCAAAGGATATTTTGCAATTAAGTACAATCAGTCTCTATATTGGATGCGTACTTGTGGCAATTTAAATAACGCCGAATTTGTACAAATATTTAAACAATTGTTTTATAGCGACTTGTCCAGAAATGCTACAGAACAATTAACAATTATTCAAAACAATGCTCCTGTGCATACTTCAAAAGTCGTAATGTGTATTTTAACATAACTTACAATTTACTTAACTTTTTTTTTATTTAGACTACAAAAGCTTTAAAAAACTTAAAGCTTATTTTTATTCAACTTTTTTTTATACAAACAGACCTCAATGTAATTAAAAACGTTTTTAGTATTTTAAACGCGAGGTAAACGACATTAAAACTGACATATAATTAAAGGTACAAATTAATACTTTTGTAAAAAATTGTATTGTAAAGGCCTATTTTCGTACGTTGATAGATTCTTACTCAAAGCGGCTTGCAGAGGTTAAACAAAAACGTGGATATTATTTAAGTTACTGACATTATTAAGTTTGTTACCTTTATTTTTTATATTTATGTATCTTAGTAGATAGAACTATTTTTTAATACCAATTATGTGTGTTTGTTTTTAAGTTTTCTTAATGGTGGTATTGTGTTTTATTGCTAAAACAAATGCTATTGTGTATTATATTAAGAATGTTTTTGCAAATAATATTAACTTTATATATATATGTAAAGCATTATCTAAGGTACTTATTAATAAGTGTTAACTATGTCTAAACTAAGTAAGAAGTGGCACATATATTTTAATATTATAGTAGGTTAACATTAGATTTACTTATGTCACTACCTGTACTAATATTGTTATCAGTTCTACTGCTAATACTAGTACTATTATTCTTACTGCAAATGCTACTAGTATTTCTACTGCCACTAAACCTATTATTCATTTAAATTTGCTAATACTACAATACTTTATAAATACGTATAAATCATTTTATTAAATAATACTTTTTGTTTAAATTAATGTTTTTTTAAGTTTGAATATTAAAATTAAAATTTACTTATATATTTCACTATTTAACAAACACCAATATTTTGTTTTTTGCCAAAAACTAAAATTACATGACAATCATACTGCTACTGCTATCGCATTTGTGCCAGTGGTAGAATTTAATTCCTTGTGTACTAAGTCCAAGTTGAGCGTTGTACCGCTACCATTGCGCCTCATTATTAGTAAAACATAATTGTTTACTGTTTAATGTTCCACAATTTACTTTTGCTTAATTTTGCCTTAATAATAGCATGCATCACATCAAGTTTGCTTTTGTTAACAACTTTTAAAATTAAGTATTTATTATAAAATATAAGATTTGTTATAAACAATTAAATTTTACAGTATCTTATTGATGAAATTATATTCAAAACGGTTGCCAACAGTGTCATTTAATTTCTTGACATTGTTAAGTTTGTAACTGTTTTTTTTATATTTTTATATTCTAATTAATAAAATTCTAATTTTAAGCAAATATGTGTTTGTTTTTACATTTTAATAAATTAAGTTATTATTACTAGGAAACCAATAAAAAAAATAACGTTATTACGGCAAACAACGGCAAAAAAAGTAATTGCACGTATCTATATGATAAAGTTACACAATTGACAGGGTTGAGTAAAATCCCAATGAAAATTAATCTTCGATTTGCAGAATCTTTAATGTTGTTGTTGTTGCTGCTTTGCTGTAATTGTTATTTTATTGCCCCATTTATATATCATTAAAATATGTTTTTTAAATGGCATTTTATTAAATGATTATTATTAAAATTAAGCAAAAAGCATTGTTTGTTAAAAATGTTGTTAGGTTACATTTTTATTTTGTTAATAGTGCGGTTTTATTTTGCACATTTTTGTATTTCTCCTTAAATAAACATAATAAAATAATAAATACAGGTTACATTAATGCAAAAATTTATAGAATATAAATAGATGAAAACGCAAAATAAAATACAAAACATAATAAAATAGTTTAAATCAGAATAGTTTAATCAAAACTTAAAACATTGAACTATTTTATTTATTTATTTTGGTTGGTGACGTGGTCACTTTTCTAGTATTTTTTATATTTATAGGGCATAACAAACAAGCAAATTTAATGGCTTAATAAGTGTAACAAATGTTAAAAAAAAAAGTTTTTTAGATGGTAGATAGTATCCTTTTGACGTCGCCACTGTTAACAAGGCTGTTTGATTTTTGTTAGGATTATCTTTTTTATATGGCATATGTACATTTTAAGATACTTTATAAATATTTAAAGTGTATTTTTGCATCTACCCGTTATGGCAAAAACCTAGTTATACTGTTATACACTTGAACCCTGCTATTAATCCTGTTATTAATCTAGATGCCTAAAAGCATTTAGTTCAGCATGCATTATATAAAGGACTAACAGACAAGAATATCACCATTATTGGATAGTAAGACTTTAGAAGCGTTACTCAAATTTTTGGAATTATTAACATTCTAACTATTTTAAGTTATTGTATACAATAAAATAATGCAATATTTTTTAATACTAATAACAAACAGTTTGTACATTTTTCTTACGTTAATTAATAATGAGAATAAATTTAAACTACAAGCGTTTCTAATATTTTATTGTCATAGTTGCATTAAGCTAATAAAAATTTGGTCACTATTCCTTGTATGTATTGTGAGTAAAACTAATTAATTGTTTATAATTTACACAATCTACTTAAAACCAAAAATAATTAAATTATTACATTATGCCAGTTTAAATTTACAACAAACCTTTAAGTGTTATGGATAACGGAGAAACAAATTAAGAGTTGTAAAATAAAATTTGAGGGTGTTTTACAGTGGTAGATTTACAATGTTTTTAATGTGTATTTTAACATTATATTGTTACATTAAAATGAAATACTTTAATTTAAAAAATACTTACAGTTTGTTTTACTTTAAAATAATTTTTTTTTAATTAAAAATTGTTTAAACTTTACAATTTGGACACACATTGTTAATAAAGTTACGAGTGCTTTCATTACATATTCTTATGCTAGTATTTTTAAAACATATTTCTACATTATAATTTGTATACCATATAAAATAAACTATAAAATTAACAAGACGGATAAAAATAAAAGTTAATTTAATTTTTTAAAGCCACATAATGTATTAACCATTTTCGACGTAACTTTGACGTAAATACAATTTATAACAAAATAGATAAAATATCGTTATGTAATACCATACTATTTTATTTTTGTTATAATACTACACACTGATGATTTAAAAATTAACAAAGTTTAACTAACTATTGTATCACAAATTAAAAAAAATGTTACATTTGCCTTTGCATTAACATTATGTGGTTACAAGCATAAGAAAAAATATAACACCCTGTGGTTAATTTGAATAGTTTTAAAACAATAATGTATAAAATGAAAACGTGTTTAATAACTGTATATTTTACAAAATTTGTAAATTAAAAATAGTGCTTTAATTTTTCATAATGCACATTTAATTAAATACATTTTTTTAAAATTATTACTAAAGCATATGTGACAGTGCAACCATTTTGGTGCCGTTACGATATATCTACAGTATTTGTGTCAAAACATGCAGAATAATTGTGATTTTTAATTTTGTAGCAATTTACATAACCATTTATCTTACCTAATTTTTAAAATAATTAAATATTTAAACAAAATGTAAGAAACCCCTATTTTATGTGATTAAATTGCACAAAATTAATAACTTTACGTACATTAATCTTATTATTATTATTATTTTATCTTATTATGTTTGCTACTTTAAATGTTTTACAAAAAACATCTTTCAGCAGTAGACATTTTAGCAAAACCAAACGTGAACCCGCATTTTAGTGCCGTTTAAGGGATTCAAAGCCATGCCCACCAAAGTTCAAATTCGAGCGTTGTACCGCTAGACATTATTATATGGTCACTAGCATATAAAACATTTTAACTAGTAATAAAATATGACTCACAATCTGCGGTATTTGTAAGTAGTTGTAAAACAAATATAAATAAAATGAAAACGTATTTAATAATTGTACATTTCAAAATATTTGCAAATTAAAAGAAAAGTGCTTTAATTTTACATAATGTACATGTTACTTATATAAATTTGTGACAAAATAGATAAAATATTGTTATGTAATAACATACTGTTTTATTTTTGTTATAATACTACTTACTGATAATTTAAAAATTTAACAATAGGGTTTTAAAGGATTATAAGTTTTTAGAAATGTTATATTAGTATTGTCCGATTCACTTAAATAATAAATTTACTAGATTTTTCAGTCAACCAGGAGCACTGTACAACTGTTTTATTTTTATTTGGAATTATTAGCAACGCATACCTTTCAAGTTTTACACACACATAAATTTAAACCCACGCCCTATTTGGTGTCAGGCCAGCGCCTTAAACCACTGAGCTACGAGTGGATAACCTTCGACCTGTACATTTATTATTTACAGTGAATCTGATCAATTTTAATTGCTCAGTGTCTTCAAATGCTGCTACGTTACTACCGGTTTAGCAAGTAAGAAAACCCTTTTATTAGGACTTTACCATATAGGTCCTTGCATACTGCCCGGTTTAATAGCCTATATAGTACGGTTTGGTTATATTTAACAATTGGGTTTTAAGAGATTATATGTTTTTAGAAATGTTATATTACTATTGTCAAATTCACTTGAATAATAAATTTACTAAGTTTTCTAGTCAACCAGAAGCACTGTACAATTGTTTCATCTTTATTTAAAATTATTAGCAACGCATATCTTTCAAGTTTTACACACACATAAACTTGAACCCACGCTTTATCTGGTATCAGACCAGCGCTTTAAACCTTAACAAAGTGTAACTAACTTTTGTATCATAAATTTTTAAAGATGTTACATTTGCCTTTGCATTAACATTATGTGGTTACAAGCATTAAAAAAATAGAACTAATAAAATATGACTCACACTCTGTGGTTAATTTAAATAGTTGTAAAACAATAATATATAAAATAAAAACGTATTTAATAATTGTATATTTTATAAAATTTGTAAATTAAAAAATAAGTGCTTTAATACTACATTATGCACAAGTTAATTAAATAAATTTATGACAATTTCAGCATTGTAACAAATATGACAATGTTCTTATTTTTGTGCTTTACGACGGATTCATTGTACTTGAGTCAAACAGTAAACCTTGCAAAATAACTGTAAATTAAGTTTTGGAAAAAATTGCATAAAAATGGATTTTTGCCTAAACAATTAGCGAAATTGTATATAGTAGGTTTTACAACAATTTATCGTGTTTTGAATAGACAAAAACCAAGAAACTATAATAATGCTTAAAAAAAGAAAAACAAGTAAAACAGATGATTGAAAAATTTTAATAAAATTTTTAAAAAATTACAACAAGCCGATTTTGAATATTGTAAAAAATAATTTACAAAAATTTAGTTATTTAATGGTGAGAAGCCGTTCAAGAAAATTTGTTTTAACACATGAATCGCCAATAGTTAAACTATTTGTTAATAAAAAACAAAAAGAATGTATATTTATGTTTTGTAACAAGTGGATAAAACAAAGATTGTCTTATTTGCAATTGGGATAAACTATTTGGTTATAAAATTAAAATACTATGCGGGCCTAATTTTTAAAAACATTTATTTTCGGTAGTTAGAAAAAAAAGCCTACTCTCGACAAGTAATGTGTTGGATTGGTATTAAGTATAATAAACCTATTAAATGGAAAATTATATCCGGTACCTTAGATAGTAAAAATTTTGTTTCATTAATCAAGTAAGTTTTTTATAATTAAATGTAACACAGTTACACCAGGCTTACTAATGTTTTTTAGAACAATGCTCCATGTCATACGTTCAAGAAAGCAACGTCATATTTATTTAAATGTACTATATTTGCTTTATATTTACATTTAAACAGTAAGAGGGCTGAAATCGAAAAAATTATCTTTTACTCAATTACCACCTAACAGCCCGGATATCAATGTTATTAAAAAAAATTTTAATATGCTAAAGCGCAACATTAGTAAGCATACTAAAATTGAAGATTTGTGTAATTGTATTCAATTTTTGTTCAATATAAAATAAAACAAGAATATATCAACAATCTCATTGACAGCATTCTAAACCGTCTTAATTAAGTGGTTAAAATGAAAGGCAATTACATTAATAATTAAATATTTTGTTTTTTATTATTTAATCAATCATTTGATAACTAAAAATATTTCATGTGTTCTGTTTTTTTAATATTTAATGTTATATTTTATATTAATAATTTTACCCAATTTGTAATTTTGAACAGGTTTAACTTTTATGCAATTATTTTTTATATTAACAGTAGATATTAATAAAATTGTAGTTGTATTTTACTTATTATATAATATTGTATATAACATAATTAAACTGAGTTTTTTTAAGTTATGTAATTGCTACAGACGTTTTACTTTAATAACTACGTTTTTAACACTAATTAGCTTAGGAGTTGTAACGTTTACAATACAAATGTGTTGTAAATACAGTACCTAATTAGTGCAAAAAATGCATGTAAATTATAGAATGACATTAATATACCGTTTTTTTCATTTATTTTATTTGATTTTAAAAAGATATTAATATTTAAATAAAATTTAATAAGCAATTATTTTATGTGAGTAAATTGCACACAGTTAATAGCTTTATTTACATTTATCTGTGTTTTAACATTATACGGTCACAAGCATATGAAACACTTCAACTAATAAAATATGACTCACACCCTGCGGTATTTGTAAGTAGTTATAAAAAAAATTATAAATAAAATAAAAACGTATTTAATAATTGTTTATTTTACAAAATTGGCAAATTAAAAAAAGAGTGTTCCAATTCTACATAATGCATATGTTAATTATATAGATTTGTGACAATTTTACAGATGTAGCATATATGACAATGCTTCTATTTTGGTGTCACTACAACATATTTACCGTACTTAAATCAAACGGTAAAACGTAGAAAACAATTGTTATTTTTAGCTATGTAGCAGATTACATAATATTAAATTTACCTGCTTGTACAAAGTCCAAAAATAACAAATTTACGCTATTATTGAAACAATTCAACTAATAAAATATAACTCACCCTCTGTGGTTATATTTAAATAATTGTGCAACAATAAAAAATAAAATAAATAAGTATTTAATAATTGTATATTTTACGCAACTTGTTAATTAAACTAACATTGCTTCAATGTAACATAATGTACAAGTTATTTAATTGAAGTTATGAACATTTTATCACTATAGCATGTATAACAGTGTTCATATTTTGGTGCCGTTATGACATATTCAAAGTACTTAAGGCAAATAGTAAAACTTGCAAAACATTTGTGATTTTTTGTTTTGCAACAAATTACATAATAATAAAGTTACATGGTCGTATAAAGTTGAGAAATAGATTAACTTTTTTAATGAAACGTATTTATGCAATAGACTTGTGTATATAAGAATTTTGATGAGCTTTGTGAAAATATTTCTGTATTATATTCCAATTAATGTACAAAAATTAATGCACAAGTAAAGATTAGACTGTAAATTATTTTAATGTTTATAGTGCAACTTTGGTATAACTATAGTACATAAGAAAATGCAACAATTACAAGTAAATTATAAAATGAAATCATCATGCCGTTCCCTTCAAATATCTTATTTAATGCAAAAAAAATTAATTGTTTAAATAAAATGTAAGAAGTACTTATTTTATGTAAGTAAATTGCATAAAATTAATACGTTTATTTACACTTATTTTTTATTTACCATAATTTAATCAAAAGCATAAAAATATTCAACTAATAATATATAACTCACCGCCTGGTGATATATGTAAATAGTTGTAAAAGAATTAAAAAATGAAAACGTATTTTATAATTTTAAATTTTACAAATTTTTTAATTAAAATAAGGTTGTTTAATCCATGAGTTAAAATAAAATTTATAAAAATTTTATTATTGTAACATGTATGACAGTGATTCATTTTTGTGCTGTTATGAAACAGTCACTCTGCTAAGTCAAACAGTAAAACTATAAAACAATTAAATTTTTTATTTCTGAAACAATAAAATATTATATATAAAAATTGTAATAAAATTAACATATATATTTCTGTATAATACTTTAACTAATGTAGAGAATTTGGTGCACAAGTAAAGGAATAGATTGTAAATAAACCACAGCTTTTTTAAAAATTGCATAATGAGTTTATGTTTACAATTAAACATTAGCATACATTTAACATAACAAAATACAAGAAATTAGGTAAATTATGAAATAATTTTACTATACAGTTTCTTTTATTTACATTATTTAATTTATAAAAATTTAAACATTTAAATAAAATTTAATAAGCAAATATTAAAGTAAAAAAATATGACTCACCAACTGCAATTACATGTAATTATTTGTAACACGATAAAATATAAAATAAAAGTGTCTAAGCTATCCCTTTATTTTTCAAAATGTGTTTATTAGAATAAGCATGTTTTCATCCTACATAATAAAGAATTTATCAAATTAAATTTTTGATAGTTTTATCACCGCAGCATGTACGTCAGTGTTTCTAATTTTCGTGCCGTTACGACATATTTACCGTATTTAAATCAAACGATAAAACGTGCAACACAATTGTAACTTTCAGATTTGCAACAATTTACACATGTTAAAAATACCTGTTTGCACGAAGTTTGAAAATGTCAAATTTACGTTTTTATTAAAACGTACATATTTAATAAACTTACATATATAAGAATTGTAATAAGATTTCTAAAAATATTTTTGTATTATACTCCGATTAATGTAAAACATTTGGTGCACAAGTAAAGGAATAGACTGTAAATAGACCACTGTGTGTTTTTAAAGTTACGTAATAAGTTTAATGTTTATAATGCAACTTTGAAATAACTATCAAACATAAAAAAATACAGTAAATAAAGGAAAATTATAAAATGTTTTTTTTATCGTTTTCTTAATTTATCTTATTTTTATAAAAAATTCAAATATTTACATGCAATTAAAGAAATATCAATTTTATGTAAGTAAATTGTACAAAGGTAATAATAGATTTATTCATATTAATTTCTGTTTTAACATTGGATAGTCACAAGTATATCAAACAATTAACTTAATAAAATATGACTCACACCCTGAGATTAATTTTAATATATGTAAAACGACAAAAAATGTAATAAAAACA
Organism: Cardicola forsteri; assembly: GCA_025895645.1. Lineage (NCBI taxonomy): Eukaryota > Metazoa > Platyhelminthes > Trematoda > Strigeidida > Aporocotylidae > Cardicola > Cardicola forsteri. The sequence goes on along the minus strand of JAKXYG010001380.1, from coordinate 158,553 downwards.
TTTTTAGTAAATGTATATTCTATAGAAATTATTAATAAAATTAATTGTGTTTTAATCATATATAATTCACAAGTCTATTTTTTTTAAATGTGAAAATTTTATGGGTATATTACATGTATATATGACAATGTTCCCATTTTGATGCCGTTACGATATGTCGACACTGCTCAACTCAAATATTATATGTGCAAAACAATTTTGAATTATATTCGTGCAAAAAATTATATAAAAATAAAGTTATCTGCTAGTACAAAATCTGAAAAAATTTTAATTTACGCATTTAGTGTAACGTCATTGTGCTACAGAATTTTTATATATGTGAATTGTGATAAGTTTTGCAAAAATATTTTTGAAATATGCTCCGATTAATGTGGAACATTACTTACTTTATTTAATTTATAAAACTTCAAATATTTAAATAAAATTTAATAAACAAATTATTAACGTGAGTAAATTGCACCAAGTTAATAATAGATTTATTTATATTAATCACTGTTTCAACATTCTATGGCCACAAGTATATTAAACAATTGACTTAATAAAATATAACTTACACTCTGCAATTATTTTGAATAGTAGTGAAACAATAAAAAATACAATGGAAACATTTTTAATAAATGTATGGTTTATGAAATGTTGTTAATAAAATTAATTGAGCTTCAATCCTATATAATGCACATATTAATTTTAAAAAATTGTAACTATTTTATTGCTGTATTATGGATTGCAATGCTTTCATTTTAATGCCGTTACGATATGTTGACACTGCTCAACTTAAATATTATATGTGCAAAACAATTATGTATTATATTTGTGCAAACAATTATATAAAAATAAAATTATCTGCTAGTACAAAATTTGGAAATTTTAAATTAGTGCGTTTAGTGTAACCTTATTGTGCTATAGAATTTTATATATGTGAATTGTGATAAGATTTGTAAAAATTTTTTTGTATTATGCTTTAATTAATGTAAAACATTTAATGCACAAGTAAATAAATAGAGTGCAAAATAAACCACAGTTTTTTAAATGTTGCATAAAAAGTTTATGTTTACAATAAATCTTTGGCACATATATTGTACAAAACAAAGTACAACAAATTAAGTAAATTACAAAATAAATATATTATATCGTTTACATTACCTACATTATTTAATTTACAAAACTTCAAATATTTAAATAAAATTTAATAAACAAATTATTAACGTGAGTAAATTGCACCAAGTTAATAATAGATTTATTTATATTAATCACTGTTTCAACATTCTATGGCCACAAGTATATTAAACAATTGACTTAATAAAATATAACTCACACTCTGCAATTATTTTGAATAGTAGTAAAACGATAAAAAATACAATGGAAACATTTTTAATAAATGTATGTTTTATGAAATTTTGTTAATAAAATTAATAGAGCTTTATTCCTACATAATGCACATATTAATTTTTAAAAATTGTGACAATTTCATTGCTATATTATTTATTGCAATGCTTTTATTTTAATGCCGTTACGATATGTTGTCACTGCTCAACTTAAATATTATATGTGCAAAACAATTATGTATTATATTTGTGCAAGAAAGTTATTTGCTAGTAGAAAATTCAAAAATTTTAAATTTGTGTTTTTAGTGTAACGTTATTGTGTTATAGACTTTTGTATATGTGAATTGTAATAGGATTTGTAAAAATATTTCCGTATTATACTCCGACTAATGTAGATAGTTTGATGCACGAGTAAAGCAATAGATTGTGAACAAACCAATGTATTAAAAAAAAAAGCATAATAAGTTTAGCGTTTATAATGCAACTATAGCATTAACATACTAAACAAAAAATATAACAAATAAAGATAAGTTATAAAATTAAATTTTTAATTGTTTTCTTCATTTATCTTATCTTGAAAGCAAATTGTAATATTTACATAAAATTAAGAAATTATCCATTTTATGTAAATTATTTGTACAAAGGCGATAATAGATTTATTAATATTAATTTATGTTTCAACATTGTATAGGCACAACTATATCAAACAATTGACTTAATAAAATAAAACTCACAATCTGGAATTAATTTGAATAGTGGTAAAACGGAAAGAAATATAATGCCAACATTTTTAATAAATGTATGTTTTATAAAATTTTGTTAATAAAATTAATAGTGCATCAATCCTATATAATGAACATATTAATTTTAAAAAATTGTGACAATTTTATCGCTGTATTATGCATTGCCATGCTCCTATTTTGATGCTAATACAATATGTTGACACTGCTAAACACAAATATTATATGTGCAAACAATTGTGAATTATATTCGTGCAAAAAATCATATAAAATAAAAGATATCTGCTAGTTCAAAATCCAAAAATTTTTAATTTGTGCTTTCAGTGTAACGTTATTGTGTTATAGATTTTTATATGTGGGAATTGGGATAAAATTTGTAGAAATATCTGCGTTTTATACTTTGATTAATGTAAAAAATTTAGTTAACAAGGAAAAGAATAGACTGTTATTAAACCATAGTTGTTTTAATAATTCCATAATGAGTTTATTTTTACAATGATTCTTTGGCATATCTATAGTAGATAAAAATACAACAAATTAGGTTAATTTTAATATAAATTTATTATACTGTTTCTTTTATTTACATTATTTAAAATGTAAAAATTCAAATTTTTAAATAAAATGTAATAAACAAATGTTTTACGTGAGTAAATTGCACAAAGTTTATACTTAAGTTAATATTTATATTTACCTTTGATTTAACATTATGTAGTCATAACTATAAAAAAATATTGAAGAAAAGTATATAACTCACAAACTGCAATTATATGTAATTATTTATAAAACGATAAAATATAAAATGAAAATGTCTAATCCATCCGTTTATTTTTCAAAATGTGTTAATTAGAATAAACATGTTTCTATCCTACATAATAAAGAATTTTTGATAGTTTCATTACTGTAGCATGCACGTCAGTATTTTCAATTTGGTGCCGTTACAACATATTTACTGTATTCAAGTCAAACGGTAAAATGTGCAAAACAATCGTAAATTTCAGATTTGCAACAATCTACATATGGTAAAATTACCTGCTTGCACGAAGTTTGGAAATGTCAAATTTACGTTTTTATTAAAACGTACGTATTCAACAGATTTATATAAGAATTGTGATAAGATTTCTAGAAATATTTCCGTATCATACTCCAATTAGTGCAAAACATTTAGTGCTTAAGTAAATGAATAAACTGTGAAAAAACCAATATTTGTTTAGAAAGTTACATAATAAGTTTGATGTTTATAATGCAATTTTGGCATTACTATAGTACATAAAAAATACAACAAATAAAGGTAAATTATAAAATAATTTTTTCTATTGTTGTCTTGATTTATGTTATTTTTTTTGAAAACTTCAAATATTTACATGCAACTAAAGAATTATTAACTTTATGTAAGTAAATTGTACAAAGGTAATAATAGATTTATTAATATTAATTTCTGTTTCAACATTGTATAGTTACAACTATATCAAACAATTGATTTAATAAAATATGACTTACATCCTGCGATTAGTATAAATAGTAATAAAACGATAAAAAATACAATGGTAACATTTTTAATGAATTTATATTTTATAATATTTTGTAATTAAACCATAGTTGTTTTAATAATTGCATAATGAGTTTATTTTTACAATGATTCTTTGGCATATCTATAGTAGATAAAAATACAACAAATTAGGTTAATTTTAATATAAATTTTTTATACTGTTTTTTCATTTACATTATTTAAAATGTAAAAAATTAAATTTTTAAATAAAATCTAATAATCAAATATTTTACGTGAGCAAATTACACAAAGTTCATACTTAAGTTAATATTTATATTTACCTTTGTTTTAACATTATTTGGTCATAATTATAAGGAAATATTAAAGAAAAATATATAATTCACCCACTGCAATTATACGTAGTTATTTATAAAACAATAAAATATAAAATAAAAGTGTCTAAGTTATTCGTCTAATTTCCAAAATGTTTTAATTAGAATAAGCATGATCCTATCCTACATATTAGAGAATTTATTCAATTAAATTTTCGATAGTTTTATCACTGCAGCATGTAGGTCCGTGTTTCCAATTTGGTGCTATTACGTCATATATACCGCATTTGAGTCACACTGTAAAACGTGCAAAATAATCGTAAATTTCAGATTTGCAAAAAATCTACATATGTTAAATTTACCTGCTTGCACGAAGTTCGGAAATGTCAAATTTACGTTTTTATTGAAACGTACCTTTTTAACAGAATTACATATATGACAATTGTAATAGGATTTCTAGAAATATTTTTGTATTATACTCCGAATAATGTTAAAAATTTGATGCACAAGTAAAGGAATAGACTGTAAATAAGCCAATGTTTGTTTTAAAGTAACATAATAAGTTTGATGTTTATAATGCAACTTTAGCATTACTATAGTACTTAAAAAATACAACAGAAAAAGGTAAATTATAAAATTATTTTGTTTATAGTTGTCTTGATTTATGTTTTTTTTTTAAATTCTAAATATTTACATGCAATTAGAGAATTATCAACTTTATGTGAGTAAATTGTACAAAGGTAGTAATAGATTTATTAATATTAATTTCTGTTTCAACATTGTATAGCTACAACTATATAAACATTTGACGCAATAAAATATAACTCACACTCTGCGATTATTTTAAATAGTAGTAAAACAATAAAAAATACAATAAGAACATTTTTTATATATGTATGTTTTATAATATTTTGTTAATAAAATTAATAGTGCTTTAATCTTATATAATGCACATATTGATTTTTAAAAATTATGACAATTTTACCGCTGTATTTTCCATTGCCGTGCTCCCATCTTAATGCCGTTACAATATGTTGACAGTGCTCAACTCAAATATTATATGCGCAAAACAATTGTGAATTATATTTGTGCAAGATATTATATAAAAATAAAGTTAACTGTTAGTACAAAATCCGGAAATTTCAAATTTGTGCTTTCAGTGTAACGTTATTGTGTTATAGACTTTTATATGTGCGAATTGGAATAAAATTTGTAAAAATATTTGCGTTTTATACTTTGACTAATGTAAAACATTTAGTAAACAATTAAAAAAATAGACTGTAATTAAACCATAGTTGTTTTAATAGTTGCATAATGAGTTCATGTTTACAATGAATTTTTGGCATATCTGTAGTAGATAAAAATACAACAAATTAGGTTAATTTTAATATAAATTTATTATACTGTTTCTTTTATTTACATTATTTAAAATGTAGAAATTTTAATTTTTAAATAAAATTTAATAAGCAAATGTATTACGTGAGTAAATTGCACAAAATTCATACTTAAGTTAATATTTATATTTACCTTTGTTTTAACATTATGTGGTCATAGTCATAAGAAAATATTAAAGAAAAATATATGATTCACTCACTGCGATTATATGTAATTATTTGTGACACAATAAAATGTAAAATAAAAATGTCCAAGTTATTTGTCTATATTCCAAAATGTGTTAATTAGAATAAGCATCTTTCTATCCTACATTATAAAGAATTTATTGAATTGAATATATAATAGATTTATCACTGTAGCATGTATGTCAGTGTTTCCAATTTGGTGCCGTTACGACACATATACCACATTTAAATCACACTGTAAATCGTGCAAAACAATTGTAACTTTCAGATTTGCAACAATCTACATATGTTAAAATTACCTGCTTGCACAAAGTTTGAAATTGTTAAATTTATTTTTTTATTGAAACGTAAATATTCAAGAAACTTACGTATATAAAAATTCTGGTAAAATTTCTAAAAATATTTTTGTATTATACTCGAAATAACGTAGAAAAATTGGTGCACAAGTAAAAGAATAGACTGTAAAGAAGTCAATGTTTGTTTTTAAAGTTTTAAAATAAATTTAATGTTTATAATGCAACTTTGGCATTAGTACATATAGTACATAAAAAATACAACAACTAAAGGTAAATTAAAAAATGAACTTTTTTTACCGTTTTTTTTTATCTTATTTTTATAAAAAATTGAAATATGTACATGCAATTAAAAAATTATTAATTTAATGTGAGTAATTTGTTTAAAGGTAATAATAAATTTATTAATATTAATTTCTGTTTCAACATTGTATAGTCACAAGTATATCAATCAATTAACTTAATAAAATATGACTCACACCCTGAAATTATTTTAAACAGTCGTGAAACGGGAAAAAATACAATAGTAACATTTCTAATAAATGTATAAAAATTGGGATTAGATTTGTATACATATTTCCGTATTATACTTTGACTAATGTAAAACTTCGGTAGTCAAGTTAAAGAATAGACTGTAGTTAAACTATAGTTGTTTTAATAGTTGCATAATGAGTTCATGTTTACAATGAGTCTTTGGCATATATATAGTACATAAAAAATACAACAAATTAGGTTAATTTTAATATGAATTTATAATACTGTTTTTTTCATTTACATTATTTAAAATGTAAAAATTAAAATTTTTAAATAAAATTTAATAAGCAAGTGTTTTACGTGAGTAAATTACACAAAGTTTATACTTAAATTAATAGTTATATTTACCTTTGATTTAACATTATGTGATCACAATTATAAGAAAATATTAAACAAAAATATATTACTTACAAACTGCAATTGTATGCAATTATTTGTGACACGATTGAATATAAAATAAAACTGTCCAAATTATACGTTTATTTTTCAAAATGTGTTAATTAGAGTAAGCATCATCCTATCCTACATAATAAAGAATTTATTAAATTGAATTTTCGATAGTTTTATCACTGTAGCATGTATGTCAGTGTTTCCAATTTGTTGCTATTACGACATATTTACCGTATTTGAGTCAAACGGTGAAACATGCAAAACAATCGTAACTTTCAGATTTGTAACAATCTACATATGTTAAAGTTACCTGCTTGCACGATGTTTGGAAATGTCAAATTTACGTTTTTATTAAAACGTACATATTCATCACACTTACACATATAAAAATTGTAATAAGATTTCTAAAAATATTTTTGTATTATACTCGAATTAACGTACAATAAATTGGTGCACAAGTAAATGAATAAACTGTAACTAAGCCAATGTTTGTTTATAAAGTAACATAATAAGTTTGATGTTTATAATGCATTTTTAACATATTATAGTACATTATAAATACAACCTTTAAAATAAATTAAAAAATGAAATTTTTTTATCGTTTTCTTGATTTATCTTATTTTTATAAAAAAGTTCAAACATTTACATGCAATTAGAGAATTATCAACTTTATGTGAGTAAATTGTACAAAGGTAGTAATAGATTTATTAATATTAATTTCTCTTTCATTATTGTATAGTCACAATTATATCAAACATTTAAATTAATAAAATATTATTATTATTATTATTATTATTATTAAGCTTTAATATCTCACTAGAGATACATTCAGCATAAAATACATTTTTACCATCAATATAAAAAAAAAAGTAGTAGTATAAATAATGGAATATTTTGTTAATAAAATTAATAGTGCTTCAATCCTATATAATAAACATATTAATTTTAAAAAATTGTGACAATTTTATCGCTGTATTTTGCATTGCCATGCTTCTATTTTGATGTCGTTAAGATATGTTGCTACTGTTCAATTCAACATAAAACATATTGCACAGTGAAAAAACCAATCATTGTTTAAAAAATTACATAATAAGTTTGATGTTTATAATGTAACTTTGGCATTACCATAGCACATAAAAAATACAACAACCAAAGGTAAATTATAAAAATTTTTTTTAATCGTTTTCTTGATTTATCTTATTTTTATAAAAAATTCAAATATTTACATGTAATTAAAGAATTACCAATTTTATGTGAGTAAATTGTACAGAGGTAATAATAGATGAATTAATATTAATTTCTGATTTAACATTGTATAGTCACAACTATATCAAACAATTGACATAATAAAATATGACTCACTTTCTTTCGGTTATATTAAAAAATAGTAAAACGATAAATAATACAATGTTAACATTTTTAATAAATTTATGTTTTATAATATTTTGTTGATAAAATTAATAGTGCTTTAATCCTATATAATAAACATACTAATTTTAAAAAATTGTGACAATTTTATCGCTGTATTTTGCATTGCCATGCTCCCATTTTGATGTCGTTAAAATATGTTGCCCCTGTTCAATTCAAATATTATATGCGTAAAACAATTGCGAATTATATTCGTGCAAAAAATTGTATATGAATAAAGTTATCTGCTAGTACGAAATCCGGAAATTTCAAATTTGTGCTTTTAGTGTAACGTTATTGTGTTATAGACTTTTATATGTGCGAATTGGAATAAAATTTGTAAAAATATTTTTGTTTTATACTTTGACTAATGTAAAACATTTAGTGGACAATTAAAAAAATAGACTGTAATTAAACCATAGTTGTTTTGATAGTTGCATAATGAGTTCATGTTTACAATAAATTTTTGGCATATCTGTAGTAGATAAAAATACAACAAATTAGGTTAATTTTAATATAAATTTATTATATTGTTTCTTTCATTTACAGTATTTAAAATGTAAAAATTTTAATTTTTAAATAAAAAGTAATAAACAAATGTTTTACGTGTGTAGATTGCACAAAGTTTGTACTTAAGTTAATATTTATATTTACCTTAGTTTTAACATTATGTGGTCATAATTATAAGAAGATGTTAAAGAAAAATATATGATTCACTCACTGCGATTATATGCAATTATTTGTAACACAATAAAATATAAAATAAAAGTGTCTACTCTATCTATCTATTTTCCAAAATGTGTTAATTACAATAAGCATATTTCTATCCTACATAATAAAGAATTTATTAAATTGAATTTTCGATAATTTCATCACTGCAGCATGTTTGTCAGTGTTTCCAATTTGGTGCTATTACGACATATTTACCGTATTTGAGTCAAACGGTGAAACATGCAAGACAATCGTAACTTTCAGATTTATAACAATCTACAAATGTTAAAGTTATCTGCTTGCATGATGTTTAGAAATGTCAAATGTACGTTTTTATTGAAACGTACATATTCATCACACTTACACATATAAAAATTGTGATAAGATTTCTAAATATATTTCTGTATTATACTCCGATTAACGTAGAACATATTGGTGCACAAATAAAGGAATAGACAGTGAAAAAAACCAATAATTGTTTAAAAAATTACATAATAAGTTTGATGTTTATAATGCAACATTGGCGTTACTATAGTTCATAAAAATACAACAACTAAAAATAAATTATAAAATGATTTTTTTTAACCGTTTTCTTGATTTATCTTATTTTTATAAAAAATTTAAATATTTACATGCAATTAAAAAATTATTAGTTTTATGTGAGTAAATTGTACAAAAGCAATAATAGATTTATTAATATTAATTTCTGTTTTAACATTGTATAGTCACAACTATATCAAACAATTGACTTAATAAAATATAACTTACTCCCTTAGTTTAAATAATAGTAAAGCGGTAAAATATACAAAGGTAACATTTTTAATAAATGTATGTTTTATAAAATTTTAATAATAAAATTAATAGTGCTTTAATCCTATATAATGCACATATTGATGTTTGAAAATTGTGACAAATAAATAGCCGTTTTATGCATGACAATTATGACATCTTAATGCCTTTACGAAATGTTGGCATTGTTTTGATTAAATGCTAGAAAAATAGTGCATTAAAAATTCTAGAAATTAATGAAATTTATAGAGTAGCTTTAATACGTTTATTTTTCATTTAAACTATTAAACATAAGAAAATTAAAATATTTAAATAAAACTGAAGAAGCACACAGATTGTACTTAATAATATTTTACTAACTGAATGGCTACTTCTACTGAAATATCCAAGCCAATAACCATAAATAAATTTAAAAAAATAAATAAATAACTAAAGCAATGAGAATGACTCACATATTGCCGCTAATTGCAAGAAATTAAAAAACCATAATAAATAAAATGAACACGTATATAATAATTGTATATTTTACAAAATTTGTTAATAATATGAGCATGCTTCATACCTACATTGTCAGAAGTTAACTAATTAAACTTATGACAGTTTCATCACTGTAGCATGTATAGAGAATAGTATCAATTTTTTTAGCCTTACCACATATTCACCGTACTTGAGTAAAAACGGTAAAACGTACAAAACAATTGTGATTTACGGTTTTTGCAACAAATTATAAAAATAAATTTACCTACTTTTAAGGAGTCCGAAACTTTAGATTTACGTTTCTAATCCAATGTGTTTATGCGATGGTCGTTTATATATAGAAATTGTAATAGGATTTATAAGTATATTTATGTGTTATACTAGTGTATTAAATCTGAAAGTTAAAATAAAGACAAATTGTAAATTAACGAAAGTTTTTCCAACTTTATATAATGCGTTTATTGTTTATGTTGCAACTTTGGCATAAACGAAATGCACCAAAGATTGTAGAAATATAGGTAATTTATATAATAAAATTGATATACCCTATTTTCACTAAATTATTAAATGTAAGAAAATTAAAATATCTAAATAAAACTGAAGAAGCACACATATTGTACTTGACTATATTGCACTAAATGAATAGCTTCATTTACATATATTTTTTGTTTTAACATTATCTAGTCACAAGCATATGAAGTACTTAAGATAATGAGAATGACTCACACTCTGCAGATCATTGTAAAAAGTTGTAAAACAATAATAAATAAAATGAACACGTATATAGTAATTGTATATTTTACAAAATTTGTTAATAATATGAGCATGCTTCATACCTACATTGTCAAGAAGTTAACTAATTAAACTTATGACAGTTTCATCACTGTAGCATATATGAAAATAGTATCAATTTTTTTGGCCTTACCACATATTCACCCGTACTTCTTGAGTAAAACGGTAAAACGTACAAAACAATTGTGATTTACGGTTTTGCAACAAATTACATAAAAATAAATTTACCTCATTTTTAAGAAGTCCGAAACTTTAAGATTTACGTTTCTAATCCAATGCATGTTTGACGTTGATAACATTTTGATGCCGTTGCCCTTGCTTTTGTTGGACTTTCTATTGTTTAAAAATAATTTTAATTTATTGTTGTGCAACAATTTTTTTTATGTAAATGTAGTTATTTGTTTGTAAGAATTCCGAAACTTTCATATTTACATTTTTAATAAAACGTGCTTATGCAAAGTTTTTTATATAGGAATTGTAATAGGGTTTATAAGTATATGTATGTATCATACTCCAACTTTTGTATAGAAGTTTTTTGCACATGTAAATAAATTAACTTTAAATAAACAAAAAAGTTTTCTTAAACTTTACATAATGCGTTTAATATTTATAATGCATTTTTGGGATATATAATATATATATATATATATATATATATATATAATATCTAATAAAATACAAAATATACTGGTAAATTATAAAATGAAATTAATATATCGTTTCCTTTATTTATGTAATTTAATTTTTTTTTAAGTTGAAATATTAAAATAAAATTTATAAAACATTTGTTTTATCTGAGTAATTTGCACAAAATTAATAGTTTTATTTATATTTATATTTGTTTTAACATTTTTTGGTCACAAGCATATAAAACAATTCAAATGATAAAAATTGACTTGCAGTGTGCCGTTAATTGTAAATAGTTGTGAAGCTATCAAAATTAGTATTTATACGTATTTAATAATTGTACATATATTCATATATATAATATTTATATGGTATGTCTTAAATTTATTATTTAGAAGTATAAAAAACAATGTAATTTAGGATATATATCTTACTTTGTAATTTAATTTTTAATAAAATTAAAACGGTAAATATTAAAGTAAAAACGTATTTAATGATTACATATTATGGTAAATTGATAAATGTAAAAAAGTGTTTCCAATCATACCTAATGCGTTTGCTATTTTTTTAATAATTAATCTAAAAATGTTATCATTATTAATATTTTTTATAGGATTTTTAAATATATTTCTGTATTATACTCCGCTGAATGCATTAAATTACTTGCATAAATAAACAAGTTGAAGAGAAACAGAACAAGTGCTTTAATTTTGCTAAATTGCAATTTCATTTTAATATACTGGGTTGTGCTACTACGTTTTTGCCGTTGTTTGCCAGAATAGTTTCTTTTTATTATTTTTGCAGTAATATAGATTTTTATAAAAGCCAGGATACCAACCGTGCGCTTAAAAATTCTTCTTTTATTTAAAGTGGGAACTGGCCAGATTACATCATTTTAATACTTTACAAGCACAGTTTAAAAGTTTATTACTAATACCAAACTCACCTTCTGTTTTTTATCTTGTTGGTGTTAAAAAAATAAATAATATATTACAACATAATAAATGCCTATATATTGCACAAAGTTTATTAATTACAATAAGCGTTTTTCTATTCCTAATTTTTATACCAGTATTTAAAAAAAATATTTTTACATTATATTCTAAATGCTGTATAAAATTAGTTGTGTATATAAACAAATTAAATAATAAATAAATTCATGTTAAATTTTTAAATGCTACATAATATATTAATTGTTTTAAACGTAAATTTTGTTTAATGTATTTTATAACAAATTAAAAAAATATACTTTGCATATATATATATATATATATATTTCATTTAACAATAGAAAAAGTATTATATTGTCACAATCATATAAAATATTAATAAAAGTTAACTCACTTCCTCCGTCAATTGTGAATAATTTTATTACAATAATAATAACTAATATTAAAACGTATTTAATGTTCATATTTTTGTACACAATTGTTAGTTAAATTAAGAGTAATTTTATTCCTTATTTATAATAGTTTTACTTATTATTATTGGTTATTTTTTTGGACAAATGAAATAAAAATTATTTGTACCTGTTTGTCATTTTTAGTTTATTTACTAGTGGTGTGAATAGCTAACTAAAAACATGTCTTAAGTGGACAGTTACAAAAACACACAAATTCATTTACAATACACACTTGATATTGTGTTTTATGTATACAATTTATCCAGAGTATTAACCAATCCAGAATCAAACAAAATTGAACTACTAAGAAACCTATCAAAGTAGGAATTGTTCCACCTACGCATTCATTTGAACTAATTTGGACATCTCACAGTACAAGTTGTGCCTTATAATGACTCATTCTATGTACAGCAATTTTGAATATTTTTTAAAAATCACATGCATATACTATATAGACTATATTTATATTCATTAACATATGACATTCTATTTCATTTTGATCCCATTATTTGTACTACTATTTTTTTTTTTTATATTGATGGTAAAAATGTATTTTATGCTGAATGTATCTCTAGTGAGATATTAAAGCTTAATAATAATAATAATAATAATAATAATAATAATAATAATTAACGTTTTAAAATTAAGTAATTGTCATTCTATATTATTAATAATAAACCATAAAATTATAATTGTATTTTATGCATTGCTTATTTCGTGCAAACTGCGTTTACATAACTCATGTGGTTACTAAAATAATAATAATTACAAACTACATCGTTTGCAGTTATTTTTTATTTCGTTTTCTTATTTTTTTAGTTTTTCCGTCTTTTATGAAGGGTCGCTGTTTCTGGTTAGGATTTTTTGTTTGGTTTTATTCGTGGTGTTAATTTTTGTTAGTTTCTTTTTCTTTATATTGGCTTTCACACAATCCAACGATCTCTTTAGTCAACCACGATTAATTTTACTTTTTACATTCAATACCATTATTTTCCTTGTAACATAACAACCTCATTTTTTATTCTATCTAAGTTGCACACCCCCAACGATTATTAAAGCATCTTTATTTCTATTAAATTTAGTTTTCTTTCTTGGGCTTTTATAATACTCTACATTTTTAATCTGTACATCAAGGCTAGTTTTACTATAGTCTTAAAAATTTTACCTTTTGTTCTTGCTGTTAATCTTTTATTGCACACAACCCCTGTAAGTTTCTTCCAGTTATGACATCTTGCTTGTATTTTTTTTTATCTCTGCATTTAAATTTCTATTCTTTTTAGTAATAAACCAAGTTATTTAAACCTTTTTACTTTTAACAATCCTTTGTATTCCATGTTACCTTTTCTATTATTTTTGTTTGTTGTAGTCATATACACTGTCTTTTTTTAAATTTTTAATCTTTGATTTTCCAATGCCTTTCTCTATTACTCTAACTATCTTTCCAAATTCTTTTGTTTTCTATTGTATAAAACAATGTCATTTGCAAATAACATACACCATAGAGATTCTATTTTAATATTTCTTGTTATCACGTTAATAACTAGATCAAACAAATACGGGTTTAGTGCTAAATTTTGATGTAGATCAATTTTATTGGAAACTCATCAGTCCGTTTTACACTGGTTTTTACCAACATTTTTGCGTCATTATACATATATTGTACAATTTTTACGTACTTTTTAAAAGCACCCTATTTTTGCATGCTCCTCTAAACTTCCTGTCTCAGAATCCAATCGCATGTTTTTTTTTAATTGATAAACACCATATAAAGTCTCTTCTGTTTCTGTTTGTGTCTTTCCACTATTGTTATAAAAGAAAAGATTGCATTACTTGTACCACGTCTAGGCATAAATCTAAATTGTTTTTTTTAATATCTGGTTCTTTGCAAAATTCTTTATTAATAATTTTCTCCCAAAGTTTTAAAGTATGTCACATAAGCTATATACTTCTATAGTTACCACAATCTTAAACAACTTCTTTTTTATAAATGGGTGTAATAACACTTTTCCTCTATTTGTCAGAAATTCTTTCCTCGTTCCATATTAAAGTTAACAATTTAGTTAATATGTTAATTCCATAGTTTTTTAAACACTTTAATGTTTTAATAAGTATTACTTCTGGTCCATTCTTTATCTCACTTACTTCTTTAATTACTTTTTTCTGGGATTTTTCTTGGGTTATTCATAGATTATATGTCCTATCTTTAATCACTGCTCAAGAATTTTTTTATTTAACAGTGTTTCAAAATATGCTTTCCATCGTTTTTTTATTTACTTTTTTTCTAATAATACTATTTCTTTTTTATTCTTCATTTGTTTAATTTGTGTCGGGTCTTTTATAGCTTTATTTCTAGTTTTAGCAACACTAAGCAACCTGTAGCGGACTTGTTTTATATAAAAGAAAATAATTAAAACTATTTTTTTAATAATTTTTATTATTATAACAATTAATTATATTGTTATTATTATTATTACTGTTATTGTTATTATTATTGTTTATATTTTTGTTGTTTTAATGTAACGAGTTTTTTTGAAGCTTCCCTTAGCTTCACTTTTGTTTTGCGTACGTGACTGATTGTTACAAACAATAAACACTTCCAGTTTGTTTGTTTTTTTCTATCCAGTTAAGGTGGGCGGATCAAATCTTTGAAGTATAAGTTGTATCAGTTTAATTTGTTATTAAAAACAAAAGTTATTAATAGACATTTATATTACGTCTACATACTTACAGTTTGAACATAGATTAGGAAATTTTATACTTCATTGCATCATAAACACGACACGGTGTCAATAAACATCAAAGTCCAAGTTTACAAATTTGAGTAGCATCTAAAGACGGTAATTAATAAAAAATTCCATTATCTTTAGGGTAAAAGTACAAAAAGAAAATCAGGTGTGTATAAATGCTAAATTTAAAATTATTATTAAATTAGATGCTATCATTTTTTTGAAATGCTTATTTTTGTATTAGTGGCATTTTATTTGTAATACAATATTATCAAGGTTTTTATTTTGCTGACGCTTATATTAAACTGGGACAAAGAATCGTATTTCATAAAGTATGTTTGTTTTTGTTATAATGTAATAAGTGTTATTTGTATAACTAAACCAGCATTTTACTTTTATCAATAATTTGTATAAATCGATGTATTATTCTATACAATAAATGAACAACCAGCTGTTAAAATCGGTGTAAAACAATCAATCGGCATTTGTGTCACTATTTATTAAACATACCTAAATTGTACAAAAATATTTTTTTAATATTCTCTTACCAGAAAAAGTAAAATATTTTATAAAAAATATATTTTATACCAATATCATTATAAAATTTCAATTTAGGTTAAACATAAAAACATTGACAGCTTAAAAAATTGAAAACAAGCAAATTATTTTTTTAAATAAAAAATTGAAAAAAATTTCGACAAACAGAAAAAAATACTTGAAATCTTTCTAAATATGTACGCACAATTTATAACATAAGTTTCTTTAAAGTTTCTTTAAAGTATATCTTATTTTTATTTATACTGTGGCGCTTAAATGACGCAATGAAGTACAAACGTTTCTGATCTATGTTCAGCTAATAGTTATATTGACGTAACATTAATATTAATAAATAGCTGATATTTTTAATACAACTTAGTTTCTAATGTATATGCATACTTTTTTATTGCAATTTTATGTAACAATTATTTAGACATCTGTAGCGTTATTTGTTAAAATAAACAAAATTTCCTAATGCATTTGAAGATTATTTTTTAAATTTGTTTATCATTACTGCCTGTTTATAAAAAAAACAATTGACACTATACTACATTTTTAAAAACGTATACATTTATTGCTAATATGCAGCAAAATATTTAAATAATAAATCTATACATTTAATGTCATCTACATTACATCAAGAAATATCAACAGTGGGTTTATATAAAATGTTCTTAATACAATTGTTTTAATAACGTATATATACATAGATTGAACGAAAATAAATTAAATCAAATAAAAGAGGAAATAGCCAAATATTTTAATTATTATAGTAACTTTATGCTGTTATAACTTATTAATGTGTTAAAAGGATTAGTTTAGGTCTATTTTCTGAGTTATAAGTACAAAATTACCACAACTATACAGTTTTGGTTAAGATTTTACTTTTTGGCTATTTTATTACGATTTAATAATAAACAAGGAGTTTTAAGTATTAGGATAAACACAAAAGTTTTTATTAACAAAAGCTAAATAAAAAACTTTTATAACATAAATAATAGAAATATAGTGTTAGAATAGTAAAATTATACTATATAAAAATTGCACCTTATTGAAAGCCAACAAGTTATAAATAAATAATCCTTTGTTCTAGTTTACAATAAGCATAAGTAAACCACAAGTTGCAATAATGTCGTTGCTTCTTGTACACGAAGGTACAGTGTTGTAAATGTTAGAACAATTGAATACAAAAAACATTTCAATTATGTTCATTTTGTTACAAAACACTGACATCATAAATATACAAGAGTTTAAATTATTCCATGTATTTCATTCTATCTAAAATCCTGTAATTTTAAAACATTGTACAAGTAAATACAGTTTTACATTTGTGTGCTGTTACATTTCTTACAAATTTACATTAATTAACTCTTGTATAAAATCTAAACTTTTTAAAATTACTTTGGTTTATACGGAGTCTATGTAATGATATCAGTAGCTATTTTAAGTTAAAATAAACAACAATCAAAAGCCACATCAACGCATTTACACAATTAACGCAGTCCTATCACAGACAGTAAATCAAAACCCATAACAAAAAGGATCCCATTATTGGAGTAAATAGAACTTTGATAAAAATGCAGTCGGACCCTGCATTAGATATTTTTTTCTGTGCCACCATTTATTACGCATAACTAAATAGTACAAAAACATTTGTCAAGTATTGTCTTAGCAGTAAAATATTTTGTAAAAAATATATTTCTTACCAATATCATTATAAATTTTTTAATTGGGTCAAATATAGAAAATATTGATTACTTAAAAAAATTGAAAACAAGCGCATTAGTTTCTTAAAAATAAAAGCTTGGAGATAATTTTGGCAAAAAAAAATACTTGAAATGTTTATATATATGTACGCATATTTTATAATATAGGTTACTTTGAAGTAACGAATTTGTTTGTTTTTTTTATTTTTAAAATGTACTTGACCTATATTTCAATTGTACAAAAGCATTATTTGTACATTACCTTAGCAATAAAAATAAAATATTAAACAATTCAAATGTAGGTGAAAAACAACAATATTGACATTCCAAAAATACTGAAAAACAAGCAAATTGGTTACTTCAAAATAACTTATAATATAAAATATACATACATATATATAAACGTTTTTTTAATGTTTGTATTTTTCTATTTGACCTAAATTAAAATATATATGTTTGCATATTTTATAATATAAGTTTCTTTAAAGTAACGAATTTGTTTATTTTTCAGTATTTAAAAAAATAAATATTGTTGTTTTTGACCTACACTACATTTTCTAATATACACATAATACTTTACTTTTACTGCTAAGATGATATACAAAAATACGTTTGTACAATCTAAATGTACTTAATATAAGCAAGAATGCAAATTTATTATTTTGCATTTATTTTAACAGCAGTCCGTTTATCTATTGTACCTGCATTGTTTTTAATCAGATATATTTTAGAATGATAAACACGGAATGATTTAAAATCGCTTATTTGTTTATTTGTAGAAAATAAATGTTTTTTCCATTAAACTATTCCAAATCGTAAACACTAAAATTTTATGTACACAAACAGTATTGTTATTGAGGTTTATGTTTTATCTATGCTTATTATAGTCTAAGTCAAATGATTGTATTATACAACTTACATCGTTTTACGTTACGAACTGTAACTAGTACACACGATTGCAATGCAATTCGATTGCATCAATATAACAGTTACTTTCTACTTAATATCTGTTAAGTCAAACAATACTTTAATAACACAGTAAGTTAATCCGACTTACAACTACGATTAATAAGTGTACAAATAATGTAAAGAAATTTATGTTATATTTGTATGTGTTTAATTCACTGCGATTTTTAAATTAATATCTATTTTCGGTTATACTTAAGTTTACGATTATATGAATGTAGTTTTTTGACGGTAGCATGTAACTTCCATGTTATGTGAATTTTAAAACATTTTATTAAGTATTTAGGTAATCATAATTTAACATCTTTGTTTAAATAGTTATTACACCAAAGTGTAATGGGAATGTACACATTTACTTTGGCAACTATGTACTATAAAATATATTAGCCATCTATAGATATTAATGTTACGTTGATATTGTTATTAACTTAATATAGATCAGAAACGTTTATACTTTATTGCGTTATACAAACGCCACAGTATCAATAAACATTAAAGTGACAAATTTACTTACAAAAAAATAATATTTATTATTAAAGTAAATGTTATTTGTTTTTAAAAATTACTTTTCTTAGTTGTGACATATTATTAATAAGGACAGTATTATCGAGGCTTCTATTTATCTAATGTTTATAGTAAATTTTGTTTGTTTTTGTTACATTGTAATAAGTTACTGAAGCTACAATTTAGTCTTACCAATATATTGGTGTAAACATTGGTGAATAAAAGTTTATTAAAGACCATATTAAAAAATAAACAATCAATTCATTTTCAGTATGGTCTGGATTTACATAAATTACACTAGTTTTCGGTACAAAGTCAATATGATTACACAATCCTTTTGATTTACCTATAAATGGACACTGATGTACTCTATAAATTGCACAAGTGTGTTTTTTGTGCAAAATTGTTTTTGGTTTATAGTAACCCTTTATCTAAGTCATTGATGTCCTATTTCATAAACTTGTTAAATAAATTATGAGGTCAAAATATAAGGTAGATTCCTTATTATTAATACAAACATTGTTATTACCATATTCATAATGTTAACCACATTTTGAACTAAATTGGCTACAGAAACTTGTTTTACCAACTCATCTAACTTCAAATGCTTAACAAACAGCAAAATTTTACAAACGCTTTATTTGCTATCTTTGTTAATAAAACACACCGTTTTGTGTTATTGTAACATGCATGTATAATAATGTTATTAAAAATTACTTATACTTATACAAAAACCATTGTAACTGTTATTCTGTTACGCACGCATATAGTGGCTTAAAAACAATATATATATATATATATATATATATATATATATATATATATATATATATATTAAATATAAACATTTTACATAACATTAAAAAACAAAAGCTATTGTGAACTATTTTTGTGCTCAATTAACTGTCGAAAATTTTATTAAATTCTAAATTAAATCAATGTAAAACTGCAGATATTTTAAAATATACATTACTTTTTGCAACAAAACGTATTTCCATTATATGGGTTTAACCAAATAATACATTTTCTTTTTAAATGCAGTTTTAAAAATGTAATTTTAAACAAAATAGTACTCGGAAATATTTACAATAAGTATATGTAACTTTTCTTTCTGCCTTTTATTAAAACCAACCGTGCACGCTTTGTCAAATCTCGCACAATAATTTTTAGCTGCTCAACAAATCAACCGCTTTACAACATTTGTGCTGTAATATGCAGTGCACACACAAATTTTATTTTATGTACAAGCTACATTTTTAAGTCCTGACTACAGACGCATGCACCTACGTTTCCCCAACACACAATCAATTAAATTAACCAATAAAATTTATTTTTGGGTAGCGTAAAGCATGTGTTCCAAATTACACACAATATATTTTGTTCTTTAACAAATGTTAAAATTATATGACTATTATGCTGCTATGGTTACTGTTACTATTACTGTTATTAGTATTGAAAGGAGTAAGAGACTACAACAACTAATCGACCTGCTATCACGTACTAAATTAAACAAAGCACACATTTTATGTACTTGCACAATAATAAAAAATAGGCGTCAATTATATTTGCAGTATTTTCTTATTTCACGAAAATGTCAATTAAAACAAAAAAAATATTATTTTTAAAGATTATGTCTCTATAAATTTACAACCTAAATAAGTAGTAGCAGTAGCAGTATTTGTATTTGTAGTAGTAACAGTAGTATTTGTGTTTAGATTACCAGTATTAATAGTAGTAATAGCAGTAATAGTAGCAGTAGTAGTGGTAGTAGTAGTGATATTAGTAGTAGTAGTAACTGCCATGTTAAGTGTAACAGTAGTAACGTTAGTAGCAGCAGTAGCACTAGTATTAATAATATTAGTAGTAGTAGTGGTAGTAGTACTAGTAGTAGTACTAGTAGTAATAGTAGTAGTAGTAATATTATTAGTAGTGTTATTAAGGTTTGTATTAAAAATGTAGAGATTAACACTTGTGAAATACCGAGAGTATTTTACTGAATAACAAACTTACCTCGTCTGATCACATTGACCATTTGTTTACAAAAACTCGAGGTTTATGTTACTACATAAGACGTTTAAAAAACTTCCGTGTTTGCCAACATGTTATTAGTACATATTTTAAAGCTACATTTTATCCAATAATATTATATTACTCCCCAGTAATATTTCCGGAACTAAAAAGAAAAGATTTTATGAAGTTAAAAAAATGCATTACTATCATTAGTCAATTATCGAGTACTCCTTACAATGACATTCTTTATGAAATAATTTATTGACACTTTAAGAAATGTTTTTAATTAATTAGTCGTATTTCCAACACCTCTACTTTATCGTAATTTTAGTAAATTATTTGCATCGGAAATGACAAGAAGATCACATATACACGTTAAGTACATAACTAATGCGTAGTTAAATTTATCTTTGCCGTATTTAGCAAGGTTACTATCTAATTCCAACAAAGTTCAAAATGACCTTTACATTAGCTTATTTAAATCATGAGTACTTTTTTTTTGTTTTTTTTTTGGTCTGACCAATTACCGTTGTTTGTAATTTGCCCATTTTAATTTGTGACCATTTATTTTCTTTCATCCAGGATATTATTTTATTAGTCATGCTCACTCATGAGTCATTCGCATTTTATATAAACTGTTTTATATGCACACTATTAACCATAGTGTCCCTTAAATAATACCATGCCTCTTTACGCATATTATATTAAACACAATTTTTGAATATACGTTGATTTTGAGTTTGTTTTTTTAGCCTGTGTAATGTAATCTTACTTTACTTATTAATTAATTTATTTTTGGACTAATGTTACATATTGCTAATTGTATTGTATTTTTATAATTGTACATATTTTTTGTGTGCTGAAAGCTACTTCTACTGAAGTATCTAAACCAATAACCATAAATAAATAAATAAATGTATTATAGATTGAACAAAGAAATACCTTTAAAAACTGTAAAATAAATTTATTAAAAGTAACATCTGCTAACATTATTATAAATGTATATAAACACAGAACCATGTTATTTATTAACAAAAAGAGTGGATGTATCTTTAATAAAATTCCGCTGTTTGTTAAACATTTAAACTAGGATAATTTGATAAAACATTTTTCTATAACCAACTTGGTTCAAAATGTGTTCAAAATGCACAATTGTTTTTCTCTTCCTACTTTTACTCTGAAAATAATGCAATTTTTTATCAATTACCGTTTTTAGTTGCCACTGTAATTTGTAAATTTTAAACTTTAATGTTTATTAACATTGTGTCGTTTGTATGACACAATAAAGCATTATTATTTTTGACCTATGCAGAAATTGTACCTAATTATTATAAATTGTCTTTTATGGGTCATTTATGCAAGATGTATGCAAGTAGAGAATGCGTTACAATTATGAATAATTTGATATCTACCATTTATGTAAAATATCTAAATAAATTGGTCACATACCAATATAATATACGATAGTAACATAAAAGATGTTTAGAACATACGTGGAACGTCCTTATAGATATTATTTAAATAACTTGCATACACTAATGTCAAAAGCAATTGAACAGACATGACCAAAAATAGCCACGCCACATAAAACAGAAAATAGTTGTAACAAAAAGAATATCAAAAAATAATTAAATATTTTGATTCTTATGACTCGATTGTGTTGTTAGTATTTTGGTATTTTAAGTTCAGTCTGATATGAAATCACTGTAGTCAAAACTTTATGCTGTTTGTATTAAATTATATAACTTTGGTAATACATTAACTCACTGTGTTAACAAAATATTATTTGATACAATATATGTAATATATGTATATACTTTTTTCTCTATTAATTTTTCAATTTGTATCTCATTTTATCGTAGTGCTATTTCAATGCATATTGTTTATTATTACAGTATTACAAAACCATTTGTTTTAAAAAAAAGCATGCGGCAATAAGATAACCATTACAGCAAAAAACAACAACTAAGTCACAATATTCAAAAAGGATATAAAATAACAAAATTTTTCTGCGTAGTTAAACATTTTGCCAAACGTTTTGTTTAATCCCTCATTAAACATCCATTTTAATTAAATCTTCCAAAATATTTTTTAAACAACTTTTCTGTGGTCTACTTCAACATTTTTTTTTTGATTGTTTATTACAAAATAGTTCTTACTGGTCTTTCGGGTGGCAAACGTAAAATTTAACCAAGTAATTTTGTTTGTCCTATTGTACTGATGTCATGTAGTAAGAGTTTTTGGCTTGGACTGATTAAGTACGTTTCTAGATAATTTCTCATTATATATTTGAAGTAAGTAACCATTTTTTTCCTTAATTAGAATATTGGTTTTCTTTCTAACTTACAACAATTGTTTTAAAATTTTAAACAAAGTTTTTAAATTATTTTTGCTGCTGCCTTAACTACTTTTTTGCATTTGCATTCTAACCAATTATTTTTATCTTTGCGGCAGTTTTTTTTTAAATTGTTTCTCTACAGTTCTACACTTATTATCAAAATATTGTCCAGATAATAGGATTGTTAGATTAATCATTTTTTTAATTTTGTTTTCTTTTTACGATCAATTAAAATCCAAAAAACTAATAAAATTTATTGTTTTTTTATAGAACCACATTTTTTACCTAGCATATTTGTTGCACTGTTTGTTATTGTGTTTTAAAACAATTGCCATTAATTATCAAACTTGTCTACCCTTTTCAGATTTTGAAATGTATTTATTTAACAAATCATAGAATTGGTTTTAAATATTTGGCTGCTTAAGTATCGCATGCAAAAATAAAATTAATAATTTTTTGGTTTCTATTTTCTTTAATTTTAAACAAAATGTTTTAACAATATTGTAATCAGAACCAACATTTTTACCGCAATATGCGCGTTTATCTTGCAATAAATATGGCTATTTTGTGCTAATACAAATGTAGTCAATCTTGTTTATTGTTTTTCCGTTATAAAAACCCATATTACTTTGTGTATATTTTTGTAAACAAAAAATGTGTTGCCAACACTCATTCCACAATGACTGTTTAGCGTCAAAAACCTATAATCATTATTATTTATGCTATCAGCATAACCATATTGTCCAAGATTTGAGAAACACCTTAATCTGTCTTTGTTTAATTTTGCATTAAAATTACCAATCAATATTTTATGTCTTTTTTTAAAACATTATCTAATAAACTTTGTAATTAATTATAGAATATATTTTTTGGTTTTCCTCAGCAGCCTCAGTAGGAACATAGACTTGTACAATTATTACTTTTGTAAATCTAGTGTTGAATCTTACTGAAATGATACTGTCGCTCACGGGCTTCCATTTAATTATAGTTTTAGCAGCATTTTTTACTTAACATAATATCAACTCTATAAATTTAATGTATTTTATGTCCAGTATATAAAATTAATGTATCTCCATTTTTGAAATGACTTTGGCCTTTTTATTGTATTTTGTTAATACCCAAAATATCTAAATTGTACGTTTTTATTTCTCGAAGTCTTGTTTTAACTGTTTAGTACAAAATAGTGTGCGCACATTCCATGTTTCAACACTCAGTTTTGTTCTTTGTGTAATCCTGTCATTAAGATACGTACAATCACTTATTTGCCGTGATTTTCCAAAATGGCGTCTTTTTACTGTTTTCGTAGCGGTATAATTTTTTACAAACAGCAGATTTTTAACCTTGCATTTAAACCCTCTATCTTTATCCAAACTTGGGACTAGTTAAATTAAATTATTTTTGGTCCAAACTAGATAATGCATATACAATGTGTCAAAAAAACTTTGGTAACAGAGTTATTTTATTTTGATTGTTTGAATTTAAGCTACAAAATAATTACGATTATAAAGATCTGGTAAAGATATATAGCAATTTTTATTACAATTTAATAATAAATACAAAATTACAAGTATTATAATAAACATACTAGTTTTTATTAACAAAAGCTAAATAGAAATCTCCGTTAAAACACAAATAATAAGAATGTACAACTGTCACAACAATTACTACAAAAAGTAATTATTTAACTAAAACCTCTCTAGCGCCTACATAGCGTACAAGAAAAACGTCACTTTAATTATAACATATACAATATTATATAGTAATTTTAAAAAAACTATAATGTATATATGCATACATAAATTGTAAGTAATAAAAAATTGCATAAAATATCAACTGGTGCAAAATTGAAAATAGATTAAAACAACTAGCATAATTTATAACGTTAAGTATTAATAAAAAAACATATCACATGCAATTTTTTCAGTTACCAAAGGATTAAAAACAATACAAATTTTAACAAATTTAATAGTCTATGTAATCGCTGTTTTTTTGAATAACCTGATTTAAGTGTTTTGAAATGCTATTAATAAGATTGTTGATATATTCTTATTTCATTTCATATTAAACAATAAACCGAATGCGTTTACATAAATCCTTAATTTCAGTATGCTTACTAATGTTACGCTTTAACATACTAAAACATTTTTAATAACAGTAATGTCCGGGCTGTTAGGTGGCAATTGAGTGAGTTTCCTACGCCGTTAAACACTTCCATCCAGAACCCAATCTTTTGCTTTTATTTTGATTCTTGGTTTTTTCCTGTTGTTCGATTGTGTAAATTTAGCAATAAACATTTCCTTTCCTGTCTTAAAGTTTTTATTTGTTAATTCACGTAATTAGTAAAAACGTTAAATATTGGAAGAATTGCGACTGGTTTTTATATACGCAACCTTCTATTACAAGCAAGGGCAATCAGATTTAGTAAAATCGGCTACGTAGCCTCTTTTGGAATCAATTTACTAAAGTTATGTATATTAAAATATAAAAAACATTTATTTATTGCATTAAATATATTTTTTGATCTCTTGAATTATTACAAAAGAAAACGTATTACTATTTACTATATATGTTTATGTTATTAATAGTAATTATTTAATTATACTATTAGTTTTAAATGATCTTTGTATTTTATAATGTTTTACACATTTTTTCACTGTTTGATTAAACAACAACAAAATACACAATTATAATAATATAACTAAGCAAAAAATATTAAATAACTCCATTTTATTAATGAAAAATTATTTATGTTAAAAACTTTAACTAATTGAGCACATGGAGTGTGAAAATCCTTTTTTTTAATGTACATATGTTTGAATAATTAAACAAATGTTAAAAATATTTTGAGCATTAACAAAATAATTTACAATGTTTAAAAATATTTTACAAATGAAAATAAATTTATTTTGTATTCTGGAAATAAAATTGCTATTATTATAAATAAAAATGTTAAAACATTTATTGAAAATAAATCTGTATGTAGTTATATATATTTTAAATAACGCTACATTTGTATAAGTAAAACCTGTACCAGTATGTTTTTTTCTCTAGATTCTATGAGAAAAAACTTATACATTTTAGGACTAATTACAAAATGTATTTTAAAAATATTAAAACATAACATAATAATATTAATTAAAAAATTTTAATTCTAAATTAAACAAAACCAAAACTAAACTTTTTTTGAATCTGTGCGATACGCTTGCGTGACGTTACGGATCAAAAGTTGCTTGCTTATTGTTGCTATTTGTTACCCGCTCAGTTGTGTTATTTTTGTTTTTGTTTTTTTTGTGTAAAAACTGTGTGTATCTATTTTTGGTGTACTTTTTGATGTCTTTTTTTGGTGTATTACTGTGTTTTCGTACGTGTTGTTTGGCATCGTGCTTAAACATTAATATTTTTAATTTCCTTTAAAAGATTATCACTGGTTTTCCTCCAGCGATAGATTTTGTTATTTAATTACTTTTTTTTCAGTTTTGTTTTTGTTTTTAAAATTTATTTTTATTCAGGCGTGGTGTCCACTAGCGCATCTATCTGTGGCCTCCAACGGTACAAAAGATCTGTAAAGATTAGAATTTTCTGCGCAGTTTACAAAAATTGGTTTTATGAGGCGTGTTACGGACTGTCTTTGGCACATTACTTGCAATTAGCAGATAGTCTTCTGGATTATATTTGCATGGATTGCAGATATAAAACTGAGTTGCATAAAGCATCTTTCAGCAATAAGCACAGAAGCGATAAGTTAGATAAAATTTTACATTTAGTCAGTGATAATCCCTCTTTGTCTACTAAGATTGAAGAGCTTGATTCTAAAATCAACACGGTTACTTATTTTGTAACTATCTTGGTTAATAAGGTCTCTAATTCTATTACAAAAACTGACCAAATCATCTTTTTTTTTAATTTATCTAACTCTTTAGCCAAAGATATCTCTTTTCTCAAGACGTTAACCTCAGATATCAGCTTCTTTTCTGTGGTGGCCAAATCCGTCCTTAAACTATCTCAAGAAGAGATTCTTGAAGAAGCTAAAAACTGTGCTAATAGTGTCAAACGTAAACGTAATTTTATAGTTAGGAGAATTAGCTCTGATATAACCAATTATAAGGATTTAGTGTTAGATATAGTTAAGAAATGTCATCCTGAAGCAGATAACTTCTTAATAAGCAGATTATTATGTAAGAGGAAAGATACATTTCTACCAATCCTTGTTTCTTGCTCTTCTTCTAATGATAAGGATGTAGTCCTTCAAAATTGGATTAATGTCAAATTTTAATTTAAAGGCATAAAAATAACGAAAGATCTTCCCCTATCTAAACGTTTGGCTAGACAGTCTAAATCCCTCATTCCTTCCCATTATGCCCTATCTATAGTAAAACTTACCCCACTCAGGCAGGAGATTGATATTGACTGTCAGGATTTTTGACAAGCACCCCGGGGTCATTTTTGCTCCCCAATCCTTTATCGGCTAAAACAAAGTTTCCTATTGCTACCACTCCCACATCTTTAAAAATTTACTTTACAAATAGCCTAAATCTCTACAACAAATTAGATAAAATCCGGCAGATAATCTCTTTTCCCTTGCCCCTTCATCTTTTTGGTATTATGGAATCTTGGCTCACAGTGGATGTTCTTAATTCAGAACTTTTAATGGATGGGCATTGTGTTATGCAACAGGATTCTTGAAATGGTAAGCAAGGTGGTTGTCTATTCTACGTAAAAGATGATTTAGCTTATTCTCTAATCTCAGTTCATCAAATTACTCATAAAGTTGACTACAATTTTTTTCATTTAGCAGTTGGGTCCTCTACCTCTAAGACTTTGTTTTTCCTGTTTTATCGTTTCCCAACGCTCACCCATCAATTTAATATTGAACTTATTAATAAAATTAAACAAATTCTTACCTTACCATTTAAGCACTTTGTAATAATGGGGGATTTTAATAGCCCTTCTATAAATTGGGCCTCCCCATCTGCCTTCAGTAATTTTTTTAATTTACATCTTCTGGAGCTCAGTGCTTTACATGGATTAAAACAACATGTGCGCTTTTCCACAAGATATAGATCTTATTTTCTCTAACAAACCCGCTAACATTAATATGTTACCATATCTGTCTCTTCTCGGTAAGAGTAATTATCTTATACTGGCTTTCGAAGTACACTTTCTGTGCTATGTCTTTTCTACTTGGGATTCTAACTTTAAACTTATTCCTGATTTCAGGAAAACTGATTTTTACAATCTCAGGGTCTTTCTATTCATTACAAACTGGGATTATTTATATTCTAATGATCTTGACAATGCTTACTCCTTTTTTATAAATGTCTTAGAAAAAAGGGTAAATTTGTTTGTTTTTTTTTAGGATTTCAAAACACACCAACCCTAGATTTTTAAGGTATATTTGTAAATTAATTCAAAAGAGGAACAAAGTTTTTTATTTGTGAAAAACCTTCAAGCTTTCCTGCTTTTGGTACTCTTACATTGACATCCGTAATGAATGTAATAGGCTTATTAGAGGGCACAAAAAGAAATTACTTTATAAGTTTCTAAATAAAGCTATGTTTAATAAAAATCTATTATTTAAGTTTATTAAAAATAAATAGAATTTCTCTAATTATCAATCTAGCCTCAAAGATCAACATGGATTTTTGCTGCCTGGACCTTCAACTTGTAATCTTTTTAGGAAATATTTTAACTCTGTTTTTCAGTCTCCACAATCTATCAGGCATCACTACAGCACAGAAAATCCGCCTATTTAGCCTCTATTCATTAAAACTTTTACGGTCTATACTAGTTTTTTAAATCTAAAGTCAACGTCTTGTGGTGCTGACGGGTTATATCCCAAAATTTTGAAAAAATGTGCAGATATTCTTGCTCTCCCACTTTGCCTATATTTTTAATCTCTTGATAACTATAGATTAAATTCCCCCTATATAGAAGGTAGCCTTCATAAGATCTATTCACAAGTCTGAATGTAGATTCAAACCAAATAGTTATAGACCCATTAGTATCCTTTTTTTTCCTAGAAAAATCATGAAAAGGTTTGTAAGATCCCATTTACTCGAGCACCTTATCAGACTTAATATAGTTAATCCTGTGCAACATGGCTTTATGCCTAAAAAGTCTTATCTAACCAATTTAATTATTTATACGAATAGCATTACTGATTTACTTGATAATCATAGGTCTGTGGATGCGATCTACTTTGATTTTGCAAAAGCTTTTAATAAAGTTTCACATGAACTTCTTATCTCTAAGCTCATTAGTATAGGGATTGTGGACCCAATCTTAGTTTGGGTAAAAAATTTTCTTTTAAATTGTACCTTTAAGGTTAAGGTCGGATCTGATTACTCCACTTCTTCTCCCATTTTCTTTGGGGTACCGCAAGGGTCCGTTTTAGGTCCCCTACTATTTATTCTTTTTATTAATAATTTGCTATCATGTGTGCATTCCAACATACTGCTTTATGCTGATAATGTAAAGATCTGGGGTACTAACCCTAATTTAATTTAGGCTGACATTACTAGTATATTTAATTGGTCAGTATCTAATTACTTTCTACTTAATAAGACTAAATGTATGCATATATTATTTGGTAAATCCTCAAACAATGTTTTTTCTTTAAATTCTCAGACAATTGATTTAGTAAAATTAATCAATGATCTTGGGGTTATTTTCGATTCTTCTCTCTTATTTACTAAACATCATTATAGAGCCACTCAAAAGTGCTACAAACTTGTTAAGTTTTTTAAAAGAAATCTTAAAACTATTTTTTCAAAATGCCTGCGTTTACTCTACATGCTATATTTAAGACCTTATCTAGAATATTGTGCCCAAGTCACAGCTCCAATCCTAAAATCCGATTTTTACAGACTTAAACAAGTTCAGAGGGCAGTCACCAGATTGCCTCGTGGCTTCAAATATCTATCCTACTCACAAAGACTTAAATCCTTAAAATTGTTTCTTTTAAGTAATAGGCGTCTCCGAGGTGATATTATCTTGACCTATAAATTATTTAATTCTGGTTCTTATTTGCTCTTCTTTGCCTTAGCATAAAACTTACTTAGGGGTCATAACTTTAAGCTGACTAAGCCCATGACTGACTTCAGATTGAGGTGTTATTATTTTTCTTATAGAACAGTTACTCCATGGAATAGACTACTTACCAAGGTAATCTCCACGTCATCACTCCCAGCAATTAAAAAAACATACGATAACTATAAACTTTTTAATTTTACATAAACCGATTCTTTTTTGTTTTTAGCTATTCATTTATTTTTATTTATTGTTATTGTTTTTTTTGATATAATTTTGATAAATAGAACCGAGGATCAAAAGAAGTTTTACTCCTACTTAACTTGTGTATTCAACCTGTAACCTGTAAATCCTATAATTTTTTTAATAATATAAATAATGATGGAATAAGTTGTTATTGTTAACCTTAAGTGTGAGCAACTATTAACAATGTATTTTTTTACACACAAAATTATTTACAAAAAAATAATTTTTTTAAACAAGAACACATCAAATAAAATCGATTACATTTAAGTTAGCATAAAACAGCGTTTGTTTCTATAAAATATACAAAGCGCATCAGTATGCAGTAATGCGCATGTTGCTTTTAATTAATATTATATATTAAAATGTTTTTTAAACGTATAATTAATAAAAAACTACAAAATATTACTTTTATTTTATTGTAAAAAATTTTAACAGTTTAATATTTCTCCAATTCTGCATTGAAAATGCCCTTTTTCAAAAGGTTTCCTCTACCACTAGGCATAGAACGGGCTGTAGCTCTTCCTGCTTAGACTTAGTTCTCACCAATTTCTCTCATGTAATTAACTACGTCTCCACTCTGCCTCCATTAGGTAAGAGTGATCACTCCGTCTTGGCTTTTAAAGTCTATCTCCCTAATTCAGCCCACATCGCCAACCCTCGTTCAGCGCTTATTCCGGATTTCAGTAATGCTAACTTTGAAGGTTTAAGGAACTATTTTAAAGGTTTTAAATGGGTTTATTTCTCTTCCGACGAGGTAGACAATTTTTGCGAATATTTCTCCAACACCATCAAGTCGGGAGCTAAACTTTTTGTCCCCCTCAGAGCGCCTTCCCGACCGTCGAATAAGATCCCGCAACGTTTCATTAGACTCATTAAACTCCGTAATCGCGAGTTCTATAAGTGGAAATCAACCAACCTCCCCTGTTTTTATTATCAATACCTTGATTTACGTAATAAATGTGCTTGCAGCCTTTCCCGGCTCAAACATCGCAGAATTAATAGCATCCTTAATAAAGCTAAGACATATAAGAGTTTGCTATTCAAATTCATTAAGAATAAACGAGGGAACCCAAATTCTCTTCCACAACTTAAGGATTCCCACGGATCTCCTCTTCCTTTGCCTGAAGTCTGTAACACCTTCAGCCAATACTTTCAATCCGTCTTCAATACAGATTTCGTTGGTAACCCTACCACCAGTCCCTCTCTTTTATCCGGTTCTCCCCTCATCACCCCGGAGATTGTCCGCAATCTCCTTCTCAAATTAAAATCTTCCTCTAGAGGCTCAGATGAAATATACCCGAGAGTTCTCAGAAAATGTGCTGGTGAGACAGCTCCTGCTCTTGCGTATTTGTTTAACCTTTCCCTAAAACAAGGCAAGGTCCCTTCAGTTTGGAAATTAGCTTACATAAGGCCGATCCTCAAAGCTGGATGTAGATTTAAGGCTGAGAGCTACAGACCTATTAGCATCTTGTCTGCTCCCAGTAAAATTATAGAAAAAATAATTAAGTCTCACCTAATAAATTTAATAGTCAATAATAACCTCATTAACCCTTCTCAGCATGGATTTATGCCTTCTAAATCCTGCCTCACTAATCTACTAAGATTTACCAATAGTATCACTAGAATGCTGGAGTATTCTCATTCGATTGATGTCATCTACTTTGATTTCTGCAAAGCATTTGATAAAGTACCCCACTCAGCATTATTGAATAAATTGAGAGCCTTTGGGATTAGCCCGCTTCTCCTCGATTGGATAACGGACTTTCTCTCCAATCGGCAATTAAGCGTAAGATTAGGTGATATTACTTCCGCTGCTGTAAACATTACCTCAGGTGTCCCTCAAGAATCCGTCCTTGGTCCTTTATTATTTATTATTTATATCAATGACCTACTTGCTGTTGTTCGTTCTGACATCTTGTTATATGCTGATGATGTCAAGATTTGGAATACCAATCCTAAACAACTTCAACTCGATATTTTAAGTATCTACAATTGGTCTATAGCAAATGCGCTTCCTCTGAATTTTTCCAAGTGTAATCACTTCTCCCTTGGTAAATATTTAGGCAATACATTTAGAGCGCCAGATTCTTCCCCCATCACTCGAGTTAATTTAATCAAAGATCTAGGGGTTACATTTAATCAATCCCTAGACTTTTCAACGCATCACAGGATATCAGCCTCCAAGGGGTTCCAACTCACCACGTTCTTTAAACGTAATCTTGGGAACGTCCCGGTGAGTTGTACACGGTTACTCTACCAACTTTACATTAGACCCCACTTAGAATATTGTATCCAAGTTACATCCCCCTACCTAAAAGCGGATATTAAGATTTTAGATAAAGTACAGCGTAGGTTCACAAAGACCTCTAGGCAGCTCAAGAACGTTAGCTATACAAACCGATTAAAATCTCTCAAACTCTTTCCATTGCAAGATAGGAGGCTCCGGGGCGATCTCATCTTAGTTTATAAATTATTAAGGTCAGATGGTGCCGAACTCCCTTTTATACTCGCGAACGATTCTCGAAGGGGGCACCCTTTTAAGTTATCCAAACCTAAAGTAAGATCCCGGTTACGTTTAAACCATTTCTCGTATAGGGTTATTTCCGCGTGGAATCTTCTACCTAGCCATGTTGTTTCAGCTCCTTCCATCGACTCTTTCAAATCAGCATATGACATCTATTTTCTCCATGAATATATTTAATTTTATAATTCTGTTTTTACAGCTTTATTATATTTATATACATAATCTTTGAGATTTATTTTGCCGATATTTGATATTTTGAACCGAGTACAAAAAGGAGTTTCCTCCTACATAACTCGTGATTTTACCTGATTACCTGAAGACAATTTTTTAATTTATTAAACAATAATTAAAAAATTACAGCACATAAAAAGTTTAATAAAAAACTGTTATAGATAGTGCAGCAAATGTGCTAAGTAAATCAAGTAATTCAACTAAGAAGCAATTAATTTAAATAAATTTTAGTTAATTACTTTTACAAAAATACCAAATTAAAAATTTTGTTAGTTAAAAATGCCAAAATAAAAGTGCATAAACTTAGCCAAACAGGTTTCTAAAATTTGTTTCAATGATTGAATTAATAAGTTACAAAATAAAAAAAATACAGCAGCAAATAGTAAGTTTAATGCTGATCAAAAGTTGTTTGTTGTTTTGCGCTTGCTCGTTGTTATACGGATCATTGTCATTTGTTTTTGTTTTGTGTTCCGTATTAATTATTTTTGTGGGTTTTGTGTCAATTGTGCAATCTGTGTTTGCGCAATTGTTTAAACTTGTATAATTTGCATGGATTGTGCTCAAAAGTTTTTTATTTTTGGTAATTATCTTAGTGTGTTTTGTGTCAATTGTGTAATTTGTTGTACAATTGTTCAATTGCGTACAATTTGTATAAATTGTACTTTAAAAAATTTTATAAGCTTGCCATTGTTTACCTTTTTTATAGATTATTACCTAGTGTTGCTTTGTGATATTTTTGTTGTTGCTTAATTTTTTTTTAGATAATGTTTATTTACATTTGATCAATGGGTGTAACCAAAATTAATGTTTGTGGCTTCAAAAAAATGTTAAAAAAGGTAAAAACTGGAAGTTTTTGCATATTCTGCAAGAAATTGTTTTATAAAACTTGTTCTGGTCTTTTACCTTCTACGTACTTGAGATTTGCCAATTGTAGCATAGATTTTAAATGCCAAAACTGTTTTAGTAAAATGGAATTATTAGCGGATCTCCTCCCCTAAAAGCTATTTTAATACAATTAAAAATTTTGCTAAAGATGTTAATTTTGAGCCTAAATTAGATACCATTTTAGTCTCCACTATTAACAATAATTCTTGTATTACTAAATTAAATAATGCTATACTTAATATTCAGGGTCGTAATTAAAATTTTAAAGATTTTTCTCACACTATTGTAAAAAAGTTTAATATATTTAAGGAGTCTGTCGCTAGGCTTTCAGTATTTTTTCTAGTGACTATAGCTGCTATTAGACTTTTACAGGAGGAAATTTTATCAACTGCGAAGTAGTTTGTTATTAATGCTAAAAAGCTTCCAATGTAATTATAAAAGAAATGTTCAAATCTGCTTTTAATTACAAGGAACTAACTACAGACAATGTAAGAAAGTGTTCCCTAGCCGCATCTAAATTTAAAATCTCTTGCATCTCTTGTAAATTACATTAGCCAGATCCCCCCCCCAATATGGGTTTTTTGTAGCTCTCCTGCTATTACAAAAATATTATTTATAATTGGCGCTCTATCCTTTTTCAGTATCCAGGAATTAAATTGACAAAGGATCTCTCACACAAAAAACGTAAAACATTGAGATCTAAAAGTCCGGTACGAAATAATTTACTTCTCATTATAGTAAAACTAACCCCGTTTAGCCTTAATCATAATTCTCATATTTCCGTTAGTCATGATTTTTTTCAAGCGCCTTAGAGTTACCCCACATCCCGGTTATGTTCAGTCTAAAACAATTTGCCCCACTCCTTAAAGTGTTTTATACTAACGCTTCAAGTTTAGTTCATAAATTATTTAAAATCCAGACTTTAGTTTTTGGCTATACTCTTCCTCTTATAGGCATCACAGAGACTTGGCTTACGGATGAACTTTTAGACAGTGGAATATTACTTTCTGGGTATAATATTGTGCGTCTAGACTTTAGAAAAAGCAAATGTGGTGGCTGCTTTATCTATATTAAAAATAACTTTAATTTCTTTATTATATCTCTTCAGAATTTTGATTATCGCTATGGCTATGATTTTTTTTATGTTGCCATTAATTTTAGCAACAGTGTTTCAATTCTATGTTTTATTTTTTACGGCCCTCCATCTCTCTCTAAGCAATCTAATAAAGTTCATATTCAAAAACTTCACTCCTTAATTACTTTGCCTCTTCAGCATTTTATTATTATGTGTGAATTTAATACTTCCTATATTAATTACAATTTACTTAGCTCCCCCAAGGTGTTTGATTCCAATTTATTAAATTTTAGTATTAAACATACCTTTACCTAGCATATTTTATCCTCTACTAGATATAAACTAGGTTCCTCCCCATCCTGTTTGAATTTTATCTCTTATTTACCTCTTCTTAAAAAAAATGACCACTTACTTTTCTCTTTTGAAGTAGTTGTCCCCTACTCTTTTGATTGTGTGCCTAATTTAACTTGCACTCCTACACCTGATTTTTGAAAGGTTAATTTTAATGGTATGAGGTCTTATATAGTTAACTTTAACTGAAATTTTCTTTTTGGTGAGGACATAGAGTTTGCCTATTCCTATTTTATTACTGTTATTCAAAAAGCTACCAAAATGTTTGTTCCTTTTAAGGTTACTAGACATAATAAGCCCAAGTTTTTTTAATGCTTTAAACGATGTCTACTAAAACATAGCAAAGCATTTAATTTCTGGAAAATTTCAGATCTCCTTAATCTCCCTAGTTGTACATATTCACTCCTTTGTAATAAATGTATAGATGCCATTAAAACCTATAGGTTACAGGTTAATAAACGAGTTGAATAGAAGTAAAACTCCTTTTGATTCTCGGTTTTATTTTTTGATGATATCAGTAATATTCGGGGAGAAATATAAAATGGATGGTGAGGTAAAGGGTGATTAGTCACAGAAAAAAGTATTTAAAAGTAAGATAAAATCAAGATAGATAGTGGAAATTAACAATTATAGAAAACGAGCAAAAATTATAAATATAAAAAAATAATAATAAAACAAGTGCTACCTTAATAGCAGAGAATTTATTAAAAGTTTCAAGGAAATTTTTAATAACGAATTGCAACAAAATGCTTCAGGACATTTAACAATTATTCAAGATAACGCGCCGATTCATACTTCAAAAGAGGTAATGTGTTTTTTCAGCATAACTTTTAATTTACTATATTATTTGTGTATTTAGACTGCAAAAGGCATAACAAGTAAAAAGCTGACCTTCGTTCAGTTGCCTCCCTACAGTCCAGATTTGA
Source organism: Cardicola forsteri (assembly GCA_025895645.1). Lineage (NCBI taxonomy): Eukaryota > Metazoa > Platyhelminthes > Trematoda > Strigeidida > Aporocotylidae > Cardicola > Cardicola forsteri. Next base: position 121,614 of record JAKXYG010001380.1, on the reverse strand, counting down.
ATGTTATTGAAAATTTTTTCAGTGTTCTCAAACGTGAGGTTAACCGTTTGGATAATAACATGTCGCTAGTGGAAAAAATTGATTTTGTTATACACAATCGTATTACAAAGGATTATATTAATACCCTGGTCGACTCGTATCCAAAAAGGCTACAAGAAGTTATTAAACACCGAGGCTCAAGTTTGAAATACTGAAATAATAAGTCTGTAACATTTATTTTATATATTGATGTATTTTAGTCAATAATATTAATTTTTTAACGAATTGTGTTGTTTTGATTTAAGTATTAGCAAATGGTGGTATTATGTTTTATCGCAAGAATGGATGTTGTTATATATAATAATTAGAAATTATTTTTGTGAATAATGTTACTTGATGTGTAATGCTAAAGCATTATCTAAGGTATGTATTAGTAACAGTTAAATATATCTAAGATAAGTAACTAGAGCAAGATGCTACAAAGTATTACAGTGCTTCCATTTTCGCAGCTCAATGGTCACAAATTGTAGATGCCATTAAAACCTATAGGTTACAGGTTAATAAACGAGTTGAATAGAAGTAAAACTCCTTTTGATTCTCGGTTTTATTTTTTGATGATATCAGTAATATTCGGGGAGAAATATAAAATGGATGGTGAGGTAAAGGGTGATTAGTCACAGAAAAAAGTATTTAAAAGTAAGATAAAATCAAGATAGATAGTGGAAATTAACAATTATAGAAAACGAGCAAAAATTATAAATATAAAAAAATAATAATAAAACAAGTGCTTATTACAATGCAAAAAACACTGCAATTATCTTCAAAAAAGAAGAAAAAAGAAAAGAATGAATAACGCTCCAATGGACGTGTAGCGTGACGCGCACTTCACCTCATAAAAGCAAACAACTCCTTAAACTTCTTCAAAGTACCAAATCTAATAAGATCCTATATAAATATATCAAAAATAAACGGAGATTTGAGAACTCCTTCCCTTCTCTTAAAGGCACTGACGGCTTTCCACTCTCTAGGCTTAAGGCATGTTACCTTTTTGGTAACTATTTCAGTTTTGTTTTTTATTCAACTAAACCTTCTTTTTTTCTTGCAAAATTGTGTCTTGTGCATTACTCCCCTTATCTTTTAATACCGATCAGGTTTTTAAACAGCTATCTAAACTGAATTTCTTTTTTTATGGTTCTAACGGTATTTACCCTAGAATTCTTAAAAAATGGGTTCGAATCCCATTACCGGCACTAAAATGGGGGCCCACGTTCGACTTTGCTAAAATGTCTACTGCTGAAAGATGTTTCTTGTAAAACATTTAAAGTAGCAAACATAAAGTAAATAAAATAAGTAAAATAAAATATTTTTTAACTTTGGTAATCAATTTTTTTAAACGTACTTTACGGAATATTTCCCCTAGCTGCGTACGTTTATTGTTTATGCTCTATATAAGGCCACACCATGAATATTGTATTCAAGTTAGTTTTCCTATTCTTAAAGGAGATATCAATCGTTTAGTTAACCAACTCATTAATTCAGGCCGTAATAATATGTTTTTTGTTCCTTCCCAGTACTCGTTAAAGGGACATCAGTTTAAGTTTTTGAAGCCCAGAGCACGTACCCATAGGGTTATTACAGCATAGCATAATCTGCCATCCCATATTGTTTTAGCCCCGTCTCTTGGCTCCTTCAAGCATACCTATGATAAGTATGCCTTCCTTAATTTTATTTAGTTTCCTTTATTATTATTTTTAGTTTTTTTCTATTCCATATATTTTAATATGTCAGAACCGAGGATCAAAAGTAGTTTTTCCTACTTAACTCGTGATTTATCCTGTATCCTGTTACAAGGATTTTTGGCTACATGCCCTTTCAGGTTTCAACTAAAATGTACAGTGCAATAACCAAAAATGTATATTAATAAAATGTATATAAATAGAGTAATTTATGCTATTTAAACACTAAAAATAAAACACGATTATTAAAAATAATAAAAAAATATTAGAACCATGTTACACTTTGTAAACTTTACTGCATTTTAAATTTTATATAGTTTAATGAACAAGTTTATAATAATTATTAGTAAAAGCTAATTAATTAATTTTTTTAAAACAATAAATTGCATAAAAAAATTTTTTGTAACATTATTAATATAATGCCAAAACTTTTAGAAATTGCTTACAACTAATTTCACAAACGTTTATTAAATGTGTTTATAAAAAATGTTTATGCAAAATCATTTAGTATTATATAATATTGTTAAAGAAACATGCAAAAATATTTAATTAAAATAAATATAATTTTAAATCAAATAGATAATATAGCAAAAAAATATATTTACGTAAAATAGTCCGTTTACCTTATGTTTTTTAAACAATTTAAAGTTCAATAAATAATTTATTTGTTTTATCTAAATGAGTGTTTAAATTATCTATTACATTATTTAGTTTTTTGACCTTCGTTTTGCACAATAATCAAAATGGCAAGTTTTCCTTCTGGTGTCGACAAGTTAATTAATGAATTAATTGTAAGTCATTATTCTACTTTTGAAAAACTTGTTTAATAGACTTCTGTTACTTTAGAACAGTCCTTGGGTCAATTGATTGGAAACGATTGTGATAGTTTGTTGCACATGGATATTTTACGTACGGATAAATTTTGGACTGAAATATCACAACAGAAATATGTAATACAAATTTAATTAATTTTTTTAGAGATTAAGAGTTTTAGATTATTATGTTTCTAAATTGGCTACAATAAAGCATGAACGAATATTATTGAGATTGCTGTGGTCTTTAGATGTATTAATTGAAAAGTCAATTTATACTCCCCAGTAACTTACTTATTTATTTATATTTTTTAAAGAGAAGTAGCGCATGCACTAGTTTGTTCAAATTATTTAAATTTGGATTTTTCGATATTTTTTCGCTGTGTTTTCAAACTATTGTCAAAATTAATATTTTATTTAGACTATAAGGTAAATGTTGGGTTGTTTTTATTTACTTTCAGAGCAATCGTGAAGTTTTTAATAAAAGTATTGAAAAATCGTCACAATTCTCTAGTTTGATTTCTCGAGATTGTGGTATATTTCGCATTGTGGATCCTGCAGTTGATGTATGTTTTTGCAGTAGTAATTGTTAAATGTTTTAGTTGATTCAAATTTTATTATGCCGTGAAATGTGTTTAATGCCTGCATATTTTGCTATGCATGAGCTTATTCGCAATTTTTCATCTGAATTCAATGATAGCTCAAAGGTGTGTTGATAATTTCGTATATTCCACTAGTTTGTGCAAACAGAATTTAATTATTTTATGGACAGTTTTAAACGACCGTCACGTTTGCTTTATTCACGCGGTTAGTTAATAATTTTAGCTGCATTGTAACGTTTTTATTGTTGTAATTCTTTTGTAATATGAAGTTTAAATAATTGTATTTATACATTTGTCAATTTAGTTTACTGTACAATGACGCCTTTTTGTGGCATAACATTTTTTACTGCTCCTGGATTTCGTCTTGATGCATCAAATCTAGTATTGACTTCAATAAAAGGTGCTATGCGATATCCAGATTTTCTTACTGCTATTCAGTTACCTTTAATGTGTAAAGTGTTGGGACAATTACGCAGTACTGAACTTATTGTTGGAATGTTAGATTTAAGTCCTGGAAAAGTTGTAAGTTTTTTGTATATTTTAGTTAATGCATTGCTAAGTTAACCGTTAATATTGAAATATTACATTTTAATTAAAAAATTAAGATAAGGTTATTTGTTATTGGTTTTTTGTACGAATTACTTTTTATTTTTATTTTTGTTAGTGATGTGATCACTTCTTCATTATTTTCAATATTTATACGACATATAAAACGATTGACTTCAATAGTTGTAGAAGAATAACAAAGTTTTTTGGCTGGTAGACGGAATTCTTGTGATGTCACCATTGTTCACAAAGATTGACGAGGGCTCTTGATTTTTTGTCGGTTATTTTCCTTAGTCCAACAGGCGAAGGGGGGAGACCGACATCTACTTAGCTCTTTCACAGGTGGCGGATAGTGGAATGACTTTTAGCAATAAAGGTTAGCTGTGAATAAGGCTGTGTCAAATAAACAGCCGTGGACCAAACGGATACTCAGACATTAAGGTCGTTAACGCGTTGACAAGAAAGCGACAACGGTTATCGGTGTCACCCTGAGTATTATCACCAAGCAGCCCTATTTAGGGTCAATACTGCACGCTCCACCCGGAGAGGGGCCTAGAAAAGGTAGTTTAAAAATTGCTCGTCTTCTCACCAGGATGGGTGGCCGCGGCTAACTGGTCTATATACTCGCGGTCGAAACTCTCACAAGAATTATTTAAAGGTCGTGGTCAACAGGGCAGATACTGATGACCAAATTCAAAAACACCATTCTCAGAGCTCAAACAAGGCAGAATGTGACTCGCGACGCTACTACTTGCTCTGTGAATATTACTCGCGATAATGCACCGGTTATTAAATCTAGGATTTGCCCATTAAAACCAAAATGTCCGTTTAATGTTGGCTCATGGAACGTGCGCTTATTATCGACACTGGCTACGCAAGATTGTGTTGCTGCTGAGTTTAACCGTCATAATGTTAATATTCTGTGTTCAAGAAACCCGTCATTCAGGATCAACCTTTTGGCCTTCTCAATGTGATGTTTCTCGATCCGCCAAATATGGTGTTGCGATCATTACGTCCTCAAGTGCGACGGAAGCTCTTATTGATTGGTGCCCTATTAATTCTAGAATCATGACCGCCCGCTTTTAGACTGGGAATTTAATTTTAGATATAGTAAATGTATACGCTCTCACATCAAATCGCACAGAGTCAGAAATAAAAGCATTTTATGAACTATTGGCGGCCACAACAACTAATTTATGGCAGAAACTGAAGAAGATTTACAAAATGCGGTTGAACTTACTCAACTTACTCATCAGAGAAATACGGTTTATATCTTAACACTAAAAACAGTGGTTTCAGCGAACGTCCCCTGTAGAAATCTAATCATTGTTAATGGTAACCCGCTCCCGGTGGTTGATGTATTTACGTACCTAGGCTCGGTCATAGATAATAAACGATCCAGCTCTTTAGAGATTCGGCGTCGTATTCGCCTTTATGCTGCAGCCTTTGGGTGTTTAAGTAAACCTTTATGGAACAAAAGTAATATTTTTATTAAAACCAAGATTAGAATTATAAGAGTTTAGTGCGTTCCATTCTTCTATACGCATGCCCAAGTGGATACACAAAAGCTCGTTCATTTTGAGCAAAGTTGTTTAAGATCCATATGGTTTTGCTCGCTGTCCTCTATTGAACGCACTCGTTCAATAACTAATAAAATATTTCGACCATTCCCAGATATTTGTAAGTCACTTAACATTTATTGGCCATGCATCTCTAACACAGTAAAAGAAAGATGATTAAAATGGATTGGCTATGTTTTACGTAGATCGCCCACTTATCCAGCCAGAATAGCTATGGAAGCCCATCCATTACCCGAAAGGAAAAGAAGGCCAGGCGGTCAACGGAAAATTTGGACGGACATTGTAGCACGCAAACTCAGTCCTTTTATTTATGCTAAGCCCCCTCGTCTAAATGAATTATTTAAATTGGCGTCCGTTTGTTTACCCTATGTAATTAACATTTAATGTCAGCACACCTCAAGTGTCGTTCTTTAAGTACACACTACAAAAGTTGACGTTTTTGTATACGTTTTGGTTTTTTGGACTACCCTGGGGGATGTTTATCCCCGATGATGATGATGATGATGAGTCCAACAGGTACATATGTTATACGTATACCTTAAGTTACCTTTTAAGTAACTTGGATGTACGCTTGCACCAACTTACTAAAGCGGTAATCCAGTTATACCACTTTGAGGTCTGTTCCTGCTATCATTAATCTAGATTCCTGTTGGCACTCAGTTCAGGATGCACCACATGGAGGATGAACAGTAAGGAATATTACCATCATTACTGGAATCCTCAGGATTATTAGTCACTAATGCATTTGGTTATATATATATATATATATATATATTGATTTAGAAAAAATAAATAATAGTTTTTTTTAGAAAACTAGGTCAGTTGGTTTGGAATTGACACTGGTTGAATTGATTGTTCAAATTATGGAATTAACAGAAACATCAACCAACAAAAGGTGGATTCGTTCAATGTTTGAACATCTTATAAGTGTAACTATTACATTTATGCACAACAGTACGATTAGATTTAACGAAATTGTCGTTAAATTAAATGCAAAGGTAAAGTTTTATCTGTATTTATTTGATTATTTTTTGCTGTTGCTTTATAAGTTGTTTGACTTTATGTGATTATTATTATTGTTGTTTTACATAATTGAGCAATGTTGTTTAAAACTAATATTGTTTTTATTCTTTTCTTTATTTTTGTCCAATTAATGATTATTTAGTAAATTTTTCAATTTACTAAATGTTTCCTGGCTATGCATTTCTAACATAATTAGAAAATGTTGTTTTAAATACACTAAATGTATATCGCTTATTTTGTCTACTCGCACACGCACGCACATTTATCTATAAAGTGACGGTAATTCAATCACTATTTGGATGGAATAGAAAGAAGAGTAGTATTGAAGGAAAAAATTGGATTGATTTTTTCGAATCCTATTGCAGTCAATTGATTCATTTTTAATCTCCTTGTTCAAATTGAATATTTTTGTACTCATCACTACTTGTGATAAGTAGATTTTGTTTTTGAATACTTCTCATTCGGCATCCAAGTAGCATTAAAAATTGGAATTGCTTACAACTGAAAGGTAAACGTAGGTTCAACTTACTGGCTGGAGACACATTTTCGTATAATGGTTAACATGACTTTTCATACAAAAATTATTTGGATATTGTGTTTGTGTTTTAGCTGGAGGGTCATACTTGGACAAATTCAAGTCATTATGTTATGTGGTTTTTGTTGAATGCAACGTCAGGATTTATTGGAAAAAATATGGTATGTTTTTCTGTTATGGTTTTAGATTTTAATGCATTGTGAAATTTATATATATATATATCCATTTTTATAAGGTTTGGTATTATAATAATTGGTAGGTGTAAAGTAAATTGTTTGAATTCGTCTGGTTACTGATTTCGCAGTTGTAAAAACTTACAAATGCACACTGGAGACAAAAAACTTTAATTAGAGCACCAAAATGAAGTAACAGTTTGTATAGTGCTTCTGAAGGCAGTCGAAACGTGTGGACTTGGCAATTGTGACGTACAGTTAGTGTCCAATACACACAGACACATGTTGAAGAATTATTTATAATAGGCAACTGGACATCATCATTGATTATGCGACTATAGATAGCGGAAGACAAGGAAACGGATGCTGGACGAATGATTGTTGCACTCATTGTCTTAACCTGAGCACAACAACAAACGCACTATTTTTGTACTTTTTCGAAAATTGTGAACATTTAAAAGCAACGATTGCAGGTGCCGTGCAAAATTGGAACTAATGAAAAAGTAGCTCTACTATACCAACTGTTGTTAGATGCTAATGATCCTGAGGATTTGAGTAATGCTTATAAAGTCTCAATTTTCAATGATGGTGATATTCCTGGCTGTTAGTCCTCCACGTGGTGCATCCTGAATTAGGTATCTGTAGGCATCTGGATTAATAACAGAGCAGGGACCGAATGCACAGCGCTATAACAGGGCTTCCGCTACCGCGGGTGGGTGCGAACATACACCCAGGATACTTAAAAGGTATCTAAAGGTATACGTATACCATATGTAGCTCTTGGGCTAAGGGAGATAACCCTGACAAAAAATCAGGCGGTCTCGTCAATTTTTGCGAACAGTGGCGACGTCACAAGGATGCCGTCTACCAGCCAAGAAACTTTGTTATTTTTCCACGTTTGTCTACGCTTGTCAAACCATCGAAATCGATCGTTCTACATATCGTATAAATATGGGAAATAATGAAGAGGTGACCACGTCACCAGCCAAAATGAATGGAATGATTATAAATACTATTAGAGAATTGACATATCACAAGCTGACTTGTTTGGAATAAGTGACTTTAGTCAGTATGACTCTCAAGATTTCAACGGAAGCGTAATTATTCCGAATAAGAGTTGACGAGGCCACCTGTTTTTTCTTTGTCAAGGTTATCATCCTTTGCCTTTTAAGTATTTTGAGTGTGTGCTTGCACCCATTTATCAAGACAGAGCTCTATTTATGCTTCTGTGCACTCAGTCCTTGTGTTTTTATAGCTGATTGGGTGGAGATAACAGTCAGCATTACTCAAATCTTCAAGACTGTCGCAAAGGTAAAAGAAACGGTTAATTTGGTTTGATTCGGTCATGTCTAAATGGTGGTACTATTTTTTCAGCTTACCGATTTCGTTCCCTGTCTTCGACTATTCGATTTACTATTTCCCGATACGGAAGATCCCGACAGAGCCGTGGATATTCCACTTTGCGGTCTAAATCACAAAGACGATGTTGTTGTTCACAATGAGGCGAAAGATTCGACGTGTCTTGACGAATCAGACAAGGCCGTTTGTGAAAATGTTGTTGACACCGATGCCTCCACCGATGGGGCAGTTTTTGAGCCTGTTGATGAAGACATCGCCAAAAATGATGTAGAAATGGTCGAAAACAAGTTGGGTAATGAACTTCATAATGCTGCTGCTGAAAGTGATGACGATGTGAAGGAGAATGCGGATGAGCCTATGAAGCGCGGTTGTGAACATGCTGGTGACGATGATGGTGCTGGCGAGGATGACGGATATACAAGCTGCTCATCTGGTGATGATGACAGTGATGATGTTGATGACGGTGATGATGTGAATGGTAATGATATGAACGATTCTGAAGGTTTGTATTTGTATATGTTTTTATAAGTTGGTAGTGACGTTATTTTGCTAGGATTATTATTGTTATTATTAGTAGGATTTTTGGTGTTAATGTTAGTGTAATTTCTATTATTGCTATAATAATAATAATAATAACATTATTGTCACTGTTCTTATTACAGCTGTACCATAATAATAACATAATATAATACAGTAAAATTATTATTATTATTATTAGTAGTAGTAGTTGTTGTTGTATATTTATTATTACTACTATTAATATTATTATTACTAACATAATGTTCTTCATCATCATCAGTATCATCGGGGATGAATATGCCCCACCGGTTATTATCACCCAGAGTAGTCCAAAAATCCAAAACGTTTACAAAAACGTCAACTTTTTGTAGTGTGTACTTAAAGAACAACACTTGAGGTGTGCTGACATTAAATGTTAATTACATCCTGAGTTAAACCCCTCCAACGATCTCTGTTGGTTGCATAGGGTAAACAAACGGACGCCCATTTAAATAATTTATTTAGATGAGGGGGCTTAGCATAAATAGAAGAACTGAGTTCGCATGCTCCAAATTTTCCGTTGGCCGCCTGGCCTTCTTTTCCTTTCGAGCAATGGATGGGCTTTCATAGCTATTCTGGCTGGATGAATGGGCGATCTACGTAAAACATGGCCAATTCATTTTAATTATCTTTTTTTACTGTGTTAGAGATGCATGGCCAATAAATGTTAAGTGACTTACAAATATCTGGGAATGGTCGAAATATTTTATTAGTTATTGAACGAGTGCGTTCAATAGAGGACAGCGAGCGAAACCATATGGATCTTAAACAGCTTTGCTCAAAATGAACAAGCTTTTGTGTATCCACTTGGGTGAGAGTTCAAGTTTCTTGTGCATAAAGTAGAATAGAACGCACTAAACATTATATTCTTCTTATTATTATTGTTAACAATAGCAATAGTAATAATGATAATAATAATAATAGTAATAATAATAATGACGCCGCCTGATTTTTGTCAGGGTTATCTTTTTTAGTCCAACGGATACATATGGAATACGTATACCGTAGGATACCTTTTAAGTACTCTGGGTATATGCTTGTACCCATTTGCCAAGAGGGAGTCCATTTATACCGCTGTATACTTGATTACTGCTGTATTAATTTATATATTCACTAAATATGGGTCCATATTCCACTTCGCCATAATGTCCAATACTGAAAGATGTTTGTTGTAAAATATTCCAAAGTAGTTAATAAATAAATTTTTGTGAAAAGAGTAACTTTATGACACTAGGATGCCAACCTTTCCTACATTTGTTGTTGCTTATATACATTTTTCATTCATTCATTTTGGTTGGTGACGTGGTCACCTCTTGATTATTTCCCATATTTATACGACATGTAGAACGATCGATTTCGATGGTTTGACAAGCGTAGACAAACGTGGAAGAATAACAAAGTTTCTTGGCTGGTAGACGGCATCCTTGTGACGTCGCCACTGTTTGCAAATATTGACGAGGCCGCCTGATTTTTTGTCAGGGTTATCTCCCTTAGCCCAAGGGCTACATATGATATACTTATACATTTAGATACCTTTTAAGTATCCTGGGTATATGTTCGCACCCACCCGCCGTAGCGGAAGCCCAGTTATACCGCTGTGCACTCGGACCCTGTTGTTATTAGTCTAGATGCCTAGGGGCACCTAGTCCAGGATGCACCACGTGGAGGACTAACAGTCAGGAATATCACCATCATTGGAAATTGAGACTTTATAAGCATTACTCAAATCCTCAGGATCATTAGCATCCCAAATAGTTGCTTATATACGGATTGTGCATTGTTAGAAAGTTCCTTGCCTATTCATTTCGATTGCAGTATTGCTGCCTCCCAATTGCTGCCTTTCGTCATCCTGTCCAAACGTCACAATCGGTCGTTGCTCTACTTGGCAACGGCTCCCGTTTGTTTGTGGCAACATGTGTTGCGAAAAAGTCGTTTGGGTCAGGACCATTTGCCGCGCGTCATGCCTCCTGCACTGAGACCGATAGAAGCGCGCATTTCGGCAGCCATGAAAGCGATGATTCAGTCAATCAGTGCAAGTCCGAATTCTGAAGGCCTCAACAACATTGTGTCAAAACTCGACTGGACTCAGCTGATTGTCATTCTCAATGCTTGTAAGTGGTGTTTGGATGTGAATGTAATGTCATTATGTGTAATTGGTGATAATGCCACTTTTTCTTTATTTTTACATTCGCAGAGTATTATTATTATTATTACCTGAATAAATTGACATTTTAACCAAGTCATGCGAGGCCCCGCATTTACAATGCCAATAATGGGGACTGAACCCATACCCACCCAAGTTTGAATCAAACACTGTATCACCAGACTATCGATCATATTAAACACTGGCATGGAATGTAAAAATGTATCGATTTTTTTTACTGATTGACGGCATTCTTGTGTTCACAAAGATTGACGAGGTGACTTTTCTTCTTGTACAGCGTTTTCTTTCCTTTTGTAGCAAGTTTCACTGTTTCTGGTCAGTTTTATCCAATTTGAATCATTATGACGATTACTCAAATCCTTTGAGTAATGCTTATAGTCTCAATTTCCAATGATGGTGGTGAAAGGTATTTAGACTAATAACAGTAGGCGACCGTGTTCACAGCGATATAACTGGGCCTTCGCTGGATTCCCGTTCAGTGAATGGGTGCTACCATACACACAAGATACTTAAAAGGTATCTCAAGGTAACTATTCACCGTATGTAGTCGGTTAGGCTTGTAGATCCGTCAAGTGGCGCAATTCCGGTGAACACTAGGGTCGTCGCAAGGAAGCTGTATTTTACCCATGAAACGTCATGTATCTCTCCAAGTTTAATTCGCACCCGACAACATTTTCAATTCATTTTGGTTGGTGACGTGGTCACCTCTTCATTATTTCCCATATTTATACGACATGTAGAACGATCGATTTCGATGGCTTAACAAGACAAACGTGGAAGAATAACAAAGTTTCTTGGCTGATAGACGGCATTCTTGTGACGTCGCCACTGTTCGCAAAGATTGACGAGGCCGCGTGATTTTTTGTTAGGGTTATTTCCCTTAGCCCAAAGGCTACATATGGTATACGTATACCTTTAGATACCTTTTAAGTATCCTGGGTGTATGTTTGCACCCACCCGCCGTAGCGGAAGCCCAGTTATACCGCTGTGCACTCGGACCCTGCTGTTATTAGTTTAGATGTCTAGGGGCACCTAGTCGAGAATGTACCACGTGGAGGACTAACAGTCAGGAATATCACCATTATTGGAAATTGAGACTTTATAAGCATTACTCAAATCCTCAGGATCATTAGTATCCGTTAATGAATTCGACAAGCTATTCTAATTTGGGAATTAATGAAGAGGTGGTTCTAACACCAACTTATGTTATGTTGTGTGTTGTGACCATCAAATAGTTCTGGCTTGAGTCTTATTTACTGCCGGATGCCCTGTCTTTCACAAACCTTCATCTTTTATCCAGGCTTGGGACTTACTTGATTGAATCATTGTTTGATCCGATTTAAGCGGAGTTTCGCTTTAAAGTATCCAAATACCAATCATTATAGCGAAAAAGTAATAGATGAGTTTTATGAACCACTGTAGAAGACTATGGTTCACGTATATTTTATGGTATCTTTCAAATACTACAGGGGCTTTCATCCATTATGCAGTCGGTTTCTGACTTATATCAGTCTGGATTCAGGATGCATCATTCATGTATATCATAATGTTAATACGGGGTAAACGTCTAAAGTGTTTGTGAATTTCGATTAAAGGAATCATTCCATTTTTGTAATGATTTTAACTATTGGAAAATGCTCATTTTTTAAAATGTATTTTTCACTTCCCTACATAATCTATATTGTGTCTATATTGAGCAATTCATTTAGACGCAGAGAGTTAACATGCAATGATTCTGCACTATTCCAATCTTATCTAAGCACATTGTTCAATAGATTGTCAGGTGCAGTCCAAAGGATCGGCTTCATTTCATCTTTCTTTATTACTATTGGGGGGATGCTAATGATTTTGAGGATTTGAGTAATGCTTATAAAGTCTCAATTTCCTAACTGTTCCTCCTTCACGTGGTGCATCTTGGACTAGGTGCTGATAAGCATCGAGACTAATAACAGCAGGGACCGAGTGCACAGCGATATAAGCGGGATTCCACTTTGGCGGATGGGTGCAAACATACATCCCGGTATCTTAAGGTATACATGTATACATGACAATAAATCGGGTAGCTTTGATACTCTTTTCGAACAATGGTGCCGTCACACAAGGATGCCTCCTACTAGCCAAGAAACTTTGTTATACTTTTGCGTTTGTTAGGCTTATCAAGCCATCGAAGTCGATGGTTTTATATGTCGTATGAAGATGGAAAGTAATGAAAATCAATGAATCTTTTTTACATTTATTATTATTATTATTATATTGAGCTTTAGCACTTCGTTCAGCACATGAACACATTTTTGCCATAAAAATACATTGTACCAAAAAGGTAGTACAAACGACCGAATTTATATAGGTGGGTGTGGGCACTCAATGCGGGCCTGCAAAAATAAATATTAATGGGTGTGTGTGTGTGTATGCATGAGTGTGATCGTCAAAAAAATACTCATTCATTCCTTTTGATGGCTTATGTCAATGCCAGTCAGCACAGACAACGAAGTAAGTCAGCTTATTCATCGCTTGATCGACATGTTTTGGATGGGCGAACATTCGAAAGACGATTGTCAATTGTGGCCCAAGTTGATGAAAAATGGAATCCATCAATTGCCCTATGGATTGGAGGCTTCTGGTCGACTCAAGCCGCTGCCTCGTCATCTAATTCGGACCATGTCAGTCCATCTACGAATGCTGTACGTTTATTACCGCCTTCCCACCTTTATTTCCCACTTTCCAGTTTCTTTGTCGAAAGGTTTTTTTGCCAAAATAGACGGGAATCGTTGGTGCTCGAGCGGTAGAGCGGCGTTCGTCTCGAACGTGGGTGGGCATGGATTCGATCTTGCTACCCCAAATGCCGGCCCACGTTCTGCTTCGCACAAATGTCTACCGGTGAAAACTGGTACTGATGGCAGTATTCGAACTTGTGTCCTTATTGAGCGACTTTATTGATGTGGTTGTCAAACTGATTATTAACGATAGAGACAACAATAATAACAGTTTGCATAGCATTTTGAATTCCTAAGATGCTTGAAATTTAAACGATAGATTGAATGTTTTGACTGGAAGATCGCTTCCTTGCGACGACGCCAGTGTTTACAGGAATTGATGAGGCAATCTTTTTCGGGAGAATTTTGGGGATGAAGTTAGTTGACGGATCCACAAGCATAACCTACTACATATGGTAAATAGATACCTTGAAATACCTTTTGATCATCCTACTGAGAGAGAGTTTAGTGAAATTTCAGTTATACTGCTATACTGTTATTAGTCTAGATGCCTGTTGGTACTATATGGAGGAGGAACAGTCAGGAATATTACCATCAAAATCATTAGCATTCTTGGGATGGATACATTTTGTTGATAATAACTAGTGCACTAGTATAAGTAGAATTCACATAGTATGCATTAGCATGGCCTTGTTTGAGCTATCGAGTTGATTCATTTGTGTAGTTGGTTATCAATGTCAGCAGATGAACAATGTTGACACTTTATCATTTATTTACGTTTGCAACTGTCCATTGGAAAGAGCTTTATTCGCACCTAACTTTTATTGTTAAAAGCGCATTTTATTATCGGTCATTTATGAATGCGTCAACATTTTGTAGGTTATTGATGATGATGATGTTATTGTCTTTTAATTATTTTTCATGGATGCTCTATGATCTTGAGGAATTGAGATATTGATAATTTTGAGGATTTAACTAATGCTTGAGGGGAGATGCTAATAATGTTAAGGATTTAAATAATGCTTATAAAGCCTCAATTTCCAATGATGATGATATTCCTGACTGTTCCTCCTCCACATGGTGCATCCTGGACTAGGTGCCTATAGACATCTAGACTATTAACAGCAGAGTCCGAGTGCACAGCGGTATAGCTGGGTTTTTTCTACGGCGGGTGAATGCTAACATGCACCCAGGAGACTTAAAAGGTATGTCATATGTAGTCGTTGGGCTAAGGGAGATAATCCTATCAAAACATCCGGCGGTTTCACTAACCTTTGCAAACAGTGGCGACTAACCAATAAACCATGCTATTCTTTTACATCTGTGTTACGCTTGTCAAGCCATCGATGTCAATTGGTTGCTATACCGTATAAATATGGAAAATAATAAAGAGGTGACGCCACGTTATCAACCAAAATGGATGATGAACATTTAAACGATTGTTCAAATGACCTAGTTGCAGAAACGCCGTTTCTTCACAACAAATGCCAATCGATGACATTTTTGTGACGGCGACACAGAGATTGACGCGGTCATCTAAATTTTTTTAAGTTTATTTCTTTTAAACAAATGATGTATGTCTTAAGTTATTTTTTAGATGTACACTCCGTGTACGTTTACATCCAGTCTATAGGACCAACTAGTGAAGCTGTAAGATATAATCTATGCTTCTTTAACTTAACCAAGCGATCCAATTCGTACGTTTTGTTTTAACAAAGTTTATTGATTTGTACCTTTTTTAATTTTAAAAAAATTTATGTTTAGTATTTTAAACATTGTACACAGGAAACGCATCTTGTAGCATTGGACATTTTAACGAAACCGAGCGTGGACCCGCATTTAGTGGGCCGGTGGTGGAATTCGAACCCCCATGGCTACCTAGGTTCAAGTCGAGCACTGTACCGCTAGACCACCCCGGCAGTGTTATATTCCAGTTAATAGTTTTTTAAGCATAACTCATTCAATAAAGTATTTAGAATAGATAACAATTTCATCGTGTAAATGTTACGCTGTCTTTAATGTCACAAAATTATATTGAATTAGAAAACATGAGTATGGTTGGGTGCAATGTTTATTATTTTAAAACCTTTTTGTTTAAAAGAGCATGAGACAACAAGATCTTTTTATACGATTGTACATTATCTTGTCATCAAAATCATGTTTTTACTTTTTTATCGTTGTTTTCACAAGGGCAAGGTTGCTAACCTTGCGCTCAAAGCCTCTTTCTTTCTAACCGGCTACGGTGGAGTTATAATAGAAATTAAATTTGTATAAACAGAACAAAAGCTGTTGATTTCTAATTTTTTAATAGGAAAACCAGATATTGTGTGCTGTGTAAATTTAATGAAATTTAATTAGTCCGAAACATACTACTTAAACATATTAAGTAGTATACTAAATATGTTTGGATAAATTATTTATTGTAATGATAATAATGCTAATTTACTACTTTATTTATTGTGTTTATTCATTGCCCAATTACATTTATAGAGTTTTGCATTTGTTTTTACAAAAATTGTGTACGTTACAAAATTCAAATTGTTTGATTACACCGGGTGTCATGGAAACATTTTGTCGCATTCTGGCTTGTCGTGAAGTCGAACCGACCAATTTCGGCCGCGTTTTATGTAAGTAAAATAGTATTCGATTATTTGTGTCTAAGTGTGTGTTGAAAGTTTTACAGTTAAGTAATGGAAAATTTATCAAGCAAAATATTTCACTCGGATTCTTTTAACTTTTATGCTAATGATTCTGAGAATTTAACTAATGCCTATAATGATGTCATTTCCATTGATGGTGATATTCCTACTGTCACTTCCACGAAGTGGGCGCATTCTGAATTAGGTGAACCTAAAAACCTAGAGTAATACAACAGAGACCGAGTTCACAGCGATACTTCTGGACTTTTGAATCAGCGGATAGGTGTAAGCACTCAGTGTTCTTAAAAGGTATCTTATAGTTTGCATATACCTACAGGGTTAACAAAATATATAACAGTCGTGTTAGTCTTTGCAAACAATGGTGCTGTTACACAGCCGTAAAACGTTTTTATTCTACATTTGTTACGCACTTTAAGCCATCGGAATTGATTGTTCAATATGCTATGTAAGCATTAAAATAATGAAGTCGTGACAGCAACAATGAAATGATGTGCTCCTTATTTTACACAACAACGTACAAATTGAAAAGGAATGTTGAAATTTTATTAATTTTTATTAAAAAAATACATAAACTAAACGTACATTGTTAAAATTATTATTATTACTACTATAAAACGTTTTCGTTTTAAAAAATAAGCATGGGGAACAAGATAACAATTGCAGCAAAAAACAACAAAGTCCCATAGTTCAAAACGAACATGGGACAATGAACGTTTTCTATATTTTCGAACATTTTGCCAAACATTTTGTTTGATCTCTCTATAAAACATTTATTCTAATTAAATCTTTCTAAATGATTCTTAGCCAAGTTTTCTGTGGTCTACTCCAACCTTTCTTTTACCATCTTTAATTGTTCATTCCGAAACCGATTTTGATGGTCTTTTGGGCGATAAACGTATAAACGAATTTGATCATGCACTTTTCTTTGTCTAATTGTAATCATGTTATGTAGTAAACAAAAATTAATTTTTTCGTGATTTAAAATGTGATCGCGCCAGGTAATCTTTAAAATACTTCTAAGACACCACATATGCAAACATTCACCATCTTATTAATCTTATTTGTTTGCTTCAACGTTTTACTCCCATGTATTTCGGTAGGAATGATTATTGATGCGTACAAACAAAGTTTTATTTTCAGGTAGATAAAAGAACATAACCGTATTGATTTGAGTCTATGAAAGACTGACATTGCCTTTTCCAAGTTTGACTTTAACATCAATTTAGGTTTCTCCATCTTTACCAATAATGCTTCCCAGAAGAATTAGCACGTTTTTTATTAATTCAAAACCTGTATGTGTGTGTGTGTTTTTTCCAGACTTACTCTCCAAACTCCAGCCATTTACATCAACGCCTACTGCTAGTGTTGGTACCAACGACACGCCAACTTTAAACGCCGCCCACACTTGCGCCCTATTCCACACCATTTTGGATACAATGGCCTATCGCCTAGCGGACTATTTGCTGCCCGAAATTCGCATCCAGTCGTTGATCACTATTGTCAATTTGAACAAAATGTGGCTATTGCCAGCGTGTCCGACGGATTCTATTGATGCAAAACAGGCCAAGGAAGCGGACATTCTGTTGGAAACGAGCTATTTGTACGTCTCCTATTTTGATTGATTAATAGGCGACAACTTTTATTTGGTTCATGGAGAACCGAAAATTGACTTGATACAACCAGGACTAATGTACAGTGGTTTTATTCTGGTTGGATGCTGTTTGGGACAATTTTTATGTTATTTTGGAATTAATTGCTAATTTGGTGGACTGGCATATGTATGTACGTGCCCAAAAACGTGCACACTGGAAGTGGATTACATTTGGGATGCTATGCAAACTGGAAGGGAGATACTAATAGTGTTAAGGATTTGAATAATGCTTATAAAGTCTCAATTTCCAATAATAATTATGGTTCTGAATGTTCCTCCTTTACATGGTGCATCCTGGGCTAGGTGCCCTAGACATCTAGACTATTCACAGTAGGGTCCGAGTGCACAGCGGTATAAATGGATGGATGTGAGCATTCAGCCAGAATGCTTAAAATGTATCTTAAGATAAGATATACGTTAGCTTTATGTAGACATAATATCAGGTGGCCTCGTCAATCTTTGCGAACAGTGGCGACGTCATAAGGATGCCGTCTACCAGCTAAAAACTTTGTTGTTCTTCCACGTTTGTCTACGCTTGTCAAGCCATCGAAATCGATCGTTCTACATGTCGTACAAATATGGAAAATAATGGAGAATTGACCACATTATTAGCCAAAATGAAAGAACTTGAAATTAATAAAGAGGTTGTTATTATTGTTGTTAATAAAGATAATGTATCAGCAGGTATTTAAATTCTTTTCAGTTTTGCACGAAAACTATACGTAAATTGTGAGTTACGAGCAGTTGACACAGATCTCGTAATTGTCTTATTTATAGTAAATTTGACCGAGGCTAATTACTCACTGACTTCAAATGATGTGTGTTACAAGCGAGTGAGCCCTGTTACTA
This sequence comes from Cardicola forsteri, assembly GCA_025895645.1. Classification (NCBI taxonomy): domain Eukaryota; kingdom Metazoa; phylum Platyhelminthes; class Trematoda; order Strigeidida; family Aporocotylidae; genus Cardicola; species Cardicola forsteri. Next base: position 102,673 of record JAKXYG010001380.1, on the reverse strand, counting down.
TGTTTTCTATACCCGTCCTATCATATTGCTCACAATGTAATAGTTTATAGTTTTTTTCCCTTTAAACTCTTTTGCTCTGGCCAACAAGCTTAATTTATTTAATTGTACATTAAAATATTGGACGTGAAAATTGTGCTTATTGAAAATTAAAATTCTATTCTGATTTTGGCCCAAACCTATTATCAGAATGATGCTAATTTCACTTTTTTGCCGTAATTTTATTTATTTATTTTACTATTTTGAAAGAAACGCATCTATCAGCGGTGAACATTTTAGCGAAGCTGAACATTTAATCGGTCGGTAGTTGGATTTGAACACAGGTCCAAATCGAGCGCTGTACCGCTAGGCAGCCCCGGCATGTCTTACTGATTCTTTAGGAGTATTTTTTAGGAAGACCAAGTTGCCAATCGTGCACCTAAACCCTCATTCTCCTCCTTTCTCAACCAGACTTGGAACTGGCTACGGTGGAGTTAGTTAATAGTGTGAATGTTTGAGGAAGACATTTGGTACATTTTATAGATTGGAAGTTAATTGACAATAGATATTGAAACATATTGATACAGTTATCCATGCTTATAAAGGAAGTGAAGGTTAAAGGAACGAGTTCAGTCATTTTGCTACCAATCGATTACATGTTCAAACAGAAGTTTAGTCAAGTGTTAAAAACTCACTGGGACATGATTTAGCCTGGGTATGCATGGGGGTTCGATCTTCACTGCCAACCCACTTAATGCCGGCCCACGTTCGGCTTTGCACAAAATGTCCACCACCAAAAGATGCATTTCCTGTCAAAAAACATTCAAAGTGGTAAGTACAAGCAAATTGATTAAGGACATTCTAATTAATATCGACTTTGTAATCGTCCACTTTATTTCCAGATTACATTGGTCAATTGTCAAATTTATCCGAAGTATTCACGCTCCCGATTGCGTCATTTACGGTTTTTGTACAGCCATATCGCCATCTCTGCTAGCCCACAGTCAACAACAAAACGCACCCAATACCAACACGACTAACGCTGCTTCCATGACCCAACATCCGACCTCCAATGCCGCCTTGTCTATGATTCCAAATCGTTCGATTTCACTGCCGTCGGCCGGCGATACGAACATGATGTCCGTCGGGACGTCTTCGTTGGGTCATGCTGCAGCAAGTGGGTTGACGGCGGGCATTAACAGCACACTGTCGAATGCATATCCATTCCTCATTTGTCAGTTTGTCGAAATTGATCGATTCGTCATGTTTAGTTTGATTCAAATGTATCATGCTTTTGGTAGGTTATTGTTGTTATTATCGCGGTTAGTATATTGTTATGCTAATAATCCTGAGGATTTGAGTAATTCTTATAAAGTCAGCAAATACCAATAATGGTAATTCATCCTCCAAGTGTCGAGCATCCTGAACTGGGTGTTTCTAGGCAACAGGGACCGAGAGTGCATAGCGGTATAACTGGGTTTACGCTACGGCAGATGGATACAAGCATACACCCAGGGTACTTAAAGGGTATTTTAAGGTATACGTATACCATAAGTAGCCGTTGGGCTAAGGGAGATAGCCCTGACCAAAAGTCAAATGGCCTCATCAATCTTTGCGAACAGTAGCACTGTCACAAAAATGCCGTTTACCAGGCAAAAAACTTTGTTATTTTTCTATGTTATGCTTATCAAGCCATTGAAATCGATCGTTAAAATGCTTTACAAATATAGGAATAATGAAGAGGTTATGTAATCACCAACCATAGTGAATGAAAATTCGTATCGTTATATAGTGTACAACACATATTAAATAATCAACTTCGATGGCTTGGTAAGCGTAGTAAATGTAGGAGAATAATGAAGATTTTTGATTTGATAGACGGTATTCTTGTAACGGTGTCACTGATTACAAAGATTAATATCTTATTTTTGTCAGGGTTCATCTGTCTTATCAAAATAGCCATGAATAACAATTTTATAACTAACAACTTATGTATTGTGTGTATGTATATATACTTACTTGACTGGATTTACTTACTTGAAATTAATCTAAACATTATTATTATTACTATTATTATTATTATTATTACAGAACACTTGCTCTAAAATAAGCTTGGAGCAACAGGATAACAGTAACAGCAAACAACAACAACAAAGTCCAATAATGTAAAAAGAACAACGTGACAATGTAATGATTCCTTGTAATCGAATATTTTTTTATATGTTTGTTTGATCCCCTATGAAATATTCATTTCAATGTGAATGATTATTAGCCAACTTTTCTGTGGTGTCCACTACAACCTTTTTTTGCCATCATTAATTGGCCTTATCAAAATAAAGATCGTCCAAATCTAAACGACCCCCTTTCTGTAGAAGTTGTCAAAACTGTACAAGCGTTTCTTTTTTTTACAACAAAAAAAACAGATTTAGAAGAAGTCAACGGCCTCAAAACCAACTTGATCGAACAAATTCGACTGATTTATGAATATTGCGGTCCAAACGGACTTCTAGATTTGCCGCTGTTGATTACAAATCGATTGCCCGATTTTCTTCTATCAGTCATTCGTCAATTGACTCAGTCTACGAATGTTCCGACAACGACGCCGGTGGCTCCAACAACATCAACTGCAATAAACGATAGTCATCAGGTGGACAAGGCAGGTTTTAATGACGATGGTGCTACGAAGAATGTCACGACATCTGCGTCGAATATGGGCGGTTTTGTAGACAAACAGCAATTTATTTTTACCGACAAGGTTGGCACGTTGAATAAGTTGCAGTCGGTGATTGAACAGGAATACAGTCGTATTTCAGCAGGTAACAATTTAGTGATTACTTTTTATACTACTAATAAATAAATAAAGTAGCACGTTTATAATTTAGTAAAAACGATTATCCTAGTGTTGAAAGTTCAACAAACATATTTATATCACTATTTTCCAATTGGATATTGTGTCTGCTTTAATTTATATAGTTCAGTTAATACTATAATGTTGTTGTTGTTTAAATAAAGACAGAAGGCAATATCCGAATTTAAACTTTAGATGTATGGATTGGATACTAAATTATGCCTACATATTATGACATGTTTTTCACTTGTTTCAAAATTGATTTTTCTGTTTTGCGTGTGTGTGTATATATGAGCAGAAAAGGTGGCTACGTGGTACGAATCGGTCAATCGTGAACCCACTTTTCTTTGGTACGTCCTTAATGTATCAATGTTTTTCATTTCATTTCATTTTGGTTGGTGACGTGGTCACCTCTTTATTATTTCCCATATTTATGCGACATGTAGAACGATCGATTTCGATGGCTTGACAAGCGTAACACAAACGTGGAAGAATAACAAAGTTTCTTGGCTGGTAGACGGCATCCTTGTGACGTCGCCACTGTTCGCAAAGATTGACGAGACCGCCTGATTTTTTGTCAGGGTTATCTCCCTTAGTCCAAGGGCTACATGTGGTATACGTATACATTTAGATACCTTTTAGGTATCATGGGTGTATGTTCGCACCTACCCGCCGTAATGGAAGCCTAGTTATACCGCTGTGCACTCGGACCCTGCTGTTATTAGTCTAGATGCCTAGGGGCACCTAGTCCAGGATGCACCACGTGGAGTACTAGCAGTCAGGAATATCACCATTGGAAATTGATACTTTATAAGCATTACTTAAATCCTTAGGATCATTAGCATCTCTTCAATGTTTTTGGATGGTAATAATAATAATTATTATTATTACAAATCCATTTCTATATGAATAGTATTTATGGTATTGAAGATTTTGCATTTAATCAATGGAATATAGTCATGTTGAAATAATGTCTTCTTGTTGATTCATTTATTTTGGTTGGTGACGTGGTGTCATCACTTTATTATTTTCCATAAAAGTATAACGAAGTTTTTTGGCTAGTGGGCGGCGTCCTTGTTACGTCACCACTGTTCGCAAAGTATTCGGCGTGTACTTTTACAATTTTTTACCTAAGCGGAGCTCCAGTGATATCGCCGTGCACTCGGTCTCTAGATGCAGTTAGGAATATCACCATTATTGGAAATTCAAACTTTATAGGCATTACATAAATTCTCCACATTATTAACATTCTAATAATTAATAACAATCATAATAATAATAATAACTATTCAGCTGTATTTCGTTTTCAACTAAAATTACTTATCTTTTATTCAAAACGTTGATAACGAACGTTGACGAGTTCTTTTCAGTATTAATCATGATTGCGTCTAACTTAGTATACAAGCTAGTAATGATAATACAAATACTCATACTAATATAAATGTTTTTTGTTAATGATGATGCAAATGACCTGTTTATTGTAACCTTCACTTTTCTGCCTTATTTGCAGCTTATTATTTTGTCATCTCACTGAACACGAAAGTATTCCGGTTGAATGTGCAAAGTAAGTAAACTCATTTGTTTGTCGACCGTAATTATTGATTCAAAAACAAACAATTGTCGTATTAGGACTGTATTTTGTTTTAAAAGAATAAACAATAAAAGTACATAAAATCGTAGGGAATTTTTATGTGATCGTTAATTCAAGAAATGATGCAAATTGTCAATTGACTTTTGGCTAAAGATTGCACGAAACGGTTACGTATATGCAAATAGTTATCTTGAAATACCTTTTAAATGTATGCTAGCACCCATTGACTGAACGGGAATCCAGTGAAAGCCCAGTTATACCGCTGTGCAGTCGGTCCAAGATGTACCACGTAGATGAGGATCAATCAGGATTATCATCATCATTGGAATTTGAGAGTTTGTATAAGCATTATACAACTCCTCAAGAATAGTAGCATCCATCCTATAGGAATATTTGCATTGGTGCAAACGATTTCAAACTGTTTTTTGAGGTGGACAGCAAACTTAAATTTGAACGTTTGGGTTTTCATTTCAATGTGATTTTACTTCTGATATTTATTTCGATTTTTTTCCAAGTTGCATTAGATAAAATGGAGGCGAATTTTCATGTAATCGTAAATGTAATCAAATAAGTAGCACCGTCTCTCAATAATAGGAACTTTAGTCTTGTGACTGACCGGTCTAGACTGATAACAGCAGGGTCTGAGTACATAGCAGTTTTTTTGGCTTCCGTTACAGCGGGTAGGTGTGGGTATACATTCTGGATACTGAAAAGATATCTTAAGGTATATGCATATTATATGTAATCGTTGGGCTAAGAGAGATAACCCTGACAAAAATTCAGGCGGCCTCGTCAATCTTTGCAAACAGTGGCGACGTCACAAGGATACCGTCTACCAGCCAAGAAACTTTGTTATTCTTCTACGTTTGTTACGCCTAATCAGTTATCGAAGTCGTTCGTATAAATATGGCAAATAATGAAGAGGTGATTACGTCACCAACCAAAATGAAAATGAAATGCATCTGGCAGAAAAAAACTAAAGTTAAATTCATTTGATTGTCATACTATTTCGTATTAGTTCCGATACCAAAACCCAAATGGAGGAAAGTGGCTAGAAACGGGTAGCCCCTCATAAAAGAGAGGAAATCTAAATTAGTTGAAGATTGTTATCTCTCTTGATTATTTTTCTATTTTAAACAATCGTTTTTTGGTTATTAGTATGCGTAAGAAACCTTATTTGTGCAACAAATACAGAAATGTAGTAAAGTTTCTTGTGACAGCGCTATTGTCTATTAAAATTAATAAAACCCGCTTTGTTTTTATTGGGGTTATCTTAGCCAAATGGCTATATTGGTATGGGTGTACATAAAGATAGCTTTGAAGTACTTTAAATGTATATTTTGGAGTTAGAGCACTGTGCGTTTGATTTTAAATCTTCGTTAATGTGAGTGGAAAATGCATTTTTACAGAGAATTAGAAATATTACATAGATATTCGAATTCACTGGACTATTAGCATTGACCGGGTTTGTTATGTTCAAGTTCGACTCAATCAAATTGGGATTGTTCTGATCAAGAAAATGATATAGGTTAGAGCAGTATGCAAGGACGTATATAGTTAAATCCTAGTAAAAATGGAATTGAGTGCTTAATCGTCAACTGCAGAAATAAATACATGTCTCACTACAAAAATATTGACTTTATAAATATTTACATAGCACCCTCTACTAGCACTGTGGAAATTAATTATTTCTACGACCAACTAGTTGATTATCTTATCAATGTTGATGAAAATACTTTAATCATATTAGCTGGTGATTTCAATCATGCGAATACTAACATATTCAAACTAATGGGCCTTACTAATCTAGTTAATTTTTCTACAAGACTTCAAAAACAACTAGATTATATTTTTACAAATGCCCCCGATTACTTTTCAGTAAAACAACACGCACCTCTTTCAACATCTGACCATTCAATAATTCGTCTACTTCCAAAAATATACTCGAAGCATTATCATTCTAAATATTTGAAGCCTATTTTTAAATCATTCATACATGTGCGAGATACATCGAATTCAAATGTAGCATTACTTAAATCCGCACTATTGAACATTAATAACATCAATTTTAACAATCTTAGCCTTAATGATGCTACTGTACTTTTTACTGACCTTATTAACACCTATATTAACAAATATTGTCCAGTAGTTAAGGTTGAGATTACAAACAATAATATTTCTTCATTAAATCTTAAAAGGCTTAGACGAGAAAAAGAGGTAGCATATAAATCTAGTCAATATACTAAATTAAAGAACTTAAACAAGCAAATTAGACTGGAAATAAACAAACTTAATAACTATGCTAATAATTATTTTCAATCAAACCGTGACTCACAATCTATTTGGAAAATATTAACAAAACTTTTAGCAAATCAATGTAAGATAGATGCTAAAGAACTAAATAATTACTTTACTTCAAACAACTCAAATATATCAGAATTTAATCAATTAACTAAAAATTATTCAACACCTATCATCAACTTTAATATTCAAAAAATAATTAACAGTTGTAAAACAAGCACATCACTTGGACCTGATGGAATAAATTGCAATTTATTAAAGCTCTGCATGCCAGCAATTGCTCCATCCTTATCTACAATAATAAACAAGTCTATTATGAATTGTGAAGTAGCTGATACTTGGCGTATCTCACGAATCACACCTATTCCAAAAGTTTCTGTCCCATCAACAAATCCAGAACATTATCGCCCAATTGCTTGCACCTCAGTGTTTTTAAAATTAACTGAGAAAATAATACTTAACGACCTCAAGCCTATATTGAACATTAGTAATGATCATTATCAATTTGCATATAAAAATAATTATTCTACTGTAGACTGTGTAGCCAGCCTTGTTCATTACATTACTGAATTGCTTGACAAAGGAAAATGTTCAATATACTGCATGTTTCAAGATTACAAATCTGCTTTCAATAGCATATCAAGAGAAAAATTACTTAAACGTCTTGAGCTACTTGAAACGCCCAACCACATTTTAAACTGGCTACGAAATTATTTCTCAAAAAGAAAACAATATACACAAATTGGTCGTAATAAATCAGAGTTAACAGAAAATAATAATGGAGTTCCACAAGGTGCAGTACTATCTCCGTTTTTATTTTCACTGTACGTAGATCCATTGATAGTGCCGAAGCCATCACTTTTGTTTAAATTTGCAGATGATATGGTATTGTGCACAAAGGTTTCATCAAACAATGATCTAAACAATTTTGAAAATTCTATTAATAAAATTGAAAAATGATCTACTAACTTTGATCTCAATTTAAATCCATCAAAATGCAAGTTTATTAAATTTACAACGAGGCGTCCAAGAGAAACAATGGAATTAAACAGAACATTCAAGTTAAATCAAACAAATATATGCACCTGTAACAAAATTAAATATCTTGGTGTAAACATAAATAGCATACTTACCTGGTGTGATCATGTAGAGCATATATTTTTAAAAACCAAATCATTATGCTACTATATAAGAAGATTAAGAAAACTAAATGTTAACAATTATATTACTAAATTGTTCATTACATCATGCTTTTATCCTTTGATATTATATTGCTCACCCATAATTTTTCCTGGTTTATTAAAACAGGATTACATTATTTTAAAAAAGATGCATATCATTGGTATCAAAATCTTCAGGAATCAAATATTCTATCTTATTGAATAATATTGTTGATAAACATTTTAAATCCTGTATACAATTAGCATCAAGGATTGAAAATAATAACAATCACCCGCTACATGCAGCTTTTAACAATTCTAAAGCTTCTGGAAAAACAAGAAGAACTTACCTGCACATGAAAGCCAAAACTAATCAATACAAAAATTCATGTCTGCCCTACTTATCCAGAGTGTTAACCAATCCAGAATCAAACAAAATTGAACTACTAAGAAACCTATCAAAGTAGGAATTGTTCCACCTACGCATTCATTTGAACTAATTTGGACATCTCACAGTACAAGTTGTGCCTTATAATGACTCATTCTATGTACAGCAATTTTGAATATTTTTTTTTAAAATCACATGCATACTATATAGACTATATTTATATTCATTAACATATGACATTCTATTTCATTTTGATCCCATTATTTATACTACTACTTTTTTTATATTGATGGTAAAAATGTATTTTATGCTGAATGTATCTCTAGTGAGATATTAGCTTAATAATAATAATAATAATAATAATAATTATTATTATTATTATTATTATTATTATTATTATTATTACTATTATTTTGAAACAGTTTCTCTTCTAACTTATATGTGCAGCCAAAATGTTTTGTTTTATTTCAGTCCATTTCAGTTTTCTATATTCCATGTAAAATTATTTTATCAAGGTGCTTGTGATATTTTGGGTTTAAACAGTGCAACATCCACTTTACATGTTTCATTGCTGTATAACATGTTTACCGTTTTTACTGCTGTATTTCAAAATGAAATTCAGATGTTGTCATTTCCAGCATTTGAGAAATCTGGACTATAAAAAATTAATTTACAAAATCATTTTTAACCACCCGTAGCTCAGTGGTTAAGACGCTGGTTTGACACCAAATAGGGCGCAGGTTCAAGTTCATGTTTGTGTAAAACTTGAAAGGTATGCACTGCTGATAATTCCCAATAAGGATAAAATAGTTGTACGCTACTCCTGGTTGACTTAAAACCAAGTGGATTTATTATTTGGGTGAATCTGACAATTCTAATAAACATCATATTAAATTAATTATAAACGCATTGTTTCTGTTTATTTTGTATGCGCTTTTACAAGTTTGATTAATCAAATGCCAATTCGTATTTTGGATTGCCAGCTGCGAATATTTTGTGACTACCTTGTGGCTTGTTTAACCTATCCAAGTCAAGGAAAACCAATTGGACAAAACGTTAGTTGTTTGTTTGGTGCAGTTTGAATAATTATGTTTGTGTGGCCGATTAGTAAGGTCTGTGAATGTATTACTTTTTTTAAATCCTTTTATTTATCTTTACTACTTTGAATGTTTTGAAATGGCTAAGGCATCTTTTGAGCAGTGGATATTTTAGCAAAGCATCTAGTTTTACTGTTTGAATGCTCCGTATGAGAGTGTTTTAACTAATACACATTTAGTGCCAGTGATGGCATTAGAATCCATGCTTCCCCAAGTTCGCTTCCAGCTCTGTACTAGACGGCTACCACTATATATTGTTGCTGTAGTGACATAATTGGTTGGTCTTGACTCTACCCTAGCCATGATAATTAGTTGATGCTGTTCAATGAAGAGAACATTTGACAGCAAGATTAGCCACAAAAGTATGGTTACCGAAAGTTGAGCCTTTGACGTTTCAAAACATTCAAAGTAATAAAAATAAATTGTAAATTGGTTCTATTTCTATTGGTCGATTATTTTGGCTATTTGTTGAGCCTTTTATTAACCAAACCCTTTTGCATTATTGTTGATTGGTCGATTATAATTATGGTTATTTACTTGGATTCCTCAGTAGAAGTAACTTTGAGCACACAAAATAGGTACACTTATAGAATACAGTACGATTAACAGAATGTAACATCGGTCAAAAACCATTACATAGTCGATTATACTCAAAAATTAACGGATATTCAAGAGTCATGTGCATTGTGATATGCATGAAGGGGCACGATATATTACTTTGGAAACGTGAGTGACTGATGTATGAGTATTTATTTCATTTTGGTTGGTGATATGGTTACCTTTACATTTCCCATATTTATACGACATATCAACTTTGATAGCTTGATAAGCGTAACATCAACGTGGAAGAATAGCAAAGTTCCGTAGCTGGTAGACGGCATCCTTGTGACATCGCCACCTTCGCGATTAAAGGTTGACGAGGCCAACGGCTACGTATGGTATACGTATATCTTGAGATACCTTTTCAGTATCCTGGGTGTATGTTCGCACTCACCCGCAGTAGCGGAAGGTCAGTTATATCGCTGAGCATCTACTCCACGATGCATCACATAAAGGACGAACAGTCAATAATTGTTTTTGTGTATATTTTTCCCGTAGCGGTACGACACTCGACATGGACCTTCGGCTTCGTCAAAATGCCCACTGCTGAAAGGCATCCGTTTCCATTTGAAGTAGTAAAAATAGATAAATAATTCGTGTTCAACTTTTATACTTATTATTCATTATTCCAACGATTAGCTGTTCAATAGTTTACAATTTGTGCTTGATACATCCAGTTTTAGGTGATTTTTGCAAACAAAATTGAACCGACAGCCAACAAATCTTGTCTCATAATTATTTTGGGATGCTAATGATTCTGAGGATTTAAGTAGTGCTTATAAAGTCTCAATTTCCAATGATGGTGATATTCCTGACTGTTAGTCCTCCACGTGGTGCATCCTGGACTAGGTGCCCCTAGGCATCTAGACTAATAACAGCAGGGTCCGAGTGCACAGCGGTATAACTGGGCTTCCATTACGGCGGGTGGGTGCGAACATACACCCAGGATACTTAAAAGGTATCTAAATGTATACGTATATCATATGTAGCCCTTGGGCTAAGGGAGATAACCCTGACAAAAAATCAGGCGGCCTCGTCAATATTTGCAAACAGTGGCGACGTCACAAGGATGCCGTCTACCAGCCAAGAAATTTTGTTATTCTTCCACGTTTGTCTACGCTTGTCAAGCCATCGAAATCGATCGTTCTACATGTCGTATAAATATGGGAAATAATGAAGAAGTGACCACGTCACCAACCAAAATGAATGAAAAATTATTTTGTAGATATAATACGAATATTTGCATTTTTGATACGGTCAGATGATCTGTTGTCTTTTCATGTCGGTGAGGCGCGCGTAATGCTGTACGTTAAGTGGGGCGGAGTGTTACGGATTATTACTTGTTAAACGTTTTTCATTGCACTATATCTGTCTCTTTTTCGTCCAAATATTTCCAAGTATTTTCTGCTACAAATCTTTTCCCACCCTGGGTTCTCAAGTTATCGGGAAGAAATAGGAAATCAAGGAATTTCTCCTACCCAACCTGTAACTTGCTCCAACCTAGTCGAGCACAAGTTTTGAATGGGTCTTTTATTTGCCTATTATTAATTTGTAATTTTAGTTTGCGTTCAACTAACGAAGCTGTCTAATTTTTTGCTAGGGTTATTTCTTAGAATACCTTAAAATACCATTTAAGTACCTTATAGCGTTTGCATGCACCAATTCACTGAGGCAGAATTCCAATCTATTCGGTTTCTGTTGTGTTAGTCTATGTCCCTTGGGAGTACTTTGTTGAAGATGCGACAGTCAGGTTATCTAGCGGTACAGCGCTCGATTTGGACCTGTGTGAGCTCTAAAATGCGGGCCCATGTTCAGCTTCGTTAAGATGTCCACTGCTGAGAGATGCGTTTCCCGTGCAAACATTTAAAGTAGCAAACATACATAATAATAAATATAACCATTATTGGAAATCGAGACTTTACTCAAATCCTCATGTTTATTAATATTCCAATAATTATAATAATATACGTATTCCAATTATGTATTTTTACTAATAATGCACTTTCATGATTCATGCATGTGTCTAGTTTTTTTTCAACATATCTGAATTTTGTGTTTGTTGGAGAATCGTTCCACTTGATCGTTTCTTGTTGTTTATAGTGAGTTGTGCGGACAATTTTTTAATCATTGTTCTATCTTTTTATAAAATTATTTATTTTATTTTAATGTGTATTACTTTGAATGTTTGACGAGAAACGTATCTTTGAGCAGTGGACATTTTAGCGAAACCAAACATAGGCCCGCATTTTAATGGGTCGGTGGTGGGATTCGAACCCATGTCCTCAGAGGTTCGAATTCGAGCGCTATACCGCTAGACCACCCCGGTACACGTTGGTGATTGATAAATACAAGGTTGGGCACTGTTTTTTAGACTGAGACATTTCTTTTTGGCTACTGCTTGATACTGTTTGCTAAGAAACGCATTTTACATCAGCCTCATCAACAACAACAAAAGTTGGTGGGTTCCAAGTTCGCATAACATTATGAATTGCTATACGAAGAGGTTGTCGGATGGCAATTGAATTTGGAGGAGAGGGGGGATAGATGAAAGACAGCTTCTTTGATGCAATATTTGGGGAGGGCGGATTTGGGGTTAAGGAATCCACAAGCCTAACCAGCTACACATGCTAAATGGATACATTGAGATAACGTCTAGTTCAGTGAAAGCCTAGTTATACCGCTGTGCACTCGTTCCCTTTCGTTATTAGTATAGATACCTAGATTAGGATGTACTACATGGAGGAACAACAGTTAAGAATATCACCATTATTGGAATTTGAGAGTTAATAAGCATTACTAAAGTTCTCACAATCATTAGCATCCAAGTGGACATTTAACGAAGTTGTGGATAAGGAATTGCAATAATGTTATAAACTTTTTTTCCTCCATATAACTAACAATGTTACATCTTTACTTTGATGGAGATGCTTATGATCCATGATGATTTGAGTAATGTTTATAAAGTCGGAATTTTTAATAATGGTGATATCTCTGACTGTTCGTCCTCCATGTGGTGCATTCTGGACTAGGCGCCTTTAGACATCTAGACTAATAATAGCAGGGACCGAGTGCACAACGGTAGAACTGGGCTATTACTTGATTTCTGTTTACTGAATAGGTGCTAGTATACACCTAAGATACTTTAAAGATATATCAAGTTAACTATTTGCCATATGTAGCCCGGTGTCAACCCTCGTCAATTTCTGTGAACACTGGCGTTGTCAGAAGGAAGCGGTCTTCGAGTCAAGAAACTTCATTTATCTCTCCAAGTTTAATTGGCATCTGACAACCTTTTTGTATAGGAATTCGACAAGTTTTTCAATACATTGTTATTGGCAATGTTTTCTATTATTCGTTTTACTCAAATAAGTGTTTTGTATTGTTTAGCTCATGCATACAAGATATGAAAAGCCGCAATTGGATTCAGTGAATAGAATAATCGTTTATATGTTTACCAAATCCGAATTATTGCTTCAGGGTTTCGATTATTTAACTTCGACAGACACCGTAAGTCGTTTGCAATGCTATAATTTTGTTTTAACTTTCATTGTTCTAAAAAAATCAATACTCAACATTTATTTTGACCAATCAGAAATCGACAGATTTTTTTACACTACAATTTTGATTGGTCCATTTTCATGTGCTACAGATACCATTGTCCGATTCGAAAATTCAACCACATCCCAATCCCATTTCAAATCGATCGTGGCCCGCTTGTGTCTCGCACTTGCATCAACTCATTCCAGACCAGTGGGCTCGTTGTAAGGCGTCGACTACCGAGTCAAAAGATTCTCCACCCAGATTAGCCATGCCTGTTATTTACGGTCATTTGCTACTACGTCTGCTGCCCCTTATCGAAGTGATATTGTGTCATTTTTTGGCTAGTGAATTGCCACTCGTTTTGTTGATTCCATTTTGTCAGTCAGTCAGTCCATTATTTCGATACCATGGTAAGCGATTGGATATTCTTTTGGTAGGAATTACAAGACCCTATTTTACCCTGAAGAGCATAGTATTGTACTTTACATGTGTGTATGTCGAAGTTAGAACTCTTATTTGAATTGTGATATTTTTTCCCTGGTAAACACTAAATATTTAGAGTAACATTTAGTTTTTACAGAGGTCAGTCATGGAATTGATCTTTTATTGACATGACAATTACATTTTTACTTCTTAGGTATAGGTGCAATAAAATGGTGTCCCTTTGTATTTAAACTTATTTAATTGTTTGTCTACCTAAAAAATTCAGCCCGTCCAATCAATGCGTGTTACGTTTTATTATCGGAACACTGGCAATTTACTACGGCCGCTCTATCGCAAGCTAAATCATCTTTGGATAATAATGACGTTGTTGTCAATGGGGACGCGCGTTGGTTGTTGGATCGTCTCACTTGCCAACTAATTGTTCATTGCATCTGCCAATCGCATCATATGTTGGCGACGTCTGCTCAACGCAAGTCGAACCAATCGAACGAATGTCTGGACGGTCTATTTCGCGCTTCAACCTGGCTTCGTCATTTGACTTGCAATGTGACCAAAGCTCGCGAACTGTGTTCTTTCGAATCATGTGATTGGATCGATTTTTTGGTTTGTCCCAATGATTCACAAGAAATGCAAGTTCGGTCGAATTATGTCGAGTGGATTAGACAGCAACAGACTGGTAGACTAGTGGTTGATGCGGCTTTCTTGAGTCAACTGATCGATCCGATATGTTTGAGTATGTTTCGAGATGGTAATCGGGGATTTTAAATTGTTCATATATTTGTAGTCTGTCACAGTGATAAGCCAAGAAACTTTGTTATACTTTTACGTTTGTTATACTTATCAAGCCATCGAAGTTGATTGTTTCATTTGCTGTACAAATAAACCGGTTAATCTTGCTCTTCAATCCTGTTCTTCTCTTGGAATCAGTCACGGAGATGTTAATGTTTTAGTGTATGACCGTTAATCTGTCTTCTTCTGTTCAATTTATTAATCGTTATGAGTAACCTACTTAATATTATTCCATGTACAATTAAATTTGTAATTGAAAGATCTATACATGGAAATGCAAAAAATAGCAATATATAATGTTGCCAGTGGAAGAAGTACATTTGTGAATTGTGTCTCCAATAATGTCAGAATTTGTAACAATAATTCTAATGTTGTTAGGTTAACTTTGTGATTTACAACAGTGTGACGATGGAATCACTTTCAACAAGATTGTGAACACTCAATTTATCCACTAATTGTTTTTACTCATCTCTGTTTATAAAAGAGACAGCTGTAGGTGTTAACTTTGTTTTAATTTTATTCAAGGTCTCCGAAAGTATGGCATGTCCGGTCATCCAGCAGCTTGGAGACCGTGGCAAAAGGAAGAAAGTGTGTGCATTCAAACTGCGGGTATCTACGCTGCATCTGTCGAACTCATGTGTTTGCCATGTTTGCCTATCGACTTAACTGCAGCAATTTGGGAGCTGGTATGTTTGAGGTATGTGAACACGTTTGTGTGTCAATGGTTGTGTTTTACTCATTGGAAGAAAGTTTGGTTAAAATATGTAAACTACTGTGCTATGAGAGGCAAAACAAAAATAATGAATTACAATTACTGGATGACAAATAATCAATAATAATGTGTTTTAGTAGTCAACCGTTTATATGATTGGTTAACCAATGGCTTGACAATTTACCAAAGTGATTAACCAATAAAAATAAGGACATTTAATGATTGGTTACACAATTAACGACCAATCATATTAATCCATACTTTTACAGTTCATTTTTTTACACAATGTTCTTTTAATGTCACACTAACTTTATTAGGTTACATCTCGTATTGTTGAATTATTCTGGTCTATTCTTTTTAGCAAGAAAAAGTCGAATTTTAATGACATTCTCAACGTTTTTGGGTCGTTGGTAGTTGTGCTTCCTGTACGTTTTGTTGTATTTAAAATGTAATAACTAATTTAATTTAATTTTTTACTTTTGCAGAGAGTTTTAAATTGCATATTACTAATTTACATTATGGTAACGTTTTATAGCAACTGTTCGGGATGCTTGACTCGAATATGGAAATAATAAAACGAACAACCGCGTTACCAACCAATAATTAAAATACATATTACGATTAAATGGAAAAGCCTTTTTTCTGTGCTTTATATTCCAAATATGATTTTTTTTTTAATATTTCTTAAAATATTAGTAAACTGTTTAACCAAGGCGCGTATTTCATTTTTTGTAGCGCATCTATTGTCTGACCCTATTCAAATTTTGTACAACTCTATTCAATTGCTCCACACTACTTGACGATAGTCCATCGCCGCTAAACTTAGCCCAATTATCGTCACTTGATTGTTGTTCTCAAAACGGCTCCCGTTTGAAACAGTCTAATTGGAAACGCTCGTCACGTGTCAAACGTCATTACGAGAAATTTATATCGAAAATCAATAATGTCGACGACAGCTGCATTTCGGCGGGACTTCATCCACCCCAAATTGCTGTCAACTTTTTCCAAAGGTGCTTGAAGTTTGAGCCATCTGGCAGTGACAAAGTTGATGCATCGATGGAAGGTGTTGATGATGATGATGATGGTGGTGAATATGCAAATTATTTACTTAAGGCGGACTTATGGCATTCGATATGGGCACATGCGAATACAACTCATTTGGCCAGTTTGCCTGAGTAAGTGTTGGTGTGTTTTGTTAATCACTAAACAGTTACAGTTTAGTGGGATACTGATGATTATTGAGTTTTGAGTAATGTTTGTACACTCTTAATTTTTTAACTGTCATATTGATGTAATGTATTCTGCACTACGTGTACTCAAGCATTTACGTTAACACAGCAGGAACCAAGTGAACAATGGTATAGCCGGACTCTACTGTTCGTAATGATTGATGAGGTCATCTGATTTTTTTGTTAAGGTTATCTCCTTAGCTCAAAGGCTACGTATACCTTAAGATACCTTTTAAGTACCCTGGGTATATTGTTGCATCTATTCACTGAAATGCAAACATTGCTGTGTTCGTTTAAATGCTTGGATGCACGTAGTCCAAGATAGGCTGCGTGGAAGCATTCGTCAAATCCTCATGATCATTAGCATACCACGTTTGTAGAGAATGCACACAACAAAGCAGTGCAGTTACTTAGCTGAAGACGACATCCTTGTGATGGTACATCTATTTACAAAAATCAATGAAACCGCTTGAACTTGTCTAACCCAACAGCTTGTAGATGAATAGAATTGAAGTTTAAAATGTATCTGTTGTTTCGCTTTTCATTGAAAAGTTACCATTCCAATTGGGTGATAGTGTATCTTGAGTAAACCATTATCCGCATCTGCATTTAAAAGGATTTTATGCTTCCATTTTGGAGTTGTGAAGAAGGAGAGAAGTCTTAGATATTGAGTCGAAATGGTACAATACTCAAATTTGAAAGTTTATATATGAATGGGATGCTATAATGATTTTGAGGATTTGAACAATATTTATAAAGTTTCACCTTTGTGACTCTTCTTCCTCCACGTGGTGCATCCTGTACTAGGTTACTTATAGGCGTTTCGACTAATAACAGCAGTGACCGAGTGCAGAGCGGTATAATTGGGCGGGTGTATATTTTAAGGCATATCTGTGTACCGTACGTTGTCCTTGCGAGGTACCAACAGTGGATGTCGTTTACTGGCTAAGAAACTTTGTTATTCTTCCACGTTTGGTACGCTTATCAAGTCATCGAAGTCGATCGTTTATATGTCGTATAAATGATGACGATGATGAATGAATTAAGAGTGTAAGCTTTGATAGTAGTAGTAGTAGTAGTATTGTTTTTGTTTATGATCACAATTTTATCATTGCATAGTATGTTGAATTGATTTTCAACGTAATGAAGGCGATTATGATTGCAATGTAAACAGCGCCAATGTACCATGATGCATTGGACAACAGGAAGTTGTTGTGGGTGTGTGTGGGAGGGGCTTTAGTAGAAATCCCATTATCTTTAATGTACATCAAGCAGTTTTTATTGGATTTTGTTTATGAAATGACAGTTGACTTCATTTATATATGTTTAATGGCTATATAGAGAGAGGGATAGAGACTTGTGTTCCGGATAAAATGTACCTGTTCTATTTTATGGACATCAATCTGATATTTTTCATAATTGAACATTAATTTTGATTTATCTGCCAAATTCAAAAACATTTTTGCGTCTTTTAAAAAAAGTTTTTATAAAGCGATGTTGAAACATTGAACAGCCTTGTTGTCATTAATAAAAGGAGTAATATGTAAATTATTATGTACAAAATAAAAGCCTAGTTATTCCATTGTACAGTCGGTTCTTGCTGTTAACATAATATAGCGGTATTGTGCCGGGGTGGTCTAGCGGTATAGCGCTCGAATTTGGAACTCGGTGGGCATCCGGGTTCGAATCCCATCACCGGCACTAAAATGCGGGCCCACGTTCGGCTTCGCTAAAATGTCCACTGCTGAAAGATGTTTCTTGTAAAACATTCCAAGTAGTAAACTTAAAATAAAATAAATAAATAAAATAAGTTGATGCTATAGCCACCTCTTCATTAATTCCCAAATTAGAATAGTTTCTCGAAGTCCATTTGACGGATTTACAAACCTAATCGGCTACACATGGAAAATAGTTACCTTGGGATGCCTTTTAAGCATCTTGGGTGTACGTTCGCACCTATTCACCTAACGGGAATCCAGTGAAAGCCCAGTTATACCGCTGTGCACTCGGTCGCTGCTGTAATTTGTCTAGATGCCTGTTGGCACCTAGTCCAGGATGCACTACGTAGAGGACGAACAATCAGGAATATCATTATTATTAGATTATTAGTATTCCCGTATTAGGCCTATTGTTATGGATTGATGTATTTATTTTTTGGCAGTCTTTTTACGGAACTCGTATTGCCCCAATTGAAGAACGAAGCGCAATTGCTGATGGGATTCTATTTGGTTGCTCCGCTTATGGGATCTCTCCACATCGAGCGTCCAGCCAAACTAATCGATGTATGTTGGTCGTACTTATTTCTATTTGCATCTGATTTGATCCTATACACTACCGTGTAAATGTTCACTTATAAATATTATTATTATTATTTTCATATCACTAATGAAGACCAAATTTTGATTTGATCGTTTTTCTAATTGCACTTGCAGTTAACAGCCGAACTTTATAGAGCTGTCTGGCGTGTAGACACTTTGCTGGCATCAAAATCATCCATCACACAACAACAACAACCACCAGATGTGGAAATGGCCCAACCCAACCAGCTGCCCTTGGAAACGGGCATTCCGTTGGTTCACGTTGATACAATTGCCGATTTGCTGTATCATATCAAATACATGTATGTGGGCAACGGCGTGCTGGAACAAGTCAGGCCACTCATTCCCCACTTGCGGCCCAATCTGCGCAAGCGTCTCAAATTCATTTTGCCTGTCCAAGATTCTACATCGGGACTGATGGGCGAAGGACGCATTTATCGAGCTGCACCCAAATCGCCGATGAGTGGCGAAGATTTTTGATCTAGTCGGAGGGAGGCTGGGTGCATACCGGTGTTTGTAAATTGATGTCATTTGATTTTGCTATTTTTTGTAATATAATTTATTGTATTTTAATGGGTTATTTCGATTGGATGGTATCAAGGTCACTTGTTATTTATTTTGAAACAGCTGATTGGATGATGAAATCTAGTGCTATTTGTTACATCTGAACACGCTGAGTTTTTTATATGATTATGCCATGAAAGGTTTTTAAATGCGGAGGCGTAGTGAGAGTCTCTGCGGACATACATGTATATCGACTTGGACTGGGTGGGCATGGGGGTTCGAATCCCACCACCGGCCCACTAAATGCTGGTCCACCTTCGGCTTTGCTAAGATATCCACTGTTGACGGATATTTCCCGTAAACGATTCAAATAGAGATTGCCAATAGTTTCAAAATAATTTACATTAGTCGGAAATTTTATCGAGCGCAGGATACTTAAAGGGTATCTTAATCTATATAGCTGCTGGGCTCAAAGAATCAGGCGACCCCGTCAATCATTGCGAACAGTGGTGACATCACAAGGATGCTGTCTACTAGTTGAAGTCGATCGTTCTACATGTCGTATAAATATGGGAAATAATGAAGAGGTGACTACGTCACCAACTAAAATGAATGTTTTTTCAAACTAACGCTGTTGCCATCATGGCGGTGACATATAGTAGGCCATTGCTCACTAGACATTGGAGCAATAGTGTTTAATTTTTGCGAATTAGAAGAAAAATTACATTTGACCATTTTGTAATTATTATTTTCTTACCATAAGACAAAATTGAATAGGTTGACATTCACGCATGTATGTACATTGATTCGAAGATAATGTAATACACTATGGCGTTTATTTTATTTTAAAAGATTAAACTATTTTAACTAGCGGTACAGCGCTCGAATTCGGACCTCGGTGGACATGGGTTCGAATCCCACCACCGGCCCACTAAAATGCGGGCCCACGTTCGGCTTCGCTAAAATGTCCACTGCTGAAAGATGCGTTTCTCGTGCAAGCATTCCAAGTAGCAAACATAAAATAAAAAAATAGAAATACTTAAAGTTTAGATATCGCATAAACAGCGTCGGTATCGTTATTTTTGTAGGCCGGGGTGGTCTAGCGGACCTCGGTGGGCATCGGGGTTCGAATCCTACCACCGGTAGTAAAATGCGGGCCCAAGTTCCGCTTTGCTAAAATGTTCACTGCTGAAAGGCACGTTTCCCGTCAAAGCATTCAAAGTAGCAAATATAAAATAATAATAGACGGTATCCTTGTGATAGCGCCACTGTTTGCAAGTATTGACGACAGCTGCATATGGCATGCGGAATCCCAGTTATACCGCTATGCACTCGGTCCTTTCTGTTATTAGTCTACACGCTTATGGGTACCTAGTCCAGGGTAAAAGACGAACAGTTAGGAATATCACTATTGAGATTTTATAAGCATTATCTAAATCTTCGGGATCATTAGCATGCTATGCGTAATTAGATATTACATATTTTATCCTCATCTGTACAAGAATGTTCGTACTATTATCATACAAACAAATAATAATAATAACAATAATGTGGCAGAAAATTTATACAATTATTTATTCAAATCAATAGATTTGATTGCATAACAACAATTGTATGGGAAAAAAAGCATTGAAATTGTTAGTAACGTGTACATAAATCAAGTCAAATGAATTGCAACATATACCTATGTGTACTGTGTAGTATCAGTAGTCAACGAATGCATTCATAAAAATTGCGTGCGTCATTTATTGAGACTGTAGAGTGTGAATATTTGTGACACGATAGAGAATGTGGGGGAAAAAATGGAAATTTTCATTCTTAAATTATTGATAATTGAAAAGAAAAGTGACAATTACAAAAATGAAGTGACGTTAAAAAAAGGTTATGATTATCCATGTAATTGGATGTCCAACTGTCATTTATTATTGTTATTAGAATATTGTTACTATTACTGCAATAATAATAATTGTCATTATTACTATGTAGTAACAATAGTGTTAGGTTGTCGAATGTTGTACATGAGACGATACTGACACTACCTAAAGTTAGAAAACGGAAATCTTACTAACAAACCCTCAATGTCATTAAGTACCGATAGGTCTGGAAAGTACACATTGCCGATTTTTGGGATGTTAACGAACCTGAGTATTTGATTAATACTTATAAAGTTTCAATTTCTGACTGTTCCTTCTCCACGTGGTGCATCCTAGACTTGGTGCCCATTGGCATCTGGACTAATAACAGGCTAATGGAGATAACTGTGACAAAAAATTGGTTGGCCTGGTCAATCTTTGTGAACAGTGGTGCCGTTTATCAGACAAGAAACCTCATTATTCTTTTACGAAATGCCATACAAATAGAGAAATGACGAAGAAGTGAATATGTTGCCAACATCAATAGATAATATCGATTTTTACTGGTATTAAAATTTAACTCTCTCTCTCTCTCTCTGTTATGCAGTGTTACTGTAAAACATTCAAGCAATAAAAAATAAAACGTTTTATTTTTATAACCGCACTAACATTTTTTGTTCAAAACTGTGATTAAATTTATGCATCAATTGTTGTAAAACAATGCTTTGACATTTCAAAGTGTGTAACTTAATTGTGACGTATAAGCATACTACAAAATGAAACGTTGTGTCATTTGCATCAATACATAACCCACTATTTGTGAGTCATATGCACAAAATAGCTATTTTGGCAATTAGGCTCATTCCATATTTTGAATAGCATAAGTTGATGGCAGAGCCCCACGCCGTTAAACATTTCTGTCCAACTTACGTTCGTTTCTATTTCTCGACACGTTTCCAATCTCCATCTTGGTTTTCGGCTTTCATCCTGCAGTCCTCCAATCATGTAAGGTTTGGCAATAAACGTTTTTCCGGTAGATCATAAAACAACCAAGGGAAAAAGAATTTTAAAAAATCCTATTGGTCAACCTCCGTGAGTGAGTGTGAGTCACGTTGGTGCATTCTTCTATCAAAAGGGGATTGTTTGACCTTGAAAATGTATATAAGGTGGAAAAATCAATATTTAGCTAGTACTATACGATTTGTATTGCATCATCATGCAAATTTGGTCACTCTTTTTGAAACTTTTCCATTCCCAACTTACGAATAATCACACACTCACACAAAAGGTTATCTGACTCTTATTGGCTCCTTCTTTGGCAACTTTTTCCCTTGGTTGGTTTTATCATCTACCGTTTCTCCCATTCACTCTTTGCGCTCTTATTCATTACTCCACGTCATCAGTAAAGTCGTTGGATATTGGGGGAAGATGCGACTAGACAAGAATCACACAACTTTTGACGACAAGCCGCCCCCATCGCGTTAATTAGTAAAACTAGGCTACGTAGCCTTTATGGGAATCAATTTTGCGAAAGTGGTGAGGACGACGTGATGAAAACCGAAAACCAAGATGGAGATTGGAAACGTGTCGACAAATGGAAACATGGAAGTTGGACGAAAGTGTTCAACGGCATGGAAACGGTTGTTTATATGGCCGTTTACACCGATATACACCGATGACACATTCAAATAAAAAATGTCAAATATTCGAAAAATATTAATTCCCAATAATTAAATGTTGATTTTTGTAATGAAATAAAATACTGTTGTTTATTATTTGTAACTCCATATTTTCTTCGTCGATTGTCACCGCAATAGTTCAATTTCTTTTATAAAAAAACGAAGTGAAAATAGATTAAACAAAATAATTAATAATAATAATAATTATTATTATTATTATTATTATTATTATTATTATATAAATAAAACAATTTTAATTTAACCAATAGACACATTGAAAATTAACTGGTTTATAATTGAACAAAAACCAACATTAGTAACACAAAATAAAATTTTTAATCAAAATTTATACAAATACTGAATTAACAAAGTAAAAATTGGAATTATTTTGCTCTACAATAATTTAACTGGCCAAAATCTAGGTTGATGTAATTAAAATAAACAAATCTGTCTTTTTAGATTTTTTCCGATTATCCATGTTAACTTATCAATAATAATTGTATTTAAAGCATTGGATTTCTTTTATAATTTTCAATAAAAATAATTGAAAACGTAAACTGTGAGATGAATTCATTTCGTATATTCCCTCCTAGTTACAAATATATAAAGAGTCAGTAAAAATACATTAAAAATTTTTTTTATTATTTTATTTTTGCTACCTTGAATGTTTTATGAGAAACTTCCTTTAGCAGTGGACATTTTAGCGAAGCCGAACGTGGGCCTGCATTTTAGTGCCGGTGGTGGGATTCGAACCCATCCCCACCGAGGTCCGAATTTGGGCGCTGTACCGCTAGACCACCCCGGCATGATATAATATGATGTAATTAATAACTATACAGATATAAAAGTGCAACCACAAGGACATACCCATTGACCAAATTGTATACCACAGCTATCCCTTTATCCAATCTAGCCAACCAAAGGAAAAAGAATTTTTTAAATCCTATTGGTCAGCCTTTGCAAGTGAGTGTGAGTCACGTTGGTGCATTCTTCTATCAAAACGAGATTGTTTGACTTTGAAAATGTATATAAGGTTGAAAAATCAATATTTACATTGCACTATACGATTTGTATTGCGTCATCGTGCAAATTTGGTTATACTTTTTGAAACTTTTCCATCCCCCAACCGCCGAGTAATCACACACTTACACAAAAGGTTATCTGACTCTCATTGGCTCCTCTTTTCGCAACTTTTTCTCTTTGTTGGTTATATCATTTACCATTACTTCGCTGAACGAGCCAAGAAACATTCCCAATTGGATCGATAAAGAGTCCAACTCAAATTAACGTTTGTGCACTTCGTCAAACGCTGAGTTAATTTTATTAATTATTTTAAAGTGTTGATAACTGGTCAATCTGTTTACATTCACACATTAAAACCCATTTTGTGTGCACAAAAACAATTTGTAACTTTATTAAATTTAGCTTGAACTTAACACCAAAACATCTTCAATAATAATGATAATAAAACGTTTGACACTTGTTACTTAATTAATATAGATTATCTAAAAGTGCATATGTAACAATAAATAAGTAGTAATTTTTAACTCCGCCTAGAGAGGATTAGAAATGAACTGATCTAGCCAGTCCCAAGCCTGGAACACGAAGGTCATTCAAAAAAAAACCCAAACCATAATTTTTTAATGGTTTTAATATTTTAAATTGATTTGATATTAAGTTATTCTTGTCATCGCTACATTTAAAAATTAGAAAAAATCGTTATTACTACGACTACAAATTAATAAATAGACTAATTTAATAAAGACGCATATTGAATGTACTTCAAACCCTTTTTTATTTCATTTTGCAGCAGTAAGTATTCAAAATGGTTTATAATGAAAAGAACTTTATTGGTGGTGCACATACAGCATACATGAGGTTGGTGTGAAATACTCGAGGAAGTTATTTTTGTCCGGGAAATCCAGCAGTACAACGCTCGATTCAAACCTGAATGATCATGGGTTCAATTTCGACAAATGTGCGGACCTATGTTCTGCTTTGCTAAAATTCCCGCAAAACATTTAAAGTAGCAAAACAAATTGCATTTAATAGAAATACAAAACTTAGAAATATAAGTTATTATACTACAGACTGCAGTAGGCAACGTATTTCATTCCAGTAAAAATAATGTTTAAATATTTTTGTTTGTAAAATAAATTAATATATATTTTTAAAATAAATTTTTTTACAGATAAAAATTTGATTGATGCGCTACATTTTTTAATAAATATATAACCTTGATACATACGCTGGTAATGCAATGCCTAAACTTTAACTTTTTCTAGTTAAAATTTATTAAATATAGAAATATATAATTTATTTACAAAAATAATTATTAAAAATATTTTTTTAATTTTATATTCTTTTTATTTTTAAAAATAATAATTTTAAAAATAAAATAACTGCTCATACATATATATACAAATTTGCACTGTCTTTTTAAATAGTCAATAAACAATTTACTTTAAAAGTATTTTAATATAATGAATTATAAAACAAATATTTTTCCAAAAAATTATTAAATTATTTTTAATAATTTAAACACAAGATTGTTTTTTATTTTCCGTTTCAAAATTTGGAATTTTGATAAAAAGGCTTCTTATTTCCACGCCCTTAATACTTACAACTCAGCGCGTTATTTTTCTACCCATGATTATAAATTAGACCAAAGTTTTTATAAAAGGGGCACAAAAGTTAAAACAATTGCCGAATGCATGAAAATTAATGTTTCAACTGTGTACAATATTTTGAACAAAAGAACAAGCCCCAGATCACTCACAGTTGGTAGAAAACGTTCAACAAGCAAACAAGATGATCAGTTTATAATTATGCAGCTTAAAAAACACAGAACAATGAATGTTAAACAAATAAAAAATCAATACTTAGAAGATTTTTCATATTCAATTGTAAGAAGGAGGATAAAATCTGAAGGCTTCATTCTTAAAGCGGCTGTTAAGATACCTCCACTTTGTCCTGCCCATAGATTACAACGAGTGGAGTTTGCTAAAAAGTACAAACATTATCCATCGTCATTTTGGAGATCAATATACTTTACAGATGAGTGTGCTATATCCTATGCATCTGGACTGAACATTCAAAGGTTATTTATAGTCTAAATTTCCCACTCAACCACAATTGTACTGCCTATAAAAGTTGCACATCCTTCATGTGTCAAAAGATATTTTGCAATTAAGTACAATCAGTCTCCAAAGTGGATGCGTACTAGTGGCAATTTAAACAGCGCTAAATTTGTACAAATATTTAGAGATTTGTTTCATAGTGAGCTGTTTAGAAATGCTATAGGACAATTAACAATTATTCAAAACGATGCTCCTGTGCCTATTTCAAAAGTGGTAATGTGTATTTACTATACGTTTTCCTTATTTAGGCCGCAAAAGCTTTAAAAAGCAAAAAGCTTACTTTTATTCAACTTTCTCCATACAGTCCAGATCTCAATGTAATTGAAAACGTTTTTAGTATTTTAAAACGTTAGGCGAACCACATGGAAACTGATGTATCATTGGAAGCGAACATTAATTATGTAAAAAATTGCATTTGGAAGGCCTATATTGGTACGTTGATAGATTCCTACCCCAAGCGGCTAGCAGAGGTTAAACAAAAGCGTGGATATCACTTAAATTACTGATATTATTCAGTTTGTTACCTTTATTTTGTATATTTATGTATTTTAGTAGATAAAACTATTTTTTAAAACCAATTATCTATGTTTGTTTTTGAGTTATCATACTGGTGGTATTGTGCTTTATTGCTAAAACGAATGTTATTGTGTATTATATTAAATGTATATATATTAGTAAAGCATTATCTAAGGTACCTATTAATAAGTGTTAAATATGTCTAAGATAAGTAACAAGTGCTACATATATTTTAATATCATAGTAGGTCGACATTGGATTCACTTATGTCACTATCGGTGATTAATGTGGCAGTGTGTTGTCAAAAACAGTAAACTTAACGTAATGTTTACTGTAACAGTAAGTAAGCATTGAAGTTCGTTTCATACTACAACTATATTTGTAAATAAATGCATTTAGCAATTCACAATTAGTTGCCACGACGCCAGGAATTGACAAGGCGACCTTCTATAGGATTGACGCAGGTTGACGGATTCGCAATCCTAATCATCTCCATATGGAAAATAGTTGCTATAAGATACGTCTTAAGTATCTTGGGTGTATGCTAGCACTAAACTGGAATCTAGTAAAAGCCCAGTTATACTGCTGTGCACTCAGTCGTTGCTGTTATTTGTCTAGATGCCTGTTGGCACCTAGTCCAGGATGCACCACGTGGAGGACGAACAGTCAGGGGTAGATAATAAAACCAACCAAGGGAAAAAATTGCGAAAGTAGGAGCCAATAAGAGTCAGATAAACTTTTGTGTAATTACTCGTAAGTTGGGAATGGAAACGTTTTAAAATGTGTCACCAAATTTGCACGATGACGCAATACAAATCGTATAGTGCTATGTAAATATTGAATTTTCTACCTTATATACATTTTCAAGGTCAAACAACCCCTTTTGAGAGAAGAATGCACCAACGTGACTCACACTCACTCACGGAGGCTGACCAATAGGATTTTTTAAAATTCTTTTTCCCTTGGTTGGTTGTATCCTCTACCCATCATAATCATTGGAAATTGAGACTTTATAAGCTTTACTGAAATCCTAAGGATTATTAAGATCCCAAATTGGAACAGGTTTGTCCGTATCCAACACGACAATCATGTCCCTAAAAGTATTTCAAGCTATTATTGGTTTAAAACGTATCACTTAATTTTGCCAATAACGGTCTGTTCGTACGTATTCGAAAAACAAACACAACAATGAAAAAAATTACTATTTTCGAAAATAGAAAACTTCAAAATTCCGAAATAAAACGGTACCATGTTATAAAAACAAGTGTGTAATTTTCCAAATCGGTCAAACAACAATGTTGGTTCCAATGGTAGATGCAAAGTTGTCAAAGCTAATCAAGTAACAATTTCGATCTATATTGACAGAAGGCCCCAATACATAAACTTAACATTTATACTTGTGTAAAAACTATTAAAAACAAGTAAAAACGACAAATTTTCGAAAGGAAGCGGTAAAAATAAGCAAAACGCAAAAGTATCTTTATTGTTTTGCAGTTTACCAAAAACTTTAATTTAAATTGAAGCATGTAACATTTTATTAAATGAGTAAACTCAATTATTGTAATGTAAAGTTTTTTTCCAACAAAATAAGAGTAAATTTAGCAACATTTTTTTGTAAAACAAATTTCTACTGCTAATATTGAAACGTTATATTTTATTAGCGGGCATATTACCGTTAAAAATGTCACTTGATAATAATTTTCATTCTAAATTTTGATTGATAAATACTTTTAAAAGATGAACCACTAATAAAAAAGAAATGAAACATTTTTTGCAAGAAAAAAACAAATTTTGAAGATGGGGGTAGCTGAGGTAGACACGAGTGTGAGTCACACAACCCCGTTATTAGGCGAACCGTTATTAGGTTTTAATAAATATATACTTGCTCAAAACGTGCTTCCATAAATAACAACACCAATAACAACGAATGTTGGTGTTGGCGTTGCGCCCTCTTTATTAATTCCAAGTTTTTATAACATTTCGAATAATCCTCTTCCAGTAGTCACGGTTTTCGGAGGCGTTTACAAATAGGTCAGTCTAACGACTTTACCATTGTTTCCAGGATAAAGTCCCGGCCAAAATAGCGTGAAGATCGTTCCAAATAACATTTATCCAAGTATATTTCTAACCATTTCTCCTTTTTTCCAATCGATACGTGGAAATACATCAGGATTTTTTTTACCAAAAATGTGTTCAATTTTATACCACAATTTAGAACATCAACTGGAGCTAACAAGTAAACTCTGGAAGACTTGTCAGTATAGTCGCTGTGTGCAAGTAGACAAAGTGAACACGAAACAAGTGAATTATCGGTATCATTCTCACTTCTGTTTAACAGCCTACGTATGCGCGGGAATTCCTAATTGCACTGAACAAGAAATTGCTAACCGAAACGTGAATGATTTAAGCAGTACAATAACAATAAATAAATACTTTAGGAGTAGTACATCTATTTTGGCAAAAATCAATAAGTGGATTACGGTTAGCTTGTTTTTTTAGAGCAATGCTCCGGTTTTGAAAACCGGTTGAAAAAGTAAGGGATTAGAGCACAAGGTTAGCATTCTAACCTTCTTTTTTGAACTATAAATAATGTTTTAAAAATGTTCTTGTGCCAAGTGTCACAGCGGTACAGCGCAGAACTCGAACTTGGGCAGGCATGATTCGATTCCACCACCGGCACCAAATGCGCGAGACGACGTTCGGCTGGGCTAAAATGTCCACAGCTAAAGATATTTTCGTAAAACATTTAAAAAAATAGTAAAAGAAAAGAAAAGAAATAGACACTATTTTATAAAAGTACGATAGAGAATTGAAAGCATTAGTTCAATAACAGGAATTAACAATATTAGGAGAATGAACGCTTAATCTTCAATATGCAGAATCTTCAATTCCAAAACTGTAATGGAACAACATGCCTGTTAAAATAAAAACAGTCCAAATAAGTAGGTTATAATAGCTCTCAAAATCACAAAAGCTGACTAGCATCGAAATTATGTTAGAATTTTCTATTTTGTTAGAAAACACTATATACAATAAATATTCAAGCATGTAGGACACGTAAGCGTTTGCATTCCATTCGCGATACTAATTTTCAAGCCTTGTTTTACTGCACAAAATAGTCACTTGGGTAAAGCATTTAAAAACGTATTGGGGTCAACCAAAATGCCCAACAAACATTTTTTTATTTGCCCAAATGTCACAATCAACTTTTAATTAATTTTTTACACACCACCTATTGCTGCAACTTGATCATTTGTTAATATTTTCCCTCCCGAACGCATGTTTTAAATTAGACCAGTAATATTTAATAAATACATTGACAATTATGGAACAACATTCGATCGCAGTTGGATATTTGTCACAGTTAGTAAATAATTTCAAATGGATTTCAATTATATATTGATTCCTTATTTTTTAAACTGTATGATTGTACATTAAACTGAATTGCTTAAAACATTTGTTTTAAAAGTAAAACGTAACATGTTGTGTACCTATGTTATTATTAATCAACTTTTCCTTAATATTTGATGCATTTGGGATAGAACACGTAACCAGGATACTTGGCTCACATTCTAGTAATCCATTATCGTTAGTAAATAGAATTTATCCCCCTATCTAGAACTATTATTATTATTATTATTATTATTATTATTATTATTATTATTATTATTATTATTAGTAGTAGTAGTAGTGTAGTAGTAGTAGTAGTAGTAGTAGTAGTAGTAGTAGTAGTAGTAGTAGTAGTAGTAGTAGTAGTAGTAGTAGTAGTAGTAGTAGTAGTAGTAGTAGTAGTAGTAGTAGTAGTAGTAGTAGTAGTAGTAGTAGTAGTAGTACTAGTAGTAGTAGTAGTAGTAGTAGTAGTAGTAGTAGTAGTAGTAGTAGTAGTAGTAGTAGTAGTAGTAGTACTAGTAGTAGTAGTAGTAGTAGTAGTAGTAGTAGTAGTAGTAGTAGTAGTAGTAGTAGTAGTAGTAGTAGTAGTAGTAGTAGTAGTAGTAGTAGTAGTAGTAGTAGTAGTAGTAGTAGTAGTAGTTAGTAGTAGTAGTAGTAGTAGTAGTAGTAGTAGTAGTAGTAGTAGTAGTAGTAGTAGTAGTAGTAGTAGTAGTAGTAGTGGTAATTGGTAATTAGTAGTGAGTAGTGAGTAGTAGTAGTAGTAGTAGTAGTAGTAGTAGTAGTAGTAGTAGTAGTAGTAGTAGTAGTAGTAGTAGTAGTAGTAATAGTAGTGGTAGTAGTAGTGGTAGTAGTAGTAGTAGTAGTAGTAGTAGTAGTAGTAGTAGTAGTAGTAGTAGTAGTAGTAGTAGTAGTAGTAGTAGTAGTAGTAGTAGTAAGAGTAGTAGTATAGTATAAAGGAGGGTTCGAACGCAAGGTTAGCGACCTGGCCTCTGTAAAAAAAACTATGCTGTTACTGAAACAGTAAGAGGGCGCCATTCCGGTAAACAGCGGCACGTATCCCAATGACAGGATTACACCAATGACAAGATTGAATGAAAGCCGAAAGGAAGCTCAATCTTCATTGCCAAAACCTTAACTAGTGTTGGAACATGGAATGTGAGCACACTTCTATGTAATCGACAATTAGAATCGTGATTGTTTGGTGAACTGAATTGTTTGAAACATTTGTTTAAAAAGTAAAACGTACCATGTTGTCTATTATTAGTTAACTGTGTCTTAATATTTAATCTTTCTGGGATGGCACATATTTTAGCAGTGGACATTTAAGCGAAGCCAAATGCGCGTTGGAAAATGTGTCCAGTAAAACATTCAAAGCAATAAAAAATAAAATAAAATAGTAATATTTATTATTTTATTTATGTTGCTAATTTCAATGTTTGAAAGATTTTTTCAGCAGTGGACATTTTAGCGGAAACCGAACGTGGGCCCGCATTTTAATGGGTCGGTGGTGGGATTTGAACCCCGATGCCCACAGAAGTTCGAATTCGAGTGCTATACCGCTAGACCACCCCGGTACACGTTGGTGATTGATAAATACAAGGTTGGGCACTGTTTTTTAAACTGAGACATTTCTGTTGGCTACTGCTTGATAGTGTTTGCTAAGAAACGCATTTTTCATCATCATCATCAACAACAACGAAGTTGGTGGGTTCCAAGTTCGCATAACATTATGAATTGCTATACGAAGAGGTGGTCGGATGGGGGAGTGAATTTGGAGGAGGAGGGGGATAGATGAAAGACCATACATGATGTAATATTTGGGAAAGACGATTGCGGGTTGACGCCGGTTAATACATTCACAAACCTAACCGCCTACACATGCTAAATGGATACAATACAAGAGGAGGGCATTGCGGCAAACAACGGCAAAGAAGTGATTGCACGTATCTAGATGACAAAGTTACACAGATGACAGGGTTGAGCGAAAGCCCAGAGGAAGATCAATCTTTGATGTGCAGAATCTTCAATGTCAACGAGACTTTGTTGTTGTTGTTGTTGTTGTTGCCCCATGCTTATTTTTAAAGCAAAAGGGTTTTGTAAATAATAAACGTGGTTCCGCATTTAGTGGTGGTGGTGGGATTCGAGCGCTCTACCTCCAGACTACCCCGACATTGTATTCTAATACTTTCTTGATCATTTATACATCATTAAAATATGTTTTTTTTAAATGACATTTTATTAAATGATTATAATTAAACTTAAGCCAAAGTATTGTTTGTTAAAAAATGTTGTTAAGTTAAATTTTTGTTTTGTTAATAGTGTGGTTTTATTTTTCACATTTCTGTATTTTTCCTTTTTGAATATAAAAGAATAAAATAATAAATAGAGGTTATGTTGATGCAAGAGTTTATAGAATATAAATAAATAAAAGCGCAGAATAAAATATAAAAAATAATAAAATAGTTTAAATCAGAACTATCAAACGGATTTTACAAATATTACAGGGTCTAAAATAGTGCTTGTCAGTAAACTCTTAGTTTTTCAATTTTTGCTGTTTTAACTTGAAAATTATATTTTTTCAACAAAGTAATTATGCTAAAATAATATGGACTATCAATACTTAAAGTTAATTGTTTATTCACTTTTGCGCATAATTATAAATGGTTAAGTGCCTTGGATTTTTTGGATAAATTGCATTCAAGTGGGTAAATGGTAATAGTTAACTTAAAAATTATATACATATTAAGTTAATAACATAAAACGATCACGCAGCTCAAATTAAAAAAAAATATTTTTTCTTCACATAATTTTATGTGTTTACATAACCCAGCACACGTCACTGCATACACTTTATATAAAGATCAGTTTTCAAATTTTGTATGTATAGAAAATTTAACATTAATTATGGTGTAAAAAGATTAAACAATATTTTTAAATACTTAACCTCTCATTTTTGTTTTATCAACCTATCCAACATTTTAATTTGAACACTTGACCTTGGCACAATTTTGAACATTTATCGCACGTGATTACAATGAGTTTAAGTACTGGAAGCTATTTCTTAAGTGCTAGAAATTACGAACAAATAAAAAAGTCATAATTTTGGTTTGACTGTTGAATAAATTGCGGATTTATTTGAGATAAGTACAAGGACTGTGTACCGAGTTTTAAAGGATTATACACGTCCAAAACAGCAGGAACAGGACCTGCACTATTTACAAGCAAAAGAGATGATACGTTTATTATCACCAAATTGAAAAAACAAAACAGAATAAAGCCAATCCAATAAATACAAAAAGAAGAAGTGCCAAATTTTTTATATTCACTTATTCGTAATGGAATGGAATCGGCCAATCTGCAGTTAAGGAAAACGCTAAAAAAGGTTCCCTTAACTGCAGAACATAGAAGGAAACGCGTGGAATTTGCAAAAATATATAAAAACCGTCCATTATGTTTTTGGAGATTGCTTTTTTACAGACGAGTGTGCTTTAAACTATGAACCATGGGCAGTGCAGTCTACGTCCATCTGTGGTCCCGATTTTCCTCAAGATAACAATTGCATTGTTAAAAAAGTTGCACATCCATCATGTTTTTATGGATATTTTGGAATTAAGTACGGGCAACTACCAAAATGGAGCCAAACAAATAGCTATCTAAACAGCTCAGAATTTGTAGCTATTTTTAACAAATTTTTCAAGTCTGAAGTACGACAATATGCTTCAGGGCATTTGGTGGTTGTTCAGGATAATGCTCCGGTGCATACATCGAAAAAAATAACTTGGTTTTTATCATAATTTATAAAATTAACGCATTTTTTTATTGTTTAGACCAAAGATTCTTTAAATAGCCCGGACCTCAATGTAATTGAAATTTTTTTCAGTTATCTTAAGCGAGAGGTGAATCGGACGAAAAATCGAGGCACACACAAGGAAAAAATTAATTGTGTTGAACAATCGAATTCCACAAGATTTTATCAACAATTTGGGCGATTCTTATTCGAAACAATTAAAAGAAGTTATAAAAAACCATGGCTATCCTCTCAACTATTAACTTTGAACAATTGGTGATCTCTGTTTTGTATATACATATGTATGTACATATTTCATAATACAATTTATTTTTTAGTAGTATTTTTATGTCGAAATGTGTAAATTCTGGGTTTTTAATCTAAGCAGGAATTTGATAATGCTATTTGAAAAAAAAGAAATATTTTTAGTTTTTTAAATATTGGTATTGCTAAAGTGATGTTCAATGGTTATTTTAATACAATGTCGATGTGCCTAATATGCTTAAGTAATGTAAGGAAAGTCAATCAATTTCAATATGCTAATTTTGACAGCTCCTATTTTAGCCTGTACTTAAAAATTGAACTATTTCACTCATTTATTTGGAATGCTAATGATCCCTGAGAGTTGGTATGCTTAAAATTATCAATTTCCAATGATGGTGATATTCCTGACTGTTAGTCCTCCACGTGGTGCATCCTGGACTAGGTGCCCCTAGGCATCTAGACTAATAACAGCAGAGTCGAGTGCACAGCGGTATAACTGGGCTTCCGCTCGGTAGGTGGGTGCAATTTTTACAAGGATACGTAAAAGGTATCTAAATGTATACGTATATCATGTAGCCCTTGGGCTAAGGGGAATAACCCTGACAAAAAATCAGGCGGCCTCGTCAATATTTGCAAATCAGTGGCGACGTCACAAGGATGCCGTCTACCAGCCAAGAAACTTTGTTATTCTTCAAGTTGGTTTTACGCTTGTCAAGCCATCGAAATTGATCGTTCTACGTGTCGTATAAATATGAGAAATAATGAAGAGGTGACCACGTCACCAACCAAAATGAAAAATGAATCATTTTGATTGGGACGTGGTAACGATGGCTTGATAAGCGTAACAAACGCAAAAGAATAACAAAGGTTTTTGGTTGATCGACGGCTTCTTTGTAACGTAGCCACTTTTTTCAAAAATTGGCCAGGTAGCCTGAGGTCATTTCTATTAGTCAAAGGGTTATTTATGGAAAATGTATACTATAATATATCACTTAAGTATACTGAATGTATGCTTGCACCAACCTGCTGAAGCGGGAACCCAGTTATATCACTGTGCATTCGGACCCTGTTATTATCAATCTAGATGCTTAGGAGCATATAATCCAGGATGCATTACGTGAAGGAAGAACAGTTTGGAATGTATTCCATCACTGGTTATTGAAACTTTGTAATAAAAAATAATACACAATTTTATTATCTAAGCATTATTGATAGCATTTAAAAATGTTTAAAAATATTACACAATGATAAATTTGAATTTGTTTACAATTTGACAAATAAATTTTCAATTATGAATATAGAATACAACGCTTTCAGCATTTTTCCAATATGCTACAATACTTTTTTATTCATTATTTTGTTTTCAAATTTTGTTTTTACACAACAGTCAAATGACAATGAAATAAATAATGTTGACAAACAATCCTACGTTATAATTGTGAAAAGTTTTTTTTGTAATTAATTATTGAAAAAATGAAGTATTCAATTGAACAATTTCAAACAAAAAATAATAGAAGACGTAAATTGTGAAATAAATTCATTTCGTATATTTTCTTCAGTCACAAACATATAAAGAATCAGTATATATATATATATATATATATATATATATATATATACATAAAAATATATAATTTAATTAACTGAACATTAATCACTACACATACATACACATACACAGATGTTTTAAATTCCTGTTATACAATCCTAATTTATGATTTTTAGACAGGTTCTACACAATTTGTGTATTGTTATCCATATAATTAATTTTTAAAATAAATTAAGTGTTTTTTAAGCTTTAATAAATAATAGTATTTTTTAACTAATGTGTATTATTAGTGAAAATTATTGTTGCAAATAGTGTTTTTTACTGAGTTAGATATGTCTCACTGTTGTACAATATGACAATGTGATTAATTTCGCCCTATTTCTTTGTCAAGATAGTATTGTGCCCTCAAACCCTTCTCCTTTATCCAGACTTGGGACTGGCTAGATTGGTTTATTTCTAATTCTGCCTACATTTACGATTCCCAAAAAAACTAACAGAAAGAGCTTTAAAACAGAAAATTGTAGATGATAGAAGAAACATGGGTAAAATTGCAGAAAATATAGCTAAGAATTGTGTGGAAAAAATGTAACTGAAATAAAGATCATGTAGGATTAAGTGGGAGCTGAGGCTATATATATATATATATATATCCCTCTGTAACTGATCCCAAGTGTGAATGAGAAAGGAGGGGAAAGTTTGAGTGCTAGATTAGAAACCTGGCACCTGCAAAAATATTTGTATTTTTTATGTATTTTTATGTTTATTATCTTGAATGTTTTACAAGAAACGCATCTTTCGGCAGTGGACATTTTATCGAAGCCAAACGTAGGCCTGCATTTTAGTGCCGGTGGTGGGATTCAAACTCATGTCCACCGAGGCCCAAATTCGAGCGCTGTACCGCTAAACCACCCAGACTAGGAAAACAACAATAAGACGTCATTTCATTAAACCACAGCGAAAAAGTAAAATCAGCACAATTCCGATGGCGACGTTTGGCTTAATCCGAATTGACTTTCAATATACACAATCTTCAAAACCAAAAATTTAATGTTTTATAATATAGAACAATCTTATTGCCCATTGCATTTTAAAATGAACGAGTTTTAAAATGAATTAATTCGTTTTGTAATATAAATGTGTCGTATTTATGTAAGTTTATGTATTTTTTACACAAACATTATCGTGCAAAAATAAGACGTATTAAAGTTGAGTTTGCAAATGTGATTTAATTGTTAAAGTTTAATTTTGATGTAACAAAATTCAATCAAATAATTTAACAAGCTTTTAAATTTGTAAAAATAAAACAAGTTCATACGCATCTATGTAAATTATTTATTCATTCATGCATAAACACCATTTTTAACAAAGCAAATTTTCACACAAAATCCAATTGACAATTTGCAATTATACTTTGTTTATTTATATTTCGAAAACAACAAAAAAATCCCCAACTATTTTTAAAAGTTTATTAAATCTCACACATTTTGTTATTATTTATTTATTTATCTATGATTATTATTATTATTATAACACAAAATATTTACACTATCTCCTCCAACTTTTTTTCAACACATGACAATCGTAATCTTATGCTAAAACCTTACAGCAGATCCCATTTCACTCCACGCCAAACTTTTCCGCATCCCATGCGGTATACTTTGATTGGTATTGAGCCAATGGTACGTTTGTCTGGAATCAATCATCCCCATAGCCGAACTTGCCAAAGTCAACCTTCGGGCAAACTTGAGTACTCCTGTCGAATCGTTTTCTCTGTACGAAGCGGGCTGAATAGACGATCGTACAATACGGCTCAGAGCCATGCTCATTCGTCTGGCTTCAATCTGATCAAATTGAACCGATTCCCTATTCGAATGACTATTGTTGACTTTATCGTTGGTGCTACCAACATCCAGTTCGTCCGACTGTACACAATCGCAGCACTTGTCATTTACAGTCAATGTGGGCAAATCTTCGGGTGCCAAAGCGTAGGGAACGCCCAACGGATTGAATTTGTTGGGCATTGATCGTGCTGTAAAGCACAGTTGGATTAAACATCCAACGGTACACAAAAATGACAAACATCCACCAACAAGAAGTAGGCGTATGTTGAGAAAATAGCCACACAAAATGCACACGCCACTTGATAGTAAAATAATCGATAAGAAGCATCGGGCCGAACAAAAGTCGAACGTTTTTTTGAAATGATGCCAGCGTTTGCGTCGCTTGGCTCTTCGATGAATGCGTTGTAATTTGGCTAAATGCATGTTGGAAGTATCATTTGTATTGGACGTCTTTAGCGAAATCGATGACAACGAAGACAAAGAACTTGTTGTGGATGTTGTTGAATGACCGTCAGATTCGACATCTGCTGACAAAGCAGCACGGGTCCTTGTCATCAAGTCGGCTTTTTTATCGACACATAATTGAACACTTTTTAAACCATTTTTAGAACCTAGTATGTCATTTATTTGGGAATTTGACTTGAGATTGGATTTTTTGTTTATCATAAGGGATTGTGTGTGTATTTTTTTATTATTTTTTCATTGTCAGCAGAAAAGGGTTCTACAATTTTTGGTCTGTGTATGTTTAAAATTTATGAAATATTAATAATGTTTCACGTTTTTTTGGATATGCGATTACGGACACAAACGTTTTTTGGGTGTAACCATTACCAAACAATACAATTATGCAAAGATCAACTACAATCAGTATAGAGAAAATGATAAAGTCGTGAATATATATTTGTTAGTCATTTGTGAAACAACAAATCGAAATTTAGTACTTGTCAAGGTCAAAAATGGCTTAAACCAATCGGATTTCAGTTTAAAAATTATGCACTTGATTGCTTCTTTTTATTTTAACAGGTTTAATAACAATTTTAGATGAAATAATGAATTGTTTATTTTATTCCACTCTAAACGGTCGTGGTGGAAAGTTGGACAGCTGAAGTGTAACACTAACAGCTCTAATTTTGTAAAATAAACAAATATACAACCTTGATGTAGTAGGAATTGTTAAAAATGATACAAATTATAAATACTCCCTTTATGACCAATACTTAGTTCTAAATATTAAATAGATGATCCTGAGAATTTGAATAATGCTTATAAAGTCTCAAATAGTAATATTCCTGACTGTTTCTCCTTCATGCACAGCGGTATAACTGAGCTTT
Source organism: Cardicola forsteri (assembly GCA_025895645.1). Lineage (NCBI taxonomy): Eukaryota > Metazoa > Platyhelminthes > Trematoda > Strigeidida > Aporocotylidae > Cardicola > Cardicola forsteri. The sequence goes on along the minus strand of JAKXYG010001380.1, from coordinate 63,826 downwards.
CATTGGATACTAGCATACACCCAAAATGCTTAAAAAATATCTTAAAGTAACTATTTATCATATGTATCTGATTAAGCTTGTAAATCTGTCAGTTAGTGTCAACCTTAAAAACATTTGTCTCGTTAATTTCTATGAACACTGGCGTCGTCACAGGGAAGCGATCTCTCCAAGTTTAATTCATACAGGAATTCGGGATGCTACGCAAATTTGAAATTAATGAAGAGGTGACACTGCCAATTATTATTATACAAAACCCTTTTGCTTTAAGAATAAGCATGGGGCAATAAGACAACAATTACAGCAAAACAACAACAACAATAACAAAGTCTCGTTGGCGTTAAATATTCTGCAAATCGAAGATTGCGCTTTCTTTCGGCTTTCACTCAACTTTGTCATCTGGTAACTTTGCCATCCAGAAACGTTGTTGTTTGCCGGAATGGCGTCATCTTTCATTGTTTCCGAAGCAGTATAAATTTTTACTAGATGCAAATTATAAATATCAAATTCTACTAGAGTAAAACACTATAAACATATCTTCACAACTACAAGTGCATGTAAAATAATTTTATCCAATATTTTGGTTTATCACTAATATTTGTGCTGCTGTACTTTACTAGATTTTTTTAATGTCAAAAAAACGATTAACATATGTAGTAATTAAAAAAAAACATTTGAAAACTAACTTTGCATCCAACAATAGTTGTAGTTTTTTATTTTTCTTTTATATTGGCCTTATCATTGCCTTTATCGGTTGTTTTTCTGTGTGTGTAAATATCAATCAGTAATGGACATAATTTAAACTTATATTTTATTCAATTTCAATTGATTAATCGATTGTTAATTATTTTGTATTTGATTATTACTGCTCCAATGTTTGACAGAAAAAAAATTTTAATTTTAATTTCTACTAATTTAAATGTTTGACAAGAGAGATGCATTTTTGGCGGTGGACAATTTGGCGGAGCCAAACGTGGACCCGCGCGTTTGTTGCTGGTAGGGGAATTCCAACCATTCCAAGTTCGAATTAAACGTTGTATCGTCAAACCAGCCCGTCCCAAAACAAATAAAGGCTTTCATTAAGTGTCGGTAGTAGAATTAAAACCTATACTTATTCACTTGTAAACTTAGTGATCAACAATGGAATAATTAAGGTCACGCTGTTTTAGGCTGGAGTAGGTTATTTATTTTTACTACTTTGAGTGTTTTGACGGAAACGTGCATCTTTCAGCAGTAGACCAAAGCCGAATGTGGGGCCGCATTTAGTGGGTCAGTGGTGGGAATCGAACCCATGGCTATCTGGTTTCGAGTTGAGCGCTGTATTACTAAATCAGCACGGCACAGTGCTGAATTCAAACTTGGATAGCACCTATTTCACTGCCATCATCGGCAACAAATGAAGACTCTCGTTTGACTTCGCCAAAATATATAAATTTTAAAATTTTAAAGCAATTTAAATTTAAATTTTAAAAACATAATCTACAACTTTATGCTTTCGTGCTCTTTAACACTTTATTTGGTTCGTGTTAATTATATTATTAACTAGGTAGATTGTTGCCATTATTGTTTTATTTAAACGGCCTTGCATTTTTAAAATTGGTTGACCTTGAATAGGCAACTAACTTGTAATGCATTGGCAATATTTATTTATTGTGTTGTAATATTGTTAGACGGATATCCGAATCAGTTATGACCTCAATGATCATTCGTTGTGATTTGTTTGAGTTTGTTGTATGTATGTCGAAAGCGGTTTTTTTAATCTATAATCTTGCTTGCTCTATAATAAACGTAGTTAAGTAATTTTGTGTTTCGCATTTTTTGTTAAACAAAAACGCTACTCAATAATAACAATAGCAATAGTGATAATAATTGTAGTAATAATAATAGTAATAATAATAATTTTTGTAGTAATGATAGTAATAATAATAATAATAGTAATAATAGTAATAATGTTAATAATAATATAATAATATAATAATAATAATAACAATAATAATAATAATAATAATAACAATAATAATAATAGTAATAATAATAATATTATTATTATTATTATATTAATAATAATAATGACAATAATAATAATAACAATGGAAATAGTAATAATAATAACAGTAATAATAAAAGTAATAATAATAATAATAATAATAATAATAATATTTTAAAAATTATTATTAATAATATTAGTAGTAGTAGTAATAATAGCATTAATAATAATACTAATAATAATAATAATTATTATTATTATTATAATAACAACAACAACATTAACGGTAATAATAATATTAGTAATAATAATAATAATAATTATTATTATAATTATGACAATAATAATAGTAGTAATAATAATCATATTAATAGTATTAACATTAATAATAATAATGTTGGACGACATGGCTATGCTGATAGCAGTCATTGTGGAATGAGTGTTAGCAACACATTTTTCGCTTAACAAAATATAGACAAAACAAAGTAGGTTTTTCTGTCGGAATATCAGTAAACACGAAATGGAGATCTTTGCAAAAGGGTTTGTAATAATAATAATAATAATAATAATAATAATAATAATAATAATAATAATAATAATAGTAATAATAATAATAATAATAATAGTAATAATAATAATAATAGTAATAATAATAATATTAATAATAATAATAATAATAATAATAATAAAAACAATAATCATAATAATATTAGTAATAATATTAATAATAATATTATAAATAATTTTTCTGATTGATGATGAAATAATACTAGAATTGTTTATTGTTTAAAAATTAACTAAAAATAAGTTACGTGAGTTCTACTAGTAATACTAACATTAATAATAATTTCAATATCCAGTTAATCTATAGACATTATTTGTCCATTTAAATTGAAATATTGGATTAATCAGAAACTGGTTGGTAAGTATTCTGGTCAGTTCATTCCATTCGGTTTCTGGAACGGAACCAATATAAAGCATTATAACTATTGAAATGTTTTGGCATGGGGTTTTTATTGCCGGATGCTCTTGTTGCAGAAAACCCTCCTTATTTATCTTAGCTTGGGACTGATTAGATCGGATCATTTCTGATCTATTCTTGACAGAGTTAATAATAGATAATATCAATGTATTTAAATGCCACACACACACATACACAAACTTACACAAACATGGAAAATGATTTCAACAGAAACGTTTAGTTAAATTTATTGTCATTTAATGTGCAGTAAATTAACCTTTAACCAATAATAAGTCAAAAACGGTTTTTTGTCACTATTTATTCACTGGCCTGACATCAGATAGGGTGTGGGTTTAAGTTCATGTGCTAAGGCTAGTGCCACGATTACTGTTGATACTCCTAACACGACTGCTACTACCACTACTACTACTACTACTACTACTACTACTACTCCTACTACTACTATTGCTATTACAGCTATTACTACTGCTACTCATAACACAACAACAACTACTACTACTACTGCCACTACTACTGCTACTACTACTACTACTACTGCTACTACTACTACTACTACAATCAGTACTACTATTACTACTACTACTAGCACTACCACCACTCTTACTACTGTTAATATTACTATTACTAATAGTACCACGACTATATCAACAGCTACTATTACTTCTACTACTACTACTACTACTACTACTACTACTACTACTACTACTACTACTACTACTATTACTACTAATGCTGATGCTACTGCCACAATTACTCTTGCTACTCCTGGATGCTGAACAAATAAAATTGATCAAATTCACTATAAATAATACATTTACAGAATCATTTTTAACCACCCGTAGCTCAGTGGTTAAGACGCTGGTTTGACATCAGATAGGGCGTACGTACAAGTACCACCAACACTAAATGCGGAACCACGTTTATTATTTACAAAACCCTTTTGCTTTAAAAATAAGCATGGGAGGCAATAAGACAACGTTACAAAGAAGCTGTCGATCAACCAAAAACCTTTGTTATTCTTTTACGTTTGTTACGCTTATCAAGCCATTGTTACCACGTCACCAATCAAAATGATTCATTTTTCATTTTGGTTGGTGACGCGGTCACCTCTTCATTATTTCTCATATTTATACGACATGTAGAACGATCAATTTCGATGGCTTGACAAGCGTAAACCAACTTGGAAGAATAACAAAGTTTGTTGGCTGGTAGACGGCATCCTTGTGATGTCGCCACTGTTCGCAAATATTGACGAGGCCGCCTGATTTTTGTCAGGGTTATCTCCCTTAGCCCAAGGGCTACATATGATATACGTATACATTTAAGATACCTTTTAAAAGTATCCTGAGTGTGTGTTCGCACCCACCTACCATAGCGGAAGCCCAGTTATACCGCTGTGCACTCGGACTCTGCTGTTATTAGTCTAGATGCCTAGGGCACCTAGTCCAGGATGCACCAACAGTGGAGGACTAACAGTCAGGAATATCACCATCATTAAAAATTGATAATTTTTAAGCATTACTCAAATCCTCAGGATCATTAGCATTCCAAATAAATGAGTGAAATAGTTCAATTTTTTAAGTAATATTTGTAAATCCGTTTGATAGTTCTGATTTAAACTATTTTATTATTTTTATATTTTATTCTGCGCTTTTATTTATTTATATTCTATAAACTCTTGCATCAACATAACCTCTATTTATTACTATTAATACCTATTACTAATGGTACACGACTACATCAACAGCTACTATTACTTCTACTACTACTATTCTTTTATATTCAAAAAGGAAAAATACAGAAATGTGAAAAATAAAACCACACTATTAACAAACAAAAATTTTAACTTAACAACATTTTTTAATGAAACAATACTTTGGCTTAAGTTTAATTATAATCATTTAATAAAATGTCATTTAAAAAAAACATATTTTAATGATGTATAAATGATCAAGAAAGTATTAGAATACAATGTCAAAGGGTAGTCTGGAGGTAGAGCGCTACAGAATCCCACCACCACCACTAAATGCGGAACCACGTTTATTATTTACAAAACCCTTTTGCTTTAAAAATAAGCATGGGGCAACAACAACAACAACAACAACAACAAAGTCTCGTTGACATTGAAGATTCTGCACATCGAAGATTGATCTTCCTCTGGGCTTTCGCTCAGCCCCTGTCATCTGTGTAACTTTGTCATCTAGGTACGTGCAATCACTTCTTTGCCGTTGTTTGCCGCAATGGCCTCCTCTTGTATTGTATCCATTTAGCATGTGTAGGCGGTTAGGTTTGTGGAATGTATTAACCGGCGTCAACCCACAATCGCTCTTTTCCCAAATATTGCATCAAGGAAGCGGTCTTTCATCTATCCCACCCCTTCTCCTCCAAATTCAATTTCCATCTGACAACCTTTTCGTATAGCAATTCATAATGTTATGCGAACTTGGAGACCCACCAACTTTTGTTGTTGTTGATGAGGGCTGATGTAAAATGCGTTTCTTAGCAAACAGTATCAAGCAGTAGCCAAATAGAAATGTCTCAGTTTAAAAACAGTACCCAACCTTGTATTTATAATCACCAACGTGTACCGGGGTGGTCTAGCGGTATAGCACTCGAATTCGAACTTCTGTGGGCATCGGGGTTCGAATCCCACCACCGACCCATTAAAATGCGGGCCCACGTTCGGTTTCGCTAAAATGTTCACTGTTAAAAGATGCGCTTTCCATAAAACATTCAAAGTAGTAAAAATTAAAATAAATAAAATTATTAAGCCATCGTTAAGGAAGTGATCAAGTCGCCAGCCACAACTAGTGTTTTTTGTATTAGACATTTAGACAAAGCTACACAATGGCACCGTTGGAGAAATTTATGTCCTTCTTTATTTAATTTCAGCATTCTGGCAACTTGAGCCGTCTGAGCACAATTGTACTTGTCAACGGTGGAACTAAAACGTATATCCGATATCAATTTAGGTACAAATTTAGTATCTAAATTAAATTTGGCATTTGGCTTTACAATTTATTACCGTTTTACACAACTTAATTACTTCTAACCATTATTACTATTATTATTATTATTATTATTATTATTATTATTATTATTATTATTATTATTATTATTATTATTATTATTATTATTATTATTATTATTATTATTATTATTATTATTATTATTATTATTATTATTTATTATTATTATTATTATTATTATTATTATTATTATTATTATTATTATTATTATTATTATTATTATTATTATTATTATTATTATTATTATTACTATTATTATTATTATTATTATTATTATTATTATTATTATTATTATTATTATTATTATTATTATTATTATTATTATTATTATTATTATTATTATTATTATTATTAATATATTATATAATATATTATTATTATTTATTTATTATTATTATTATTATTATTATTATTATTATTATTATTATTATTATTATTATTATTGTTATTATTATTATTATTATTATTATTATTATTATTATTATTATTATTATTATTATTATTATTATTTATTCATTATTATTATTATTATTATTATTATTATTATTATTATTATTATTATTATTATTATTATTATTATTATTATTATTATTATTATTATTATTATTATTATTATTATTATTATTATTATTATTATTATTATTATTATTATTTTGAAACAGTTTCTCTTCTAACCTACATGTGCTTGAGCCAAAATATTTGTCTTATTCTCTTATATTTTATTTCAGTCCATTTCAGTTTTCTATATTCCATAAAAAATTATTTTATCAAAGTGTTTGTAATATTTTAGGGTTTAAACAGTACAACATCCACTTTACATGTTTCATTGCTGTATAACATGTTTACCATTTTTACTGCTGTATTTCAAAAAATGAAATTCAGATGTTGTCATTTCCAGCATTTGAGAAATCTGGACTATAAAAAAGAATAATTTACAAAATCATTTTTAACCACCCGAAGCTCAGTGGTTAAGACGCTGGTTTGACACCAAATAGGGCGCAGGTTCAAGTTCATGTCTGTGTAAAACTTGAAAGGTATGCACTGCTGATAATTCCCAATAAGGATAAATAGTTGTACGCTACTCCTGGTTGACTTAAAACCAAGTGGATTTATTATTTCAGTGAATCTGACAATTCTAATAAAAACCCTTGAAAACCCATCGATATATATAACCGAACCGTGCCATATAAGACTACTAAACCAGTGCAGTATGCCGGGATCTATATTGTAAAGTTCTAGTAGAAGGGATCGGTCACTTGTTATACCGGCAGTAACGTAGCAGCATTTAAGGACGCTGGATAATTCGAATTTATCAGATACACTATAAATAACATGGTTACGGTGTTGGCCTGATTCCAGATAGGCCGTGGGTACAATTTTATGTGTGTACTGATGATTCCAAATTAGGATGTAAAACAACTGTACAATGCTTCTGGTGGACTTAAAATCAAATGGATTTATTTTTCAAGTAAATCTGGCAATTGTAATATTTTATTCTTCAACACCCATTGAAAATAAATTATATTTTTACCTTATTCATGTCGTTTTAAATCAATAAGTGGCCACTTGTATATGTCAAATCGAATCGACTATTTGACTTGTACTCAGTCCACTTTCAAGGCCATTAATAAATCTTTTTTTTACAAGGTCAATGTGAGGCACACCTATTATTCAACTTTTTACTAGTTTGTTGAAAAGTTACAATAAAAAAGATTAATTAGTGCATAAACCAACTTGGTTTTGTTCTGAACAAGTACTACCATTCAACTGGGACATTTACAGTTTGGAAACAAATATTTATCTTATCGTGATATTTATCCAACTGGGCCTATATAAACATTTGCTTTTTCACAATTTTTTAAAGGTCTATAATTATTCGGACAATATTTTATAGTTTTTGGCAATTACAAAAATTAATGTTTCTTCAAATTGGGGGTGTAAATAATTGGAACGGGGAGGGGAATGTAATAAAATAAAATTTTTGTTTTAATAATGGGATTGATGACATTTCCAGATTTGTGTTTTAAAAGTGGTACAATTTGGACTAGTGTTAAAATGGACTATGTTGTAATCATAGAGCATGAAATGGAGGACCGTTGATTTTTATTAAATCATTTTCAAAATCACGTTTTTTAGTTATTATAAAAAGAACATCTTTTGAGAAGTATTCGTTTAAGCGAGTTCGAACGGGATGTCCGCATTTAGTGCCAGTGGCGAGAATCGAACTCATGGCCACTCCTATTTGAATTGAATTCTGTACTACTACACTACTTTTATTGTATTAACAACCATTATGAAGCAATCAGTATGCAAAGAAATAATTTGAATTTTACTAGAATTGGTCAAAATAAAAGCGATAATTGCGGAATGAATTGGGTTGTTCACTCTATTTTCAAAACGAATCTTATTTTGTGTTTTGCCAAAATTTGTCTCTATTGGAATGACTTTCCTGGATATTTGTAACTGTTTTGTTTTGGACTTACTATTTATAATGCCCAATAAAAATATAAGAAGACTTAAACTATGAGATGAATATATATATATATATATATATATATATATATATATATATATATATATATATATATATATATATATATATATATATATATATATATACATATATATTTTTTTTATTTATTACAAAACCCTTTTGCTTTAAAAAAAAGCATGGGGCAATAAGATAACAATTACAGCAAAAATTAACATCAGTCTTGTAATTCAAAGAGATCGAAGATTGAGCTTTTTTTCGCTTTCACTCAACCCTGTCATTTGTGTAACTCTGTCATCGAGATACGTGCAATTACTTCTTTGCTGTTGTTTTCCGGAATGGCGTCCTCTTATTGTTTCCATGTGCAGTATGAATTTTTTACAGAGGCCAGGTTGCTAACCTTGCGCTCAAACCTCTCCTTTATCCAGGCTTGGGACTGGCTAGATTAATCATTTCTGATCCAAACTATATATATATATATATATATATATATATATATATATATATATATATATATATATATATATATATATATATATATATATATATATATATAAATATGAGGGTTATAGATTACATTTAAGTGATACAACTCACTAGCATACACAAACAAGAACATTACGACCAGACTAAGTTCAATGCAGTAACAAACTGCTTTTGTGGACACAAAGTAGGTTTCAATGTGTGAATATAAACAGATTCTACAATTTTTAACATATTCGAAGCTTGAGAGGTAATTAACACTTTAAAACAATAATTTTTGAAATTGATTTGATACTTGATTTGTAGTAGATAATCTGATATATATGTTGTTCAGATGGTACAAGGGATATACGAGACATTAGCCATCATCGTGTTACGACAACATTTTGTTATTTACAATTTGTTTTATTGTTTACTTTAATTTTTGGTTTTGTAACTGGTGTATAACTTTACACTTATTGCAGTCATCAATTTTAATGTCAATAATAAAATTAATATTTTTTTTTCTGTATCCTGTTGAATGTTGAATGAACTTATACGTAACTATCCAAGATAATAACAATAGTATTAAACTAAAAATAATGATAATAATAATAATAATAATACTATTAATGTAAAAAAAATAACTCTGCCTAGTTTGGATCAGAAATGATTCCAATCTAGCCAGTCCCAAGCCTGGATAAAGGAGGTGAGGGTTCGAGCGCAAGTTAGCAACCTGGCCTCTGTAAAAAATTCATACTGCTACGGAAACAATAAGAGGACGCCATTTTGGCAAACAACAGCAAAGAAGTAATCGCGCGTATCTCGATGACAGAGTTACACAAATGACAGGGTTGATTGAAAGCCGAAAGGAAGCTCAATCTTCAATTTCTCATGTTCTCTTTGAATTACAAGACTTTGATGTTAACTTTCACTGTAATTGTTATCTTATTGCCCCATGCTTTTTTTTAAAGCAAAAGGGTTTTGTAATAATAACAAATATTACTATTAATAATAATAATAATATTATAAATACTTAAAAAAGTACTAGTTGTTTTAATAATAATAATAATAATAATAATAATAATAATAATAATATTAAAAATAACAAAATAATAATAATAGTAATATTAAAAGTATTAGTAATAATAATAATAATAATAATAATAATAATAATAATAATGAGAATAATAATATTATAAATTCTTAAAAAATAATAATAGTAATATTAAAAGTACTAGTAGTTTTAATAATAATAATAATATGAATAATAATATTTTATACTATCGTATAAAATATAGTAGGTGCATCATGATTAACAGAAACACTATTGATCTGCACCCAAACATGCCTGATATTTATTGATTTATTGAGTTATTATTACGACAATTAAATAAAACATGCTGTAACAAGATTTCTAGGATTTCCAAATCGCAAAATGTATAATTTGTATTCTAATCTTGTATAGTTTTGAACAATATATATATATATATATATATATATATATATATATAATATTCATTATTATTCTCTTAAATATTTTACACAAAATATTTTTTCAATAAGTGGACAGTTGGGGAAACTGAAGCTGAGCAGCTTTCACTGGTGGCACTCAAATTCCTGTCTACCAAAAATTGAGTCTATTGCTGGACTACCTTCAACGACGATGTATAATATTTAATTAATTTAAATTTGTTTAATTTCTATTGATTTAATTTACTTACGAAATATTTAATATTTTAAATTTTAAAACAATTACAAACTAAGTTCTATAATTTGTCAAATAATTATTTTCAATTCGAAATAATGTACTTTAAATATAGAATATAAATTTTAAGATTTTTTCTTTGATTAACAGCGCTCGATTTGATTCTGTTCGAATCTCATCACCGACCCACTAAAATGCGGGCCCACGTTTGGCTTTCCTCAAATGTCGACTGCCGAACGATGCGCGTTTTCCTTCTCAAAACATCCACAAGTAGCAAACGTCGAATAAAAATAATAAAAAATGTTAAATGTTTAAAAATAACATCATATTCATATTGGTTTACATTATTTCTTTTATATGTACATTTAGATATTAGATAGACAAAAATCAAAACACAAATTCTTTTATTCAATTGCCACCCAACAGTCCGGAAATAAATGTTGTTGAAAATCTTTTCACAATGCTAATTGCGCAACATCAATAAGCATACTGAAATTGACGATTTCGTATCCAGTTTGTTTTTCAAGGTCAGGACTTTATCAATAACCTAATTGACGTCTAAATCAGGTAGTTAAAAAGAAAGGCGATTATGCTGAGTGTTGTTGAACGTTTTGTATTTTATAGTACAGTCAATTATTTGGTAAATGAATATATTCCATGTGCTCTGCAATTTTTAAAAATTTTTGATGTAATATGTTGAATTAAAAATTTTACTCATTTTTTTGTTAGGAATTAGTTGACATTGTATATAAGTTTTAATATTAACAATATATATTTATAACATGGAAATTGTATTTTATTCATGAAATAGTATTGTTTATAGCACGATTAAATTCAGTGCTATTTTCAATAATATAATGACTAGAAATGGTTTCGTTTAATAATTACGTGAGTGAGTATGAATTCCATCTACACATCTGACTTTGCCAATACGTCTACTAATGAACGATGTTTCCCGTAAAACAGTATATTATTAGTATAGTATTATTATACACAACCCTTTTGCTTTAAAAGTAAACATGGGGCAATAGGACAATTACAACAAACAAGAATAACAACAACAAAGTCTCGTTGGCATTAAAGTTTTTGCAAAATGGCTTTCACTCAACTCTGTCATCTGTATATATATACGTGCGATCATTTCTTTGCCATTGTTTGCTGGAATAGCATCTTCTTGATTGCTTCCGTAGCAGTACCAATTCTTTTACAGGGACCAGGTTGCTAAACTTGTGCTCAAATCCTCCTCCTTTATCCAGGCTTTGGACTGGCTAGATTGAATCATTTCTGATCCAAACTAGGCGGAGTTCGTAAAACAGTAGTAAAAATTATATATATATATATATATATACATGTATGTGTGTATAAATAAGTGTAAAAACAGGTGTTATTTAAGAAAACAAAAATTTTTAAAATAACCAGCAAACAATTGTCAAAGAATTGAAAACGTTGTTGTCCCATGTTCATTTTGAATTACTGGGATTTTGTTGTTGCATTTTTCCTGTAATGCTTATCTCATTGCCTCGTTTTATTTTTAAAGTGAACGGGTTTTGCAATAATAATAAATGATTACTAATATTTCGTATGCTTGACTGACGAAAATATACAAAATGAATTTATTTCACAATTTACTTTTTTGTCGAGGTAGCCCTTAAATTAAACCTGGGTTTGCTTCCCATCACCAGCTCTAAATGCGGACCGTCGTTCAGCTTCGCTCGAATATCTACTTGCTGAAGCATCTTTCCCGTAATAGGTGTCAAGCATTTTTTTATTAATTTATTTACTTTATGTTTATTACTTCGAATGTTTTACGAGAAATATCCTTAAGCAGTGGACATTTTAGCGAAGTCGAACGTGGGCCTGCATTTTAGTGGGCCCATGATGGATTCGATCCCATGCTCACTGAGGTCCGAATTCGAGCGCTGTACCGTTAGTAATAACAGCTAAAAAATTTCCAACTTTAACAAATAAATATTGAAATTACAAAAATATACTATTGGGAGTTGTTAAAATTGAGATAATTATTGGAAAGGGAAATCAAATACTGCTGTAATTGTGTTGAAGATTACGTCAGGCAAAATGATAATCGTTCTGTTCTACTTTTTTAAAGTACATTTAAAGTACAATTTGCTTGGTTCTATTTTGTTTGACGTGAACTATAGAATTAACTTGGCATTTTAATAACAATAACAATAATAATAATGCACTTTTAATAAAATTAAATTCCTTTGCAAGCATTTTACAATGTTAAAAATAAACGCTTTGCATATTTCATTTTTGAAAATGCTTTATTAACTAAAATAAAAAATATTTACCTCTAACAAAACTAATATTTTAAACTGTAATTATGTTTTCATTATATTTAGCAATGCTTTTCCAAATATGATATGCATCTTTTTAAAACAACATAATCTTGTTTTAATAAAGCAGGAAGAATTATAGGTGAGCAATATAATATCAAAGAATGAAAACATGATGTAATAAACAATTTAGTAATATAGTTATTGTTGCATTTTTCCTGTAATGCTTATCTCATTGCCTCGTGTTTATTTTTAAAGTAAACGGGTTTTGCAATAATAATAAATAATTACAAATATTTCGTATGCTTGACTGACGAAAATATACAAAATGAATTTATTTCACAATTTACTTTTTTAACATTTTATTCACAATTTTTAGAGATGCAAATTGGAACTGCTATGGCTTAATAATATGTTAAAAACTTTGTGTGTGTGTGTGTGTGTGTGTGTAAAAGTAAAAACACTTGTAATTTTAATGTTTTTAGAACTAATTGAGTTTGTAGAAACTTATGTTAAGTGTATAATAAAGAGTTATTAACAAATTATTGAATAATAATATGTATACATATTTTTTCTACAATAATATTGATGATTTAATTATAAATTAGTTCGGTTGAGAAATGCAAGTTTGGGCGCAAGATTAGGAATGGATTAACTCTAACAAAATCATCAAATCAAAAATTTTTTGTTATGTTGATTACTTTGAATGTTTTGCAAGAAACATTTTTTATTCCTGGACATGTTGGCGTAACCGAACGTAGACCCGTTGTTTAGTGCCGGTGGTGGGATTGAACCGATGCCCACCGAGGTTCAAATCGAGCGCTGTACTGCTAGACCACCCCGGTACAACAAGAATATAATACAATTTTATCAAACTACGGAAAAGAAGTGAAAGCAGTATGATTTCAATGACGGGGTTTGGCAAGAAATTCGAATACAATTTCCATCTTTAGTATGCACAATTTTCAAATTTAAAAGTTTGACGTACAATCATATGGAACAATCTTGTTGCCCCATGCTTTTTAGAGCGAGAGGGTTATGAAATGATTAGATAAATAATATACACTACTTTTTACTTTACAATAAAAACAAAAGTTTTATTAAAATTTAGCATTCATTATGATCATTGTGTTTAATAAATGTAAGTTTCGAGTAATAAATACTATTTGGTTTCTGTATTGACTTTTCAAAGACTAAAGTGATGTATTCAATGCCAAATAATTATTTGTCTATCCTAATTAGTAGACAAAATGTTTATTTTGTTGACTTTTTCACATATCTAAAAAGTATTGTATTGGTCAAGACTGTAAAAACCCAATTGATGTTAAAGTTAGACATAAAAATGGAAATTTCCGTTTTTTTTTAAATTTACCTGGCACCGGGTTCAAAGTAATCACAAAAGCCTTGACTCTGGGTAGAAGCTTGTCATTGTACCTTGTTCAATTCGGTCGGGCGCTTAGTTTTTGTCAATAGGAAGACTTTGTGGTACACCTTTGTTATTTTTGCTACGGTGATCTGGCGGTACAGCGCTCAACTCAAACCTTAATGGACATGGGTTCGATTTCTACTACCGGCCCACTAAATGCGGGCTCACATTTGGCTTCCTTCAAATGTCCACTGCCAAAAGAAGTTTTCCGTAAAACAATTAAAGCAGTAAAAAATAAAATAAAACAACAAATATAAAAATAGTAATGTTTTTTTATCCGCCTAAAAACAAATTATTTTTTGTACTTATTAATTATTATTTCTACGCAATATATAGAAGTGAAATGTGGAAGGATACGAATAAAATTTATAAAATAGTAGATTTTTGTCATCCCCGGTGTTTTGGAAGTATTTTAAAAATTACCTGGCGCAATCATGTTTTAAACAACAAGCTCATAAGAAAAACTGACTCTCATTCACTACATGACATCAATTACAATTAGATAAACAAAATTACTTAATCACTTACCATCCAAAAAACCAGCAAGAACGGTTTTGAACTGTAGGTGACAAAAAAACGGTTGGTAGACTACAAAGTAATTTGGCCCAAAACCATTTGAAACGGTTTTGGAATAGACAATGAATGATAACAAAAAAAGTTAATAAATTAGAGAAATGTTGGCTAAAAACTATTTGAGATAATGTAATAAAAAATAATCCCACATGAAACAAAACAAAGCGTATGGTAAGATATTTAAACACAGAATTTATCTATTTTCCCTTTGTTCTTTTTGAGTTGTAGGGCTTCGTTGTTATCCAGTTGCCACATTTTTTGAAGTACAAAAACTTTGTAATAATAAATAATAACAGACAATAGTTGTAAATGTGCTGGAATGGTTTGGCTTTCAATTTTTTCCCATAAAATGGCATCCTTTTGTTATTTCTTTAACAATATTCATTTTGTGAATAAGCCAGGCCGCTAACCTTGAGCTTTGATCTGCCTCCTTTCTCAACCTGACTTGGGGTCGGCTACGATAAGATTGCCGGATACAAATACTTATTATATGTGTAAAACATGTCTTATTTTTCAACATACTTTTTGTCGAGGTAGCGCTTAAGTTAAACCTGGGTTTGCTTCCCATCACCAGCTTTAAATGCGGACCGTCGTTCAGCTTCGCTCGAATATCTACTTGCTGAAGCATCTTTCCCGTAATAGGTGTCAAGCATTTTTTTATTAATTTATTTACTTTATGTTTATTACTTCGAATGTTTTACGAGAAACATCCTTGAGCAGTGAACATTTTAGCGAAGCCGAACGTGGGCCTGCATTTTAGTGGGCCAGTGATGAATTCGATCTCATGCCCACTGAGGTCCAAATTCGAGCGCTGTACCGCTAGTAATAACAGCTAAAAAATTTCCAACTTTAACAAATAAATATTGAAATTACAAAAATATACTATTGGGAGTTGTTAAAATTGAGATAATTATTGGAAAGGGAAATCAAATACTGCTGTAATTGTGTTGAAGATTACGTCAGGCAAAATGATAATCGTTCTGTTCTACTTTTTAAAGTACATTTAAAGTACAATTTGCTTGGTTCTATTTTGTTTGACGTGAACCATAGAATTAACTTGGCATTTTAATAACAATAACAATAATAATAATGCACTTTTAATAAAATAAATTCCTTTGCAAGCATTTTACAATGTTAAAAATAAACGCTTTGCATATTTCATTTTTGAAAATGCTTTATTAACTAAAATAAAAAATGTTTACCTCTAACAAAACTAATATTTTAAACTGTAATTATGTTTTCATTATATTTAGCAATGCTTTTCCAAATATGATATGCATCTTTTTAAAACAACATAATCTTGTTTTAATAAAGCAGGAAAAATTATAGGTGAGCAATATAATATCAAAGAATGAAAACATGATGTAATAAACAATTTAGTAATATAATTGTTAACATTTAGTTTTTTTTAATTTTCTTATATGGTAGCATAAGGATTTGTTTTTTTTAAATATATGCTTTACATGATCACATCAGGTAAGTATGCTATTTATGTTTACACCATGATATTTAATTTTGTTAGTTGCATATATTTGTTTGATTTAACTTGAATGTTCTGTTTAATTCCATTGTTTCTCTTGGACGCCTCGTTGTAAATTTAATAAACTTGCATTTTGGTGGATTTAAATTGAGATCAAAGTTAATAGACCATTGTTCAATTTTATTAATAGAATTTTAAAATTGTTTAGATCATTGTTTGAAGAAATCTTTGTGCACAATACCATATCATTTGCAAATTTAAACAAAAGTGATAGCTTTGGCACTAGCAATGGATCTACGTACAGTGTTGGTGTTTATATTATTTTATTTGTTTAATTTAAATGAATTATTTTACAGTACTCAACTCGAAATTGGGTAGGCGTGGGTTCGATCGCGACACTCACTGTGGACTCTTGTTTAGTTTTGATAACAACTGTTTGGTGTTTAAGCAGCTACACAAGATATAAGTAAATAAAAATAAAATATAAGGACAATAGTTTTGCACCAAACTGAGTTGCCAGTTTGATAAATTACGTTCCCAACTTGCTGATCTGTTAGTTGTTCATTATTTGCTTATGAATCTATTTTGGTTAGTAGATGTAGGAAGCAAACTGCTGCACTTTTTAAATGGAAATAGATACACATTGTCACGTAATCAAATACTAAACCAACTACATTGAAAATAAAACACACTACACTTGAATTAAATATAAACAATTACCTATAATTCAAAATTACAAACATGTTTCACAAAATGCAGTCATGTTACGTTTTTGTGTCCCAATTATTTTACTGTTCTATTTTTGACCTAACTAATAGTTAGTATTTCCTAATTTTGTTATAATGCATTGAATAATCTATAAAACATTTTTTATTATTCTGTTTTTGAGATTATTGTATAACTTGAAGTGACTTTGTTCTCTAACTTTTATTGCTTAAACGAAATATAAACATTTTTGTATTCTATGATGCTGAATGTACTACTACTAAAAAATTAATTTAATGATAATAGTAATATAAGTAATAATAATAATAATAGTAATATTATTATTAATAATAATAATAGCAATAGTAATATTATTAATAATAATAATAATAGTAATAGAAATAGTAATAATAATAATTGTAATAGTAATTTTAACAAGTCATAATAATGATAATAATAATAGCAATAGTACTAACAATAATAATAGTAATAGTAATATTAATAATAGTAATAATAGTAATAATAATAGCAATAGTAATAGTACTACTACTAATAATAGTAATAGTAATAATAGTAATAGTAATATTAATAACAATAGTAATAATAATAATAATAGTAGTAATAATAATAATGATAATAATAATAATAATAAGAAGAAGAAGAAGAAGAATATTATTCTCAATATAATAATTTATCACTATTTAAAAAAATGTTTTTAATTAATCATGTAATAGAATATCCAACAACATAAAACATCCTGTCTGTTGTGATTTTGTTCAATCAATTGTTCAGAAAAAATATTATAATAACCAGTAGATAACTTATTTACGTCAAATCGTGTTTGTTATATTTAATAAAATGGATACATTATTCAAAATTAAAAGTAATCTTTACACAACCATCTCTATCTCCAGTCTGCTCATCATTCCTAACCATATCCCATTTCCAAGCTAACATTTTAATAACCATCACCATGTATCGATCACTTTTACAGGTTTTCACACAGATATCAGCTGTAGTCCGTTTATCCATCGTACATTTATCCCATATAAAAATACAGACAGTTTGTTTAGTATAACTGAGTGTATCAATTAGTTCAACATTTTACTGCTTGTTTTCTAATTACTACTAATTATGTATTTTGTAAATCCATCTATTTTATGGACTAAAAGATACTTTTCCTTATGCACCTATTCCAATAAAAATAAATAAATAATAATAATAAATTATTTTGATTAACAATTTATACTACTTATTGATTTTAAATAGTTGAAAAACGTTGTCCATGGCATAAAATACTTTTGCCTATTTTTAGCATTTTCACATGTTTTCTTAAATTTAAATTTATTTTGTACTAACGGCTTTAAAAAATTAGTGATTAAACAAATATTTTTCTAATTAAATGTGTTTATTATATTTTATTTTGAAACTTACGAAAATGTTTCAAATCGAATGTTGGCGTTTGGGATTATCAAACATTAAGATACAGTGTATCGAAACTTTTGTTTCGGTTTAATAGACCTGTGATTACTTAATATACAACAATTGTTCGAATGAATTATTTTGCATCGTTAAATAACAAAATTACAATCAAAACAACCTTTTTACAAACTATGAATGCACATTTATTGTAATAATAATATAAATACTTTAGAATTATTGCTGTCAGTTTTAACTATTAATATATATTATAAAAATAAATCTTTTTAACATTATTATTTAGCTATTTTATATTATTCATAAACTTATTATAATTAATTAATTTTTTTATTTTAAATATCTATTTAAAAAATAATTAATGGAATTCTAATAGTCCTAAGCTTATGAATAATACTTACAAAGCCTCCAATTCCAAAGATGGTACCACTAGGCATCTAGACTAATAACAGCAGGGACCAAATACACTAAAGTTGCGTTGCTGCAGGTGGATACAAACATGCACCCAAGGTAGACTTATACTTAATGCTGCTTAAAAAGGCTAAAAACTTTTATTGGTCAACCTAATTTATTGTAAGTGTAGGGCACGTTGGTTCATTTGTCCATGGTAAGAGTATTAAAAATGTGACTTGTATATAAGAATTAAAAATTTATAAGTGCACTGCATTTGTTTAAATGCAACACCAACAATAGCAAATAAACGTTGTAATTGTGTTAGTAATTTGCAAATATTTGTAGAAGTAGAAGTGGCTTGTGTAAATTTAGACATTATTTTGTACTAATCATTTAATCCAAACAAGGCAAGTGGAAAAAAGTGAATGTTTTAAAAACACATTCAGGATTGGCTTTGATTGAACTTTGGCATTACTATATTTTCGCCTACATTATAAACAAATCACATGTACTTGTCATTATTTACAATAATTGCGACATGTCCATTTATGCAATCGTATTTCAGTTCATATTATCGTACGATTTAAAAAATGCCTAGAAAGTTTAATCTCTAATCTATTGAAAAATTAATTTGACCCAATTTTAATGAATTTTCAATATTATCTAGTCAAAATTATTGCAACTTTATTATTTGTTAAAGAATATTCTACAATTGACTACAGAAATTCATCAAAATAAAATGAACCTACAATTGTCTAAGGTAGCACTAAAATTGGCAAATTATTCAATTTAATATCTAATGCTGAACCTCAACGTGATATTGTAGAGAATTGAACAATTATTATATTATTATATTATACAAAACCCTTTTGCTTTAAAAATTAGAATGGAACAATAAGACAACAATTACAGCAAAGCAACAACAACAAAGTCTCGTTGCCATTAAAGAATCTACGCAATCGAAGATTGAGCTTCCTTTCGATTTTCACTCAAACCTGTCATCAGTGTAACTCTGTCATCCAGATACGTACAATCATTTCTTTGCTGTTGGCTGCCGGAATGGCATTCTCTTATTGTTTCCGTAGCAGCATAAATTTTTACAGAGACCAGGTTGCTAACCTTGAGCGCTTAAACCCTCCTCCATTATCCAGGCTTGGGACTGGCTAGATTGAATCATTTCTGGTCCAAACTAGGCAAAATTATTGAACAAAAATAATGGTTTATATAATTTTTATTATACTTTTAAAATTAATGTATTTTTAGTCATATAATGTGCTAATTCCTTGACTAAAATAAACATCACATTTATACAATTGCTTCCAGATAACACAAATCTGAATATAAATGTGATTTTTAAAAATCATTTTAAAATATGGTTTTTCAGTTAAACATTTTTAAAAATTAATTTTGTTTTAAATGTTTTAAAATGAACATCTCTCAGAAGTGACCATTTGTGCAAAGCCGAACGTGGGCCTACATTTGATGTTGTTAAATTAAGAAAATGAATTATGTAATGCAGAATTAAATTACACAGCACTAGGTTAAAGTACGTAAAAAACCATACATTAAACACTTTGAAATAATTCTAAAAATTAATGAATATTACCTAAAATATTTAAAATGTATAGTTTTTATTATCTACTTTTATATATATATATATATATATATATATATATATATATATATATATATATATATGTATACATACCGTAAATACAAGGTATAAAGTTTTTGATTGAAAAAGTTACACATCTATAAGAGCACTTAAAATATGTATTCACACAGCATAAACATTTTTGTAGTTGAAGTGCAGCATAAATTTATTTATTAAAGAAAAAAGTTTTTTTATAAATGGTTTTATAAAAATATATATATATATATATATATATATATATATGACACGCAAAATCGTGAAGCGTTCCATATTTTTAACTCCGCCTAGTTTGGATTAGAAATTATTCAATCTAGCCAGTCCCAAGCCTGGATAAACGAGGAGGGTTCGAGCGCAAGGTTAGCAACCCGGCCTTTGTAAAAAATTCATACTGCTACGGAAACAATAAGAGGACGCCATTCCGGCAAACAACAGCAAAGAAGTGATCGCGCGTATCTCGATGACAGAGTTACACAAATGACAAGGTTGAGTGAAAGCCGAAAGGAAGCTCAGTCTTCTATTTCTTATGTTCTCTTTGAATTACAAGACTTGATGTTAATTTTTGCTGTAATTGTTATCTTATTGCCCCATGCTTTTTGTTTTTTAAAGCAAAAGGGTTTTGTAATAAATAATAATATATACTTGTGTGTGAAATAAAACAGTATTTAAGTCCTAGTAGGAAGAATCATTTATTCACTTACTTGCTAGTGTTAGTGGCGTCCAATATTTGTGATCACTAACCACAAATGATCTTAAATAATAAATTTACAGGGTCTGTTTCAACTACTTTAACTCTCATCCGTTTTAATTACCCGGTGGGTAAGGTCTAGCACAAGATAGGATTGAACTTCGTGTAAAACTTGAGATGTTTGCGTGCTCCTGGTTGACTCAAACCAAGTAGATTTATGAACTAAGTTTATTTAACAAATCTAATAGTTTATTCTTAAAAACCTCATAATAAATATTTTTACCGATATTACAGATAAACATAACATTGCAATTATGATTATTTAATTGACTAAAAGGTGGTTTATTTGTATATAAAATCAGTAGATTTTTTTTAATGTTTATTACTTTGAATGTTTTACGACAAACGCTTGTCTTTCAGCAGTAGACATTTTAGAGCGAAGCCGAACGTGGGCTTATATCCACCGAGTTCGAATTCTGTACCGCTAGACCACCACGGCATAGTTTAATCCATTGAAAAGGAATGAATTACATTGTTTGTAAAAAAGTGAGAATAACTCTATTATATTCATCATTTCTACAAATAACACTAGCAAAAGGAATTTTTGACTTCCCACGTGACAGAGTGCATCATTAATTATTTTAACCAATCAATTTTTATCATCACTTAGTTATTGTGTTTCACGTTAATGCATAACTACGCATGTGCCTCCTTAATTGGTAAATCTTTAGTATCATCGGCTTTTTTTGCTACTTAGATCAAAAAACTGAATTTTTTTTTTAATGTTTGCTACTTTGAATGTTTGCACGAGAAACGCATTTTTCAGCAGTGGACAATTAGCCAAGCCAAAAGCGTGGGCCAGCATTTTAGTGCCGGCGATGGGATTCGAACCCACCGAGGTCCGAATTCGAGCGCTGTACCGTTAGATCACCCCGGTACAATTTAATCTATGGGAGGTATGGAGGGTATATATTTAAGCCCATGTATCCGAGTGTTTACCAAACACATTTTCCTACCAAACATTCAAGCAACAATAAAACGACACATAGATGAAGTCATTTTGTAAATTAGCGAACCATAAAAATAGAAAAATAAAATCAATTATTTTTAAGCATAAAAATCGGTTGACATAACAGATAGAATTTGTAGAGTTGATAAAAAAAATAATAATAATAAGGCTAGCTTTTGTCAAGCAATTGTAAAATAGACGGATAGATAACACGAGATGCATCCATGCCCCAAACAAAATCCAAATGGTTGTAGTTGGGAATATAATATCGGCCAACAAGTACATGTTTAATTTCTTGCAACAAACGTCGAACATCGGTAACGTACGCCAACGTATCCTGACCACCATAATAGACAGCTGTAGGTACGTCGATTTGTTTCAAGTTGTACAATTGCGGCGTGGGTTGACCGTAGACGTACGTATTGATTTCTTCTCCGTAATCGAACATTTGAAATCCGTCGGCGAGAATGGACTACAATTGGAAAAAAGTGTCGATTTTATTTATTTTCATACATTGAAAGTTTGTATTCGGTCAGTGCTTCGGGTGATTGACAGAAAGTAGGTGAATTTGTTATTTAAGTAAATTTGACCAGTGTGATGGAGTGGTCTAGTGGTACAGTGCTCGACTTGGGTTCGTGGGTTCGAATCCAACCACTGGCAATAAATGCGGGCCCACATTGGGCTTCGCTAAAATGTCCCCACTGCTAAAAAATGCATTTCTTGTAAAACATTCAAAGTAGCAAAAATAATATTTCACCCTTGAAAACCCTATTAATAAACATAACCAAGCCGTATCATATAGGCTATTAAACCTGTGCAGTATGCCAACACCATAGCAGAATTTTAAAATATTGGACAATTTGTATTGGTCAGATTTACTATAAATAATAAATGTATAGGATCATTTTAAAACCACCCGCAGCTTTGTGGTTAAAGCGTGAAATTAAGTTTGTGTCGTAAGACCAAGTGGACTGTTTTTCAATTTTTACTACTTTAAACGTTTAAAGATAAATTTCTTTCGACAGTGTACAAATCTAAACGTGGGCTCCACGTTTAGCGCCGGCAGGGGGAATTGAACCTATGCCCACCCAGATTGGAATTAAGCGCTGTCCCGCTAAACTGCCATGGTACAAGTGAATTCACCAATTCTAATTATTTATTCTTGAAAACTTATTAATTAAAATTAAAATTAAGAATTTTTTCGATGACGAAAATTACTTTTCAACTTTTGCGCTTACCAACGAAAACAGTTTTGGAATGGACAATTAAAAATGGTAAATGTTGGGAGTAGACAAAAGAAAACTTAATCAAGAACTATTCAGGAAGATCTAATTGAAATAAATGTTTCATGTGGGGCAGGTGATCAAACAAACTGTTTGGTAATATGTTCGAATACGTGGAAAACGTTTGTTGTGGCATGTTTGTTTTAAATTATGGGACTTTGTTGTTGTTGTTTGCTGTAACTGTTATCTTATTGCCTCATGCTAATTTTTAAAGCGAAAGGGTTTTGTAATAAATAATAATTAAATCTAATCTTTCAATCGGATATTGTTCACTGTATTAATCGATTGTCATAACAACAATTGCACTGTTGTCCAGGCCTAAATAGAAGAGACAATGTTTTGTCTTTTTCCATTTTGGTTGGTGACGTGGTATCACCTCTTCATTATTTTTCACATTTCTACGGCATATGAAACTATCGAGTTCGATGACTTGTAATAAGCGTAACAAATGCAGAAGAATAACAAAGTTTCTTGGCTCATAGGTAGCACCGCTGTTTGCAACTATTGACAAGGTTCTCTTCTTTAGCTTGATGGCATACACGTATAGCTTAAGATACCTTTTAAGTATCCTGACACCCACCCTCTAAAATGGAAACCTAATTATACCGCTATGCACTCGGTCTCTGCTGTTATTAGTCTAGATGCCTGTTAACACCTAGTCCAGGATGCACCAGGTGGAGGACGAACAGTCAGTAATATCACCATTAAAACTTTATAAGCATTACTCAAAACCTGAGAATCATTAACATGCCCAATGCTCTAATGACTGACAACTGTTCGTCAAGTTGATAACTAATTTTGTCGATTTTCCAATCAATTCAGATTTTATTCATTTCGGTTGATTACGTAATCATTCATCTCTTGCTTATTTCTATATTTGTTCAGCATATTAAGTAACTGACTGCGCTTGACTTAATGAATACCACAAACGTAGAAGTATAAAACTCATTTTATAAGCAACCTTGACACAACGCTATTGTTTGCAAACATTGACAAAACGGCCTGATTTTTTGTTAAGGCGCTTTCCCTGAGTCATCGACTCTGACAATACGCCAACGTCTGTTGTATCTATACCTATACTAGATGTATCTCAGGTACTTTCATTGATATACATACATATATTTATATTTATATATAGTAGTTGGTATAATCACTATAATATATATAGATTAAGTTCAATGTAGACTAAACTAATTTTAATATTATCATCCGATCTAACATAAACAATGAATATCCTTGAAAGTGCTAAAAACAAGTATCAATTTAAAAATAAACATTTCGTTATAATAGATGCGTGGACTGTTGTCATCAAAATCATTTTTGTTCTAATTAACACAAAATAAATAACTTAAACTTTAATCAATTAATATTTTTATAAACAAAGGTATGTGTTATTGGATGAAAAGTATTTAAGTAACTGGTTGACAAGGGTTATTATTAAAAATCATATACAAATGAAGTGGCCTTGGTAAATTATTTCTTAATTTAAATATGACATAAACAACATACACACATATGAGCGCTAGATAGTATGAATTGACTTCTCAATGTAAAATTCTTAAGAAATTTATTGTTAAACATTTGATAAAAAGGTCGTGTACTTCAAAATCAAGAATTTGTTGTATTAATCGAACAGTCATTGGTGTAAATGCACTTTTGAATAAATATTTTTTAGTTAATAAACTAAAAATATTCCAACATAGGATTGTAAATTTTTAATTATTAATAATAAAAAAAACGAATATGCACATTAGTTTAAAAAATCGTGTATGTAATTAAAATAAACACTTAGACTAGGTATAGAATGACTTAGTGTAGAACAAGTATAAACAAATAACTCCGCCTATAGAGTCCCAAGCCTGGATAAAAGAGGAGGGTTTGAGCGCAAATTTAGCATCCTGGCCTCTGTAAAAAATCGATATTGCTGCAGAAATAAACAAGAGGACGCCATTGCGACAAGTGATCGCACCAACCAGATGACAGGGTTGAGTAAAAGTCAAAAGCATGTTCGGTCTTCAATTAGGCGAAGAAAATTACTTCATAAAATTCTACATTTATCGATTCCAAAGATTAACAAGAACAGTTTTGAAATGGACAATGTATAATGGCAACAAAAGGTTGGCTAAGAATCATCATTTTGTTGCCCCGCTGTTCATTTTAAATAATAGAGCTTTGTTGTTGTCTTGTTTTCAAGCAAAAGGCTTATGTATGAAAAATAATCAATAATCGAGTGAATGAACTGGAGTATGGCGCAACGCAAGATTGTCCCATATGATTGTACATTAAATTTTCGACTTTAAAAATTGTGTAGAATGGAAATTCTAGTTGGATATCACCAAATTCCGACATCGAAATCATGCTACTTTTTCTTCTTTGGCGTTATTTAGTGAAATGGTGTTGTCTTGTTGCTTGTAACAGAGGTCATGTTGTTAATCTGACGCTCATACCCTCCTCCCTTCTCAACCGGACTTGTAACCAGTTGGTGTAGAGTTTTTTTAAAAATTCAAAGCCTATTTTTTATTAAGTATATAAAGCCATTAAATTAGAGTCCAGCTAATAACCATTTGAGTAGTAATAAAATTGATTGAATGTTTAATAAATCATTCACAATATAATGCTTTAGGCCATTTGAAAATTAATAAAAACGAAAAGGTGCCTACAGAGGATCAGA
This sequence comes from Cardicola forsteri, assembly GCA_025895645.1. Lineage (NCBI taxonomy): Eukaryota > Metazoa > Platyhelminthes > Trematoda > Strigeidida > Aporocotylidae > Cardicola > Cardicola forsteri. The sequence continues at coordinate 37,557 of JAKXYG010001380.1, read as the reverse complement.
AATGAACCAATCTAACCAGTTCAAAGCATCCGGATCTTAAAAAAAACCTACATCAAAACTATGTAATGGTGATAATGCTACAAATTAATTCATTACAAAACCAAATGGATAAAACTGACCAGAAACAAAAAGCTCTCACACAAAGAGTAAAAAGTTGAAAAAGAAGAATGGGACTCGAATCTTTCAATGTCTTACGAGAAACATGCCTTTTAACAGTGGACATTTTAGCACGAAGCCGAACGTGGGCCCGCATTTTAGTAAGTCGGTGGTGGGATTCGAACCCCCATGCCCACCGAGGTCCAAATTCAAAATCACTCTTAAGGTTTAACACTCCAACCATCATGAATGTCATTTAGTACAAAAAAATTATCTACTACTGCTTGTTACGTGCTTACCATGATACACTTAGAGTAGCAAAAATAAATTAAAGGGAAGTATCAAAAAATGATTGCTGTTTCTTTTCAAAAACTTACTTGGGCGTAATGAACTATATTTTGAACAGACGTTCCAGCTGGTGTATGCTGCAGATAAAATGGCAAGCGAGTCTGGAATAATAAATTCAAATTTTTAAAAATAATTAAACTTTACGAAAACAAATACAAATAGAAAAACAGTAAAATGTTCATTAATATTTTAATGTTACTACTACTACTACTACTACTACTACTACTACTACTACTACTACTACTACTAATAATAATAATAATAATAATACTACTACTACTACTACTACTACTACTACTAATACTAATAATAATAATAATAATAATAATAATAATAATAATAATAATAATAATAATAATAATAATAATAATAATAATAATAATAATAGTAATAAAAATAGTAATAATAGTAATAATAATAATAATAGAGAAGTTACCCATATTTATGTAATATCTTGATCTGACAATTGTACTACTTCACAACCCCATATAATACGTTTTCAACTTCAACTAAATGCACAGCGGTATATCAGGATATAGGCGTGTGCAGAAAGATGAAAACATGAACACTTAGAGTATTGAAGGTGTATCGTAAGGTATTTTAATTAATTACATACTTTTTGATTCCAAAATCTATAGATCAACAAAAAGGAATAAAACAGTTTATTTTCCTAAAAAGTTTCAATTTTAAATTATGGCGATGTTTCTGATTGTCATTTTCCATGATGCACCTGGATTAACAGAGCACAAAAAGAGTGTACAGCGGTATAATCCATCTCAGGGTACATAAAAGGTATCTGAAACCACATGTAGCCATTGGGCTAAGAAAAATTGTTGTGCAAACAGTGGTCCCGTCTACAACCCAAGACACTTCGTTATTATTCTACATGTTTATGCTTGTCAAGCAATTGGGAATCGACCGTTCAATATGCCGTACAAATGTGGAAAATAACGAAAAGTCGACTGTCAAACCAACCGCACTCAATGAATGCGTTTCAATAACAAACCACAAAGCCATGCTTGCATTGAAAATGCCACACTTGTTCAATAAGACACGTAAACTAATGCCAACGAGTAGTAGAATTTAATTGTATAATTTAAATATAATCAATAATGAATAAAATTAGTTTATATGTGGGTTCTACACTATTCCATTTTGGTGTGACCAAAAATTCAACTTTCTCGCCATACATTTGCTACTACATACTATGTTTCGATGTTTAATTTTTAACATTTTCCAGTCACAATCACCATCATGAATGGAAATTAATTTTTGCTTCAAACGAACATTGTTATGAATCGTGTTGGTTTGTTAGTTGAAAGAGTCCAGTTTGTTTCAACGTGGCTGAATAAATGCTAATCTTGAATTGCTTTTGTTTTATACTGCATATAGGCAAATAACTGAAGATTGAGTAAAACTAATTAATGAATACTAGATTCCATCATCATCATCATACAACATCTGCGTACTCGTTAAACACTGTACGAGAGTTTAAATATTGGCACCAAACAATTTGATGATAAAACACTATACATATGAAAAAAATTGATTCATCGATGGGTTTTTAAGGGATCATTTTTATTTTAGAATTGTCAGATTCACTTGAATAATAAATCCACTTGGTCAACCACAAGTTTGACACACACACACGCATATACACATAAACTTGAACCTACGCCTAGCTAATGTTAGGACAGCACCTTAAACCACTGAGTTGCCGGTGAATAAACTTTACTTTGTAAATTTATTATTTATAGTAAATCCGAAGAATTCTAATTGCCCAGTGTCCCCAAATGCTACCGGTTGATTCTACATATAGAAATACAGTGCTACTGATTCTGAGGATTTGAGTAATGCATATAAAATCTCAATTTTCAATTGTAGTCAAATTCCACACTGTTCCTCCACGTGGTGCACCCTGGATTGACACAGCAAGGACCGAGTGTACAGCGGTATAACTGGGCTTCGGAGGAAGAATGTAAACAAATACCTAGAATTTGAAAAGTATCTTGGAGTATGCGTACATCATATGTAACGGGTGGGTTGAGGGAGATAACCCTGACAAAAAGTGATGCCCATAGCACTGTAACAAAAATGTCTTCTACCAACTAAGAGACATTGTTATTCTTTTACGTTTGATACGTTTGATTATTATCAAGTCATCAAAATTGTTCGTTTAATGTCGTACGAATAATCAAGACGTAACTACGCTACTAACCAAAATAAATGCATCCGTTTGATAAGTCATTTGGCATAGTACAAAACAAAAGTTATTTACAATTTTTTAGGCAGTACATCTCCCCCATTCCACTAGTTAATTCCACTTATTTGTACAATTTTAAAACTAATACTATTACGTTTCATAGAAAAAATCAAAAATGAACCAACTACTCTAACCAGTCCCATGCCTGAATGAGGTTTTGAGTGCAAGGTTAGTAACCTGGCTTTTGTAAAAAATCCATAATGCTACAAAGACAAACAAAAGAGTGCTATTCCAACAAAAAACGGCAAAGAAATGATCGCATGTATCTGGATGACCGGGTTACACAGATGACAAGGTTGAGTGAAAGCTGAAAGAAAGCTCAATCTTCGATTGTGCAAAATCTTCAATGCCAACGAGACTTTGTTGTTGTTGTTGCTGTTGTTATTTTTTGCTGTAATTGTTGTCTTATTGCTTTTTTTTAAAGCAAAAGGGTTTTGTATAATATCATAATTAAATTGCAAAACAATTACAGAACAATTAAAATGTAATAAATAATAAAGTTATTGCAATTAACGTCCATCAAATTAAATTTAATGCACTGTGATATGTTAAAACACTTAGCACTCATTTCCTTTTTTAAATACATGTAGCTATTAACGCGTATCCAAATGACAGGGTTGAATGAAACCTAAAAAAAGGCCCAATCTTTGATTCGCAGAATATTCGATTAGACGAACAAAATTGCTTGATCAAATTTTACGTTCAAAAGACCAGCAAGAATGGACAATTAATAATAGCAAAAGAAAGGTTGGCGGGTAGACCACATTAAACTATTGAAATAAATGTCTCATAAAAATTAAACAAAAATTTTGATAAAATGTTTGAACACATGGAATCATTTTGTCCCCCACCCTGGTCTTTTTAAATTATGGGATCTTGTTTTTTACTGTAACTGTTATTTTATTTCCCCATGCTTATTTTAAATCAAAGGGGTTTATAATAATAATAATAATTATTATTATTATAAAATATGGAGTTTATACTAATAACCCATTTAATTTATTCTCACAAAAAGGGTTTACACTTAATTTCTTCCATCTTAATCCAAAAACGTTAAACACAACACGAATTAAACCAAACTTATATAACATTCATTTGGTTGATGACACAGTTACCTCTTCATCATTTCTATATTTATACGCATATTCAACAATTATCCTCGATGGCTTTACAAGCATAGACAAACGTAGAAAAATAACAGATGGCATCCTTGTGAGGGCGCCACTGTTCGCAGAGATTGACGAGGCCGCCTGACTTTTTGTCAATATCTAGTTCATTGCTAGAATAGTCTTGGACTTGAGAAATTGAACTTTTGCCTTAAAAAAACATTACAGGCGGCAATATTCTGTCATTCGTTTTATAAATGGATTAAATATTAAAAAAGAGAGAATTATAGTTTCAATAATGAGTTCAATCTTGTTAGCACTGTAATGATAATAATAATAATTATAATAATAATTATTATTATACAATTTTTGACAAAGTACTATAATCAGCTTTAAACAATTATGACATTGAAAACAAAAATAAATCACGCCATCATTTGATTTCATTATGCAATGAGTTGTTGACACAAAATTGTTCATTCAAATTGGATTAGCGGAGAAGTAGCCGAACAAGATTCAATTGGTGTTTTCAACAAGTACGCAGATAAACAAAGCCAAATTCCAATTTTCAACAAAACGTTTGACACTCATTTTAAATTAAATGTATCCAAAAAAGAGCATAATGCTTTTCGCAGTGATACTACTTTGATGTTTTTATTTTTTTAGAAAGACGTCATTATTTATTTTTATTGAGTTGTTGATGTTTGTCGTAAAGCATTCAAGCAATAATACTAATCCCTTTTTTTGTTATTTCTATTTATGATTGCTACTTTGAATGCTTTGCGACAAACATTTGCCAACAGTGGACAGCAGTAAACAAACATGGGCCCACATTTTAATGGACCATACAGGTCCAAATCGAACGCTGTACCGCTAGAGACCACCCGGCACAATAGAAATAATTGTAGTAATAATGATATTTAAAACATTGAATTGCTTTTAAGATTAATTCCAACTAAAAGTTATAAATGACACAAGTGTGAAATGAATTCATTTCAATCACACAGATAAAATATTAGTATACAAAAAATATGATGCAATTAAAGCTATAATCATAATATGAATAACTACACAGAGAAAAGCCATGAAAATGCTAATTCCTCGCTAAATTTGTTTTCGTGCGCACAAAGTAGGGTTTTATTGTGTAAATGTTAAAAAAATTCAAAAGTTTTTAAAATATTGCAAACGTGAACAATCATCAACACTTTAAAGCAATCGTTAAAATTAATTCGGTGTTTTGTTTGAATTAAATGACGAAATATTGGTGAAGTGCACAAAAGTTCACTTAAGTTGGACTCTTTATCGATCCAATTAGGAATGTGTTCTTTGGCTCGTTCAGATAAGCGACGAGTTGTCCGACCAATATATTTGTTACAGCAACTGCAAGTAAACTGATAAATACAATGGAAAGTAGATAACATTGCTTTGGCTGTTTTTATGTTGGGCAAAGGAAAACCTTGTGTGGTGCATAGCGTTCTTAATTGGGTCAATGAGTATGTTCTTTTAATTGCACATTTAAGCCTTATTTTTGGGACATTGATAACATCATCTCCTTTAAAAAGCAGTTTTATAAGTATTATTATGTGAGAGATTGTTGTGTGGTTTCTAATTCTTTATTTATTGGGTCACGATTGAATCGGTTGGAAACTTTTAAAATGGAGATATTGACCGGCTTGTGGGAAACCTTGCGTTAAATAGATCCGTCATTTCTTTGTACCTGTGTTACATTCAAAAAATGAATTGTGTGGTCTTCTTGAAGTTCCTACTAAATTTTGACGATTTGTGACAATTTGCAGATGCTGTCAACATATCGTTTGTACATAACCACATTTATTAAAATGCTTCTTGTATTGAATTTTCTTTTCTTTTATACAAAAAAGGTATGCCAATATGGGGTCCTAATGGACTGTGCATAACTACATCATCCATTCGGATACAGAATTAACAAAAAAAATCAAGCTCCAAATAAATTAAAAATACTTGAATCTGTTTACTTTAACACACTAGAACCTACTGTGTGTGTGTGTACACAAAAACAAATTGTAATTTCATTAAATTTAGTTGGCAAATATTATAACCATGGCTGATCTTGTGAGTGTGTATGTCCGTGTAGTTACCATTGTTCAGGTAAAGCATATATATATATATATATATATATATAATAGCATATATATAATAGCAATAATAATAAATAATAATAATAATAATAATAATAATAATAATAATAATAATAATAATAATAATAATAATAATAATAATAATAATAATAATAATAATAATAATAACAATAACAATAACAATAGTAGTAATAACAATAGCAATATTAGCAATAATATCATTACTACTACTAATATATATATATAATAGCAATAATAGCAACAATTATAATAATAATAATAATAATAATAATTATAATAATAATAATAGTAATAGCAATAGCAATATTAGCAATAATATTATTATTACTAATACTATATATATATATATATATATACATAATAGCAACAATATTAATAATAATCATAATAATAATAATAATAATAATAATAATAACAATAATAATAATAATAAAATAACAATAATAATAATAATAATAATAATAGTAATAATAATAATAGTAGTAATAGCAATATTATTATTACTACTGCTGCTACTACTAATAATAATAATAGTAATAGTAAAAAGGTTATTCATAATACCTCATTCAAATTATTCGAATCGTAGCCAACTAAGAAGAATATAAAATTGCTGCATATTTGAGCTGTTTTATTTTCTCGGCAAAGTATGTTGGTCATAATTTGTATAATTGTGGACGAAACAAGAAATTGGCCATTGCCTATCCACTGGAGAACATGTTGCAAATTGCGCCACATAGGCGCCAAGCGACCGATGGGACTTTTGATATCGTTCAAATAGACTGGAGGAGCTAGGGCAATAAATAGGCTGATGTTTTTGTAAATTTTGGAATCATTGGAAAGATACGCAAACCCAATCATGCTACCCTGAAGGGAGAAGGATTTTGCAACGCGGTTTGTACAAAAATATTCATCAAACATATATAGACTCAAACGTGGATATGGAACAGGTTTGAATGTCACCGCTTACCCTAAATACAAGCCTCTTTTCGGTTTCGCTAACTGTCCATTTGCTGACAACCAAGCGAAAACAAACAATAATATAAATTACTGGTTAAGTCAAATTCTGCAAAGTAAAACATTCCCCATGTATAATATAGTAAAGAAAATATTTATTGATAGTTCAAAATCTTATATAATATAGTAGATGAATAAGCTTCTGTTAAAATCAATGCAGTATGATTCATTTGCTTTTGTGACATTACTTAATTAAATGAAGCACATCGAACTTGCACTAAAACATTCCTTAAACTGTCTCATAAGTAAAATATTTTATATAAATTAATATTTTGTACCAATATCATTATAAAATTGCACTTTAAGTCAAAAACAATATTGCTAATATTTTAAATAACAAGCAAATTAATTGCTTAAAAATAAATTACGTTATAAAATATGTATACATATATGTAAAAATATATAATAAAAGCAATTCATTTAAAATAGTCTATGTATTATTCGTTGCTTTCTAAAATTTTCTAAAAGCATTAAATATAGGAGTTCCTACGTTTTTAAACTCATGTTGTAGAATTTAATTTTGCATTACATAATTAAATTTTTAATTAAAACGCTTTAATTCTCAAACCATTTACATTATATTTTAAAATTATTGTAAAAAATTGCAATTATATTAAGATTTGCGTTGTCTCGAGTAAATTATATAATTGCAACGTTCATTTTAGTCAAGGTTTTTGCAATACATTAATTTCAAAAGCACAATAAACATTATGTTATATTTAAAAAAAATATAAACTAAAGCATTGTACTTGCTAATTTTTAATGTTGTAGATTATAACGTTGTGGTCCACTATTAAATATAAAATTAAAGTGCTACCAGTTTGACATCATTGCAAAAAAAACTATTTCATATTTATTATTTTTAAACATTATTATAAAATTAAGTACAAAAATTCGTCAAAATTAAGTAAACCTATAATTATTAAAATTACTAAAAATTTATTATTATTATTATGTTTGCTACTTTGAATGCTTTACGAGAAACGCATCTTTCAGCAGTGGACATTTTAGCAAAGCCAAGCGTAGGCCCGCATTTTAGTGGATCGGTGGTGGGATTCAAACCCATGTCCACCGAGGTTCGAATTCAAACACTATACCGCTAGACCGGGTGGTAACAACATGATACTGTAGAGCATTGAACAATTAACAAAAACAATGCTTTATAGTATTTTTTTATAAACATAATTTTTATTATACTTTTAAAACTAATGTATTTTTAGTCATATAGTGTGCAAACTCCTTGACTAAAATAAACGTTACATTTATGTAATTGTCTCCAGACAACATAAACCTTAATATAGTTGTAATTTATTTTAATAATTTCAAAATATTCTACAATTTAAATTATTTAATTTTTTTATTTTATTCCTTTAACTTTTTAATAAAAAACATCTTTCAGCAAAGTCAAAAGTTTTCCCGCACACACACACACACACATATATATATATATATATATAACCAACTAAGTTACTTATTTTTCAATTTTATAGAATGTAAACATTTTTGTTTTTGACCTAAATTAGAATTTTATAATAATATTAGTACAACATATCAGTTTTTATAAACTATTTTACTAATACTTGTAAGATAATGTCTAAGAAATGTTTTTATACAATTTAGATATGCTTCATATAATTAAATAGTGTCACAAAAGCAAATAAATTATACTGCATTAATTTTGACAGTAACTTGTTTATCTATTGTAATTAGTCAATAATCACTGTTTTAAAAACAATTCAGTATAAATAATTTTTAGATAAACCTTTACCTTAAAAATATACAAAACATTGAGTATACTGTTCTAACCATCTCTGCTATCTACACACAAAAGCATGATTTAAATATCATTATAATACCTGCGAATGACCAATATAAACAAGATTTTCTTTTCCAGTATAGTTTAATATATATTCCATTATGGCGGGAAAATCGTATTTTACCATTTGGTCCCATGAAAACCTCCAATATCTCTCGTCAGTCGGATCGTAAATTCGATGCTTCATTGAATACGTACTACCCCGACTATTGCTAAGCCAAACGTCATAACCATTATCGGCCAAAATAAATCCCAAACTTTGATTTTTATTATTGTTTACCCAAGTAAAAGCAGAATCCAATAAACCATGCTGCAAAAGCACCACTTTTCTATTACCTATAAATGGAATATAAAATATGCATTTACAAAAACACTGTTACAAAAGGCAATCATAATTCGTTTTTTAATTAATAAAACAATACTCCAAAAGATATTAAAACATCTAAAATTATTATCTAACACGTTTCTTTTTCAACCATATTTTCACAAATATCTGTATATTTTTGATATTATTTAATCATAACTATTCCCAAAAATACTCGTAAATTATTAATTAGATAATCAAAATTAAACCTTAATGTTAAGTATAAAACATTAACTTAAATTTTTACCTTAATAAACTACTCTAAATAAATATGTATATAAATGCATTTTATGTACCACGAGTTAATTCTATTGAAACATTAGAATCCATATCAATAATAATTATTATAAAACAACATATACATAACAAACAACAGATAGTTTTAATATAGAGCTACTCACTTATCTAAATATTTAAAATTTAATCTAATTTTTTATTAATACACGTAATATTAAACAAAATAACTAATTATAAAACACATTTAAAATTTTAAAAATATTGACAGACTCGCGAGGTGAGGCGCGCGTCACGCTACACGTCCATTGGAGCGTTATTCATTCTTTTCTCTTTTCTTTTTTTTTAAAGATTATTGCAGTGTTTTTTGCATTGCAATAGGTACTTGTTTTATTATTTTTTGAATATTTATAATTTTTGCTCATTTTATATAATTGTTAATGTCCACTATCTACCTTGATTTTGTCTTAATTTCAAATATTTTTTCTGTGACTAATCCCCCTTTACCTCACCATCCATTACATATTTCCCCCTCAATCTTACTGATATCATCAAAAAATAAAACCGAGAATCAAAAGGAGTTTTACTCCTACTCAACTCGTGTATCAATCTGTAACCTGTAACCTGTAAAATATTACACAAATGAAACCGTAATTTAAAAAAAGTTCGTTTCAGTTTTGTATCTAATGGCTATATATATAAATTAACAGAATACAAAATTATCAATAAAAATAACACATGTTATTTGTTAACTATAAACCCAAAAGCAAATTTTAAAATAAACCGTAAAATAAATATTTCTGAAATAATTTGCCTTTATTTAATGTTTAGATGTTTACAAAAATCAATTACAATAACTGAAATTTTAACTAAATAAAAAATTTATACAAATTTAACAATTAACAAAAATTAAGCAATTAATAATAACAATATTTAACAATAAATAATATACAAAACAAATAATTACCTTTACATTTTTTTGGTAAAATACGATTTAAACATAATATATAACCATCAACTGTTTCTACATAATGATCTTCGGTTTTATAACCTTCAGATGATATTATTTGTGTCTACTTTATGAATAATATAAAAATATATAATTTACAATATTTTGATTCGCATTAGTCTTAAATTGGTCTAAATAATAATTAATTAATACTTTAGTTTCGTAAAATGAATCAATTATATAAAACTTTAAAATAATCATAGACAACATTAAAAATATGGAAAGGTTCATGTTATTAATGTTTAACAAAACGCTATCAATAGAAGGTCAAACATTAAATATTTCAAACCACAAAATATTAAAATAGAAATGTTATAATTTTTTTAAATTATTTATTAACTTTTTAAAAATTATTTAAAAATTAATTTTTTTAAATTACAACGTTAACTTTTAACTCCAGAATTATTTATTTTTAATTAACTAAACATTTTTGTTGTAAAAGTAATTAGTATATAATGTAAATTGTATTAATTTAATATTAATTAAATCACTATTATATTTTGTTTTTAGTTAATTCTACAAATCATCAATCAATTTTTACTATTTACAATATTTTTAAAATATAAATTATTTTCTTGTTATTATTTACAAATATTGTAACAAAGATTATAATACATTTTCAATATTAAATAATTTATTAAAACTTGTTTTAAGTATTAAATTAATAAATTGATTATTGAGATATTTGGATAGTGTTGACAAGATCAATGGATAGGTTTTATTATTATTATTATGGCTATTAGGTTGGATACTTTAGTAGAAGTAGCTTTCAGCACACAACTAAGTACAATTATAAAATACAATACAATTAGCAATATGTAACATTGGTAAAATAATTAAATTAAATAAGATGGTGTAATACACCCAAAAATCAACGGATATTCAAAAGTCATATGCAATAACTAGTGTCTTTAATCTACCTATTCCATTTTGTGACCATTTATTGTCTTGTACCCAGGCTATTGTTTTAGTACTCATACTCACATATGAATTATTTATATTTAATGTTACCATGTTACTATACTATTAACTATAGTACAATTCAAAAATGACTTAAATATCCGTTAATTTATGAGTGTATTAGACCATCTAATTTTAATTTTTTTATCAATGTTACATATTGCTAATTGCATCGTATTTTATAATTGTACCTACTTTTGCATGCTGATAGTTTCTTTTTCTAAAGAATCTAATTTAATAACTAATAATAGTAATGATAATAATTATAAAAACTATCCATTGACCTTGTCAACATTATTCAAATTTACAGATGACATGATTATATCTTTATCAGAAGTTAATCTGCATTTCCTGGAATTAACTGCTAAATTATTGAATTAGTCAATAAATCATAGCTTAAAAGTAAATTCTAGAAAACGTAAAGTAATTAATGTTAGCTCATACAAACCTTTAACACAATTAATTCAACTGTATTCAAAAGTTTGTATTAAAAATGTAAAGACTGACACTTTCGTTAATTTTTATTGAATATTAAGTTTATTTAATCTTATTATATTGAGTATTTGTTTGCAAAAACTCGTGGTTAAGAAACCTTCGCGTTTGTTCACATATTATTAATTTATATTTAAGAGCTACATTTTATTTAATAATGTTATATTGCTATCAAGTAATATTTCCGGGACTAAAAATTAATTTTATAAAGTTGTAAAAAATGTACTCCCATAATTAAGCGATCTTTGGACATCCCATACAATAATATTCTTAATGAAATAATCTATCGTCATTTCAAGGAATGTTTTCAATTTATTGACCGTATCTCCAATAACACAAAACATTCACTTTATCATTATTTCAACAAATCAATTGCATCGGGAAAAAAAGTAATTACATATCTATGCCAAGTGTACCTAAATTCATGTCTGTCGTATTAAGCAAAGTTGCCATCCCATCCCAATTAAGTTAAAAATGACCTTTACATGAAGATCTCTAAACCGTAAATTTTTTATCTGTGCATTTATCGTGTATGTAAATTGAAGTGAATCACTGCTTACTTGGAGTGCAGTACATAATTCATTCAAACTCAATTTTTCAGTCAACTTCAAGGGCACAGTAGTGCATGAAATTGGTTAAATTTTTTAAACTTTTTTGATTGTTTGCTTTTCGAGACTGGAACAATTTTGGAAATTATCTACGCTCTGGTGATTATACCTTTATTTATAGAACTAACTATTATTTATTGTAGCAAAAAATATATTATGGGCAAACGTACTTTCAACATTTGCATATTTATCCTATCGGGACTTGACGAAACAGTGGATTCGGAGTTTGTGAGTATCTTTTTAAAATTATAGAAGAGTATCATTAAAGTTTAAATTATTCAATTTAATTAGTTCTACAGAATTGTTGTGAACAAAGTATGAGTTAAGTGAGTTCATATCCAGTGAAGTAGAAAAAGCCTTTGTTCTTCCAAAACTTTTATTAATGTTATTTTATTTTTTTTAGGGTTGTTATTGTGGGGAGAGAAGTAAACGTTATTGACGCAATTTTGAATACAACAGATTTTATTTTTTATTTTAAAGTTTAATTGTTTTACTATGTCGATTTTTGGAAGAACCTTTCAAAATGATATTAAACTAGTTTTTTTTAATTTGTACACATTTTTGTTTTTTAATTATGTGCATTTTGTACAAAACAATATATTTCAGGCAATTAATTTAATTAATTTTTATTTGTCACAATGTAAAAAATGTTATTATTTGACTAAATTGTAATTTAATAGTAAGATAAATGGGAAACCTTTTTAATATAATTTTTATTGATATATGTATAAAATTTATTTTAATTAAATGTAAATTTAGTCCAATTACATAACTAAGAAACTGAATAGGTGTGATGTAGTAATTTTGACAATACTACATGAAAATAATTAGATTTAAAAAATTTTAATTTTTTATTTAAAAATTTATTATTAAATTAAAAAAATATAAAAAATTTAAGATATTATTATTTTATTTTATAAATCATAAGAATAATTTAAATATGTAGGTTATATTAAGGTCATGTACCTTTTTAGTAAACGGTATCAGATAATGTGTTTATTACTATAAAATAATTGTTTGTAGTACATCTATTTAGTTTTTTTTATTATTTAGTTTTTTAAGAAAGTTTTTGTTTTTAGTGTGTTATTTTTTAAAACTTTTAAGGTTAACACAGATATTGTTGATCGATTAAATTCAGTTTTTGGTTAGCGAATTTTAATGAGCGTTACTTATTATTAAATTATTTTTTTGTTTAGAATATTATATTGGAAAACAAAGAAGCTAATTTTGTAGTTTATTGTTAGGTTAAAACATCAACTAAAATATTTTTTTTGAACTCTAGAATTACAAAATCGATAATTCCAATGATTAATAATGTTTAATTAATTGGTTATGACTAAATTGTTAAAAAGTAAATAGTCAAGTTGTTTTTTATAAGTGTTTATAAATCTAAGTTATTACAAATTGAGGCGTGCATTATGCTGCACGTTGAATGAGGCGTTAATTTAAATATTTTTTTGGGTTTTAAGAGACTATTTTAGTTCTTTTGTACTGCAATACAATTTTTCTATACTACTACTACTAATAATAATTAATTTTATTTACTTTTTCTAATTAATTTAGCATCTCTGTATTACCTTCTTTGTTTTTTTTATTATACTATTCAGGATTCAGGATTTTTCACGAGTTGAGTAGGCCAAAACGCCTTTTAGTACTCGGTTCTCAAATTGTCTCAAATTTTCAGGGGGAAAAATGAAATGGATGGTGAGGTAAAGGGGGATTAGTGACAGAAAAAATATTTGAAATCAAGATAAAATCAAGGTAGATAGTGGAAGTTAACAATTATAGAAAACGAGCCAAAATTATAAATATGCAAAAATAATAATAAAACAAGTTACGTATTACAATGCAAAAACACTGCAATAATCATCAAAAAAGAAGAAAAGAGAAAAGGATGAATAACGCTCCAATGGACGTGTAGCGTGACGCGCGCTTCACCTTCTTCTAAGTCTTCTAATTTTTTTAATTTTTTTCTTGATGTTTAAAAAACAAATGAACCAAGGGTTAAAAGGAGTTTTTCTAACCTGCAAATTAGTTCTAATTAACCAACAAGTGAATGCAACAACTAAATTAAAAATTGTGATTTATATTTATTTAAAGAATATATGTTAACATAGATTTACTAAGTACTTATAATTGTGAGATGTTAAGAATTAGATTTGTAAACTGTTTTCAAAAATATTCTGTAATTATTACATATTAAAAAAGGTTTCTTAGTATTTGCTATTGAAAGGATTTTAAAGATTAATATTTTTTAAACAATTACATTTTTGGCCAAATAAATAATTAATTTTTTTTCTTCGAATATTTCGTCAAAACAATTTTCGAAGACACTTATTACTTATAAAATAGGGGTATTATTTTCAGTTTAATTTTTAGTACACAACACAAATAAAAGTAATTTTAATCAACATATAGAAAATATACTATATGTATATATAAATGGGATACTAAGAATTCTGAGGATTTGAATAATGCTTACATAGTCTCAATTTTTAATGATGGTGATATTCCTATCTGTCCTTCCTTTACGTGGTGCATTCTAGACTAGGTGCCAACAGGCATCTGGAATAATAACAACAAGGACCGAGGGCATAGCAGTATAACTGGGATTTCACTAGACTCTCGTTCAATGATTGGCTACCACCATACTCCCATGATACTTAAAAGGCATCTCAAGGTATTCATTTACTATATGTAGCCGGTTAGGCATTTAGATTTGTCAACCAGTGTAAACCTTCGATTCCCTCAGATAAGATCACTTCGTCAATTTCTGTGAACACTGGTTTTGTCGCAAGGAAGCGGTCTTCTAGCCAAGAAACTTTATTTATCCCTCCCCCCAAGTTCAGTTCGTATCCGACGTCTTTTTTGTATAGGAATTGAAGTTGTTATACGACCTTGGAATTAATGAAGAGGTGGTTCTATCACCAACTTATGTTGTATATATATATATATATATATCAATAATTATAATAAGCATCAATACTCAAGCTTTATATATATTTTTAGGTGAAAATAAATGCACACTATTTCAAAGATTCCTCATTATGTGATAGTCGGTGGTGGCTTGTGTGGCTTGTCAACTGCATACTTTTTATCTTTAGTCAAACCGTTGGGCAGTTTTCGTATTACTTTGCTCGAAAAAAGTCATAGATGGGGCGGTCTTATTGAAACGTATAAAAATCCAACTACAGGTTCTATTTACGAATTGGGTCCGCACAGTGCCCGCGCTACGTCTTCTACATCCAAATTACTTCTACGCTTGGTCGCCCATCTAGATTTATCCGATCGGTTGCTTTGGATGCGACATGGAACAGACACAAGCAATCAGTTTATTTATGTCCATGGAAAACACGTGCCTCTTTCTTTGTGGAGTACCAACATTATTCGACCTTTTACAAGATCTCCACTAGGTATGATGATTCGCAAAATGTTTACCATTCGTCCGCCGTTGGATAACGACATATCTGTTGACACTTTTCTTCGATCGAGACTGGACGATGAATTTGCAGATTATTTTGGAAGTGCGATGATGCGGGGCATTTATGCTGGTGATTCGAAAAAATTAAGCGCGAAAGCCTGTTTGCCTTCGGTAAGCTTGTTTATGATTAGTTTACAACCAAGTGTTTAACTGATTGAACGTGCTAAAGTATTACTCTAGAACAGTAAAGTTTTCCTATGGTAGTGTAGGGTTGCATAAGTTGTATTTCTGAGCCTGTGTCAGGAGCGAACTTTGAACATGCCCACATCGTTGTAAATTAGCACAGTCTAATTTATCGAATCTTCGGTTCCAGGGGTGGAATGAATAAATCAACAGTAGTTTTCATAATTAACTAACGAGGTTTTAAATAACACTTATTAATCTAATTTTTTAGGTACTGTAAGTTTTTTGCTTTGATTTAACTATATTACTAGTGGGTGTGATTAGGATGTACTATTGTTAAGTTATCTAAGTTTAGATAGAGGACGGATTTTAAAATTTAGAGGTTTTTTTATTTAGAATCCTTTATCACTCGTCTACTTCTGTCTTAATATTCTACTGAAAAAGTAGAAATATAGTTGGGTTTTATATAAACGTTTAGTATTTATTCTTATATTAATTATTTCAAATTTGTCATATTTATGTAACTTGTAATATACATATTAAAGCAATTGGTTAAATTTTAAGTTGGATTTAAACATTTTATTAGTATTATAACTGCTATTTCTACTACTACTACTACTAATAATAATAATTAAAGAAGAATTAGTTTCTGATATGGTCACTTCTTTATTATTTCCGTATTTACAGGGCATCTTAAACGATTGCCTCCCATATTTTATGTGCAACAAACGCACAAAATTAACGAAGTTATAAGGATATCGTTTATTAGCCAAGCAACTTTGCTATACTTCTCCATTCGTTCAGCTTATTCTAGTTGATCTTTTAATAATATGCTGTGCAAACATCGAAATAATGAAGAGCCAACATCGTCACCTAATGAATGACTATTCAAAACCTAATCACGTCATCTTTCATTTTTCCAGTTTGTTGAAATGGAAACACGCGGACCAAATTTTGTGCTAGGAATGATCCGATCGATTATTTCTTCTGGAATCCCGGAAAAAGACATTTGGGCACCGCTGGATGACGTACTGCCGAATCCTTCGCACCTGTTGCCTTCCAAATCGATTGCTTGGAACTTGACGACAGGCATGCAAACACTTGTCGATCGACTTGTTACCAAACTCCACTCTTTGTCACCGCACGTTCAAATGCACCTCAATTCGCCAGTCGACCAACTCCAATTGGATTCGAACCACTTGTTGACATTGATAGTCGACAACAAGCCAGTCGTCCTGACTGACATCGATGCTCTATTTCTCACGTGCCCATCATTTGTCAGTCGGTCAATCCTCAAAAATACGTGTTCGTCCAAGCTTGTGCAATCTTTGAACAAAAAGCACATTCCTTGGAACAGTTTGTTGAGCATCAATGTCGAATTGGCCAACACGACCAAGCCACCTGTCCGCGGTTTCGGTCATCTCATCCCCGTCACTGAAGATCCCCATGTGCTGGGCGTTATTTACGACTCGATGGCTTTCCCTCAAATGGACCAATGTCCAAATAATCAGCGCTTTACCATTATGACCAATCTCTTGCCCCGCTGGTTCGATACTGATGACAGCGTCGAACAAGTGGTACAACAAGATATCGATCGAATTATTGATCGGGTGTTGGAATACCATTTAAAAATTGCCAATCCACATATTGTAGGTCGCAAATTGCAGTTGTATGACGAGTGCATTCCCCAATATCGTTTGGGACATTTAGCCCAATTGGACGAGCTGCGCAACCAATTGCAATCGGAAATGCGAACTATTGGTGGTGGGACTCGAGTACATTTGGCTGGAATGTCCTACGATGGTGTTGGCATGTGTGACGTCGTCTACAGTGCTATGAAGTCCGTGTGGACTGAATGCGAACACAAGTTGGACACATGTTGAGAGAGCCGAACGTTTGGTTTTTGTATAGACTTTTAAAACAATAGAATTAATTATGTTCGTCCTGTGCGTATTTTTTCCATAAATTTATCCATTGATTAGTGATATGGTATTGGTTATGCTCTGTTTTCCAATTGAAAGAACGTTTAGATGGGATGCTTGTGGTTCTGAGTATGTGACTAATGCTTATAAAGTTTTAATTTCTGGGGTGGTCGGGCGGTACACCGCTCGATTTGGATCTGGATAGGCATTGGGATTCGAATCCTACCACCGGCACTAAAATGCGGGCCCACGGTCGGCTTCGCGCAAATGTCCACTGTTGAAAGATGTTTCTTGTAAAACATTCAAAGTAGCAAATATAGAATACATAAAAATAGTGAAATATGACTTACAGCAATTCAGTTGTTCATTAGGGAAAAGTAGAGCAACACGTACTTAATCACTTCCACTATTGGAAGTTAAGCTGTATTTAATGTGAAAGGAAAAGATACGGAAGTTATGGTGTGTTACTTTTCGACCTAGTGTGTAACACATAAAATTCTTGAAAAACACCTTTTTGATACCAAAATAAGGCTGA
Source organism: Cardicola forsteri (assembly GCA_025895645.1). Taxonomy (NCBI): domain Eukaryota; kingdom Metazoa; phylum Platyhelminthes; class Trematoda; order Strigeidida; family Aporocotylidae; genus Cardicola; species Cardicola forsteri. Next base: position 19,048 of record JAKXYG010001380.1, on the reverse strand, counting down.
TCTTGAATAAGTTAAAAAGTGCTACTATTTGACAAATAATATTTTGGTTCATGTAGAGTATGAAAAAGATATTGTATGCCAAATATTTTAAATATTTATTTGTTTATCTTATTGTGTGAAGATGTTTGTTTTAATTTAAATTGCACTGTTTTTGAAAAAAAACACTGTCATTTTTACTGAGTTACCTTCAATTGAATCTAAATTCACGAGTTGTTCAAAGTTTAAGCGGATTGAAATGATACAGATGTTTTTGTAAAGTTACCTATTAATTTTTATCTACTATGCTGGAACAAATAATGTATAAACACATTTGAATTGGACTATTGTCTGTCTAAGCTTAGTATTTTACTGGAAATGAGATTTCACAACACTACATTGACAACCGAACCGCTCAGGTCGAGTTGTTACAAAAATCGGTGATTATCAATAAGTATTTTGTAATGTTTAGTTAGTTGTTTTTACTACTTGTGAATGTTTTAGACGGGAAACGCATCTTTCAGCGGTGAACCTTTTAGCAAAGCTGAAGGTGGGCCGGTGGGGTGGGACTCGAACCCAGGTCCAAGTCGAGCGCTGTACCGCTGGGACCACCACGCTGTTACATTGCATTATTGAATTAAGCATGACAGTAACAACAACAAAGTCCCATAATTTAAAACGAACAACGGGGCAGGTTTTTAGCATTACGCTCAAAAGTTTACTTTTTATTATGTCAAAGGTACCTTATTACAGTCAAGTCTCTCGTTAACAATTTTTCCCCAATAAATCAATATTTATGCAAAGAAACATTTATTGCATCAGTTTACAATATGTCATGTAATTTATGTAATCATATATGGGAGCTAAAAATAGCCACATATATGTATATATTTAAAAATCATATCAATTTCAACAAATAAATAATTTAAAAACAGAAAAATAATAAAGTATACTATGTTGCCAATGTGCAAAAAAACCCAACAAAATAAACGTTTTTGTCATACAAACTACCAATTAAAACAGTATGTGTGCTGAACTATGTCCTCCTTCTATTCAAAACATTTTGGCTTCTAATATACAGGCCGTAGCTTGGTGCTTGGTCAGCAGGCCCATACGCGAAAACGTTCGTTCGCACTGATCACATTGGTATCGCTTGACGTCGGAATGCGTTTGCATATGAGCTCGCAAGTTGGATCGATCAGCAAAGGCCCGATTGCACACAACACAAGCGAATGGCTTTTCGCCCGTATGCGTTCTCAAGTGTCCATTGAGTAGCCACATGCGCGAAAATGCCTTGCCACACAAATTGCACTTGCACGGCAATGTGTGCGTACGTACGTGCATTTTCAAGGCCGATATGGAATAGTAAACTTTGGTACACAAATGACAACAAAATAGTTTGGCATCCGAATGGCTCGACGAAGTTTTGGCCGGTTGATGTTGTCGGTGTTTTGTTGCCTGATGTTTCGTCAAAGCTGTCTGACTTATCAGAAGGTCGTTGCATGCATTACATTTGAATTTTTTCAATTTGTTGGTTGTACACGACTTGGCCTGCTGTTTTGTTGACGCTTTAGTCAGTTGTGACTTGGGTTGGGCCGTGTGTTGTTTACCTTTAACCTGTTCGCCTTGATTCAACAAATTGAAAATATTGAATTTGCAATGAATGTTGTTGTTCTTGCTGTTGGGTGTATTGATTGGTTGCTGCTTTTTGGTCATTTGATCGTTTGCCATACACCCGACCGACTGTATTGCATTGTATTGTATCAGCTGATTGACAAACTGAACAAGTGACGTGTAATAATCCAAATTAGTATTGCTATAATCGCATGCAGCATTGGCCAATTTGTTCGAACTGTCTTGACTGCTCGATTGGGGCGACAAGTTGGAAGATAGCGAAGACAAATCCATGGGCGATTCTGTGTTTGACTTTTGACTTGACTCGACAAACGTTTCTAAGTCTTTGGCAGGTTCGTGATGACAGTCAATCGATGGGGTTGGCTTGAAAAGGTCGGATGGGACAGGCAATTGAGTTGTTGAATGGTCGTACATGGAACAGTTGTCGGCAGACATTTTCCACAAAGTCCACTGGGCCAAATATTTGTTCAAGTTGAACAGGTTGGATGTTGAGTTGGGTGTCTGGCACTGGTTCAATTGTTTTTCTGTTTAGAACGAAACATGAATTCAATGTTTTAGGCGCAAAACGCTTTTTTTTTAGCGGTACGGCACTCGGGGTTCGATTCCCACCATCGGCCCACTAAATGTGGGCCCACGTTCGGCTTTATTCAAGAGTCCACTGCTGAAAGATGTGATTGTCGTGCAAACATTGGGTAAAGTCAAACAAGAGATCGAACAATTTTAGGTTGAAAAACGAAAAGATGGTTTGACTCAAGATACTTACAAAAAAATGGAAGAAAACGATGAATATTCTTTTTTAAGCAAACAATTGGGTTGTTTTTTTTGTTTTCCAAAAATGTTGAAATTTGATGGAAAATGTTTATTATACAATTCCTTACGAGAGCTAATCATTTATATTGCACTGATATTGGCAACAGCCCGTGCGCCTACTGTATAACTAAATTTATTTGGTCGTTGTTACGGAAAATGAATTCTTTACCAAGTAAACAGTTGGCGAAGTCGAACGATAACTTGAAATTAGCGAATCCATGCCCACCCAAGGTCGAGTCCAGCACTGTACCAATAGATCACCAGCGGTACATATAACTTTAAATAAATATTTAAGCCGCAAAAGTGTTTGAAGCACTATACTTGTACCTGGGTAAACGTCGGTTCAGGTCTGACCTTCAGAACTAAATGAAACGTTACATTTGATTAGTGGCTGTTTTACACTCAGACAATACAAACCAAATAATTAACAAGTATTTAGAAAGATGATTTAAAATTAAATTTTAGTATAATATGGTGTATTAAAATAAATGTTTTTTTTTATTTTAAAATTGTTTAACTGTACTTGATATATTCCCGACTCAGTTACACGTAAAGACAGTTGTAAATACAACGTTATAGTTAATGGAGAATGTGTGTGTGAGAAATAACGGACAAATATTGTATTATATACCTCAAATTGATAATATACTATTAGAGAAGACGAATATGGAAATGAAGATTTACAAAACTCATTTTCTGCTTTTATAATGCACTAATCAATGAATAATGCATTGGCCTGATACCAGTTGGGACGTGGGTTTAAGTTCGTGTGTGTTAGACTCGAAAGATATGCACTGCTAATAAGTTCAAGCAAGGATGAAACAGCTGTACAATGCTCCTGGTTGGCTGAAACCAACAGAATCTGACAATTCTAACAGTTAATTATTGAAAACCCATTAATTAAATTTTATTAACATAATAGGTTTTATCCAACACCTAAATCTTTGATTATTTCAAGTTAAAAGTGTAATGTTTTTATAATATCAATCGATTTTAAAAAGTTATAGCTACAAACATTGCTATTGTATTATTTAAGATGCATATCGATACATGCTAAACGCTCTAATGTCATTTTCTGTATAAGTTTCGTTAACTAGTTTAAGAAAATACTAATTAAAAAACTTTTTAGCCAACAATCAATACTATTTTTTTAATATTTACTACTTTGAATGTTTTGACGAGAAAGCCATCTTTTAGCAGTGGACATGGTTTAGCTAAGCCGAACGTGGGCCCGCATTTAGTGGACCGGTGGTGGGATTCGAACCCAGATGCAAATCGAGCGCTGTACCGCCAGATTACTTTAACCCAACTATTATGCATGTATAAAGGTTATTAAGTGTATGTTTAATTAAATTGGAGTTAATTAGATGTTATTTCTATTTCAACGTTATTCATTCATTTTATTATTTCTTCATATTAAATTATTGATTCTAATAGATGTATAAGGACAACAAACGTAGAAGTATAACTACGTTTTACAGCATTCTTGTGATAGCAAAGATTGACGAGATCGCCTGATTTTTGTCAAGATTATATCTCTTAACCCGATGGCTACATATGATATACATATACCTTGAGATACATTTTGTGTATCCGTTAAAACGGAAGCCGAGTTATACCGCTGTGCATTCGGTCTCTGCTGTGCCAGTCGTGAAGTTGTCTTCACGAGATCTGACAAACATTACTCAACTTCTTAAAATGATTAGCATTCCATCTTAATGTTTATCAGTTTTAACAGTAGTTCCCTCGGTAACATTTTTGGAATTAATTGTAAAAGTAAGGTTGAACGTCCTTGAGTTAACTTTACATTGTCCATTTATCGATATTTCTGTTCTTAGCAAGTCCATAATTATTTTATTCCTGTTTTTTTTGTGTGTGTAAACATTTCGCAATTCTGTTTTTCTATAAACAACGCTTGTAATGTTTTGCAGTTTACGCCAACCCCCTTCCCACCTCCCGAATAATAATAATCGGTTCATTTTTGTAATTTGTGCAAACGTTTGAACAAGGTTCACAATTTCCATTGTAGAGTATTCATTCCACCTAACAATATTTTATCTATTTGCTATAATTATTACCATTATTATTGGTTACGATTTTAACATTAAATGGATTCCTGTAATGCCCATAAAGTCTCAATTTCTAATAATAATCATATTTCTGACTGTCTCTCCTCCATGTAGTGCCTCCTGGACTAGGTGTCAACAGACTAATAACAGCAAAGCTCGAGTGCACAGTGGTATAACTGGGTTTTTACTAGATTCTCGTTCAGTGAATAGATGCTAGCATACACTCAAAATGCTTAAAAATTATCTCAAGGTAACTATTTACCATATGTAGCTGGTTAGGTTTGTGGATTCGTTACCCGGCGTCAATTCCTGTGAAGACTGGCGTCGTCGCAAGGAAGCGGTCTTCTAGCCAAGAATCTTCATTTATCCCTCCAAGTTCAATTCGGAACCGACAAATTTACTCTGCTCTGCCACCAACTTATGTTATGTCTAGAAGTGGAGCTCTAAATTCAAAATTGAGTGGTCATAAGTTCGAGTGCTACTACAGATACTAAACGTCGGTTTAGCGAAATGTCCACTTGTTATGAAATTCTGTTCTCCCCAAATCGTTCAACCAAATAAAAAATAACTAGTAAAAGTAACTTGTAGCAATTTGAATATAATACAGAGAAATGTTGAAATGATACTATATCTCTTTGTCATTTTCCAACAAAAATAGGTAAAAAAGTGGCATGCAACGAAATGTAAAGGATAATGTTTTTACGTGCCCAAAATATTTTATTCAAAAACTGCTTTGTTGGTGTAGCGGTTTTTATTTAAAAAAACTGTTGCTATTTTTCAAAATTTAGAAATAATATATATATATGGTTTATTGAACATTATTATGTAATATACTTACTTATTATTTTACTTATACTGTTAAGATATTGTTTAGTTACAGTTGCTTTATAAAAACTACAAAAATGCTGTATTCTAATTTTAATCGATATGTATTATTTTGAAAGTACAACTTGCCGCAACGTGTTTCTGTTATTAGTTAACAGATAACAGACCATTAATATGCAATTATTATCATTACAAGCCCGGGTGTTTTAGCGGTACAGCGTTCGACTTGGACCTACGTGAGCATGGGGATTCGAATCCCACCACCGGTCCACTAAATGCGGGCCCACGTTTGGCTTTGTTAAAATGTCCACCGCTGAAAGGCACGTTTCTTGTAAAACATTTAAAGTAGTAAACACAAATAAAATAAGAAATATTGTTAACATCTCAATATTCTTAACCTAAACTAGAATTTTATAATAATATTGATATAAAATAAAAGCTTTTATGAACTATAAGTAAATTATAACCATAAAATCACACTCTAAAATATTTTAGTATAACCTAGATGTGTTTAATGATTATTTTACATTGATTTTGATAGCAGTCCGTTTGTCTACAGTATATATATATATATATATATATATATATATATATATATATATATATATATACATATATATATATATATATATGGGTGTGAAAATTTTAAATATATGATAAAGATTTGAAAAACCTAAATTATTATTAAAAAAACGCCTTTACAACTGTTTTTATTATTAGTAGTAGTAGTATTAATAATAATAATAATAATATTATTATTATTATATTAACCTTTTAGTCTAAAAATCTTTTTTTAAATACATGTTACATACTACTTAATAGTTGTCAAGTGTATAATTCAATTTCGTAAAAAATCGTAGTTGAATAATGTTGAAGCAGTCAAATTATGGAAGTAATATGCAGTATTTTTATTATTAGTCAAAAGAATATAATATTCTAATTTAATTGCAGTATTTGTAGATATAAAACTAACAAGCAATAATACCTATATTTGATTTGTATTAATATGGCATCAAATTTTCCGTAATTTTCTAAAGTCATTCAAACAAACAATTATTATTGTTATCATTATTGATGTTATAATAGCAATAATAATTATTATTATTTTTATTTTTATAAATAATAATAATAATTATTTTTAATGTTATAATAATAATACTTATTAATATTATTATTATACCTGCAGTTTTAACAATACAAAATTACGTATTTATTTGAATTGTTAAATTGTATGATTTTGTAATAAATTAATATAACCGCGAATTTAGTAATGAAAACAAATTTATTTAACCCATTATATCCCACTGTCCTCATTTGAGGACAGTCTAAAAATTACTTATATCGTTTTAATGACTGTGTTTTATTATTATTATTATTATTAATACTTATTAATATTATTATTATACCTGCAGTTTTAACAATACAAAATTACGTATTTATTTGAATTGTTAAATTGTATATTTCTTAATAAATTAATATAACCGCTAATTTAGTAATGAAAACAAATTTATTTAATGTTAATTATTTAAAATTTAATATTTCTGTTTGAGAACTTAATTTAAAATACATTGTTATTATTTATTTCATTATATTTTTACAAATAGATATTTAGTTTATACAACATTTTTACTGCTTTAAATGTTTTACGAAAAACATCTGTCTGCAGTGGACATTTTAACGAAGTCGATCATTGGTCCGCATTTAGTGCTGATGGTGGGATTCGAACTCATCTCCACCTAGGTTCGAATCGAGTGTTGTACCACTAGACCACTCTGGCTGTCAGTAATAGAGTTCGGACCCTTATGTACAAAGACACACCTTTATCAACTTAGTTACTGGTTCCACTTAGATATATTAAAGAACTGTGTTGTTTATTAAAAACATTTTTTTAATAAATACTATTTGTTACATTTTGTAATGACATTTTATGAATTATAAACTATTTTTTAAATTTAAACTATTTTTTTTAAATTTTAAAATGAATATTAAATATTTATTAGTAGGTTTTTAAGGTTTTTTTATTTTGATGATTCCAAACAATGATAAAACAGCTATACAGTGTTTCTGGTTATCTCAAATTAAGTGGATTTATTATTCAAGTGAATCAGACAATTTTAATCTAACAATTGAAAATATCAAATAGGTTGAGCCGTACAGACAAAAAAATATTTTATTGCAACAATTAGTGTCTAAGTATTTTTAAATAAAACATTTGTCTATTTATTTTTATTCATCTCGTAATTTTGTGCACGAAAATTATTTTTAGCAAGTTACCATTTTAAAAAGCTCACGTTTTATGCCAGTAACGGAAGTCAAACTTGTTTATTTATAATTATTTAATTTTGAAATTCTTTCAATCTGAAGAGCATACAACAATGCTAAATGGTATCCATACAATTGTACATTACATTTTTTGACTTTAAAAATCGTGCATATCAAAAATTTGCCAAAATCTCCATCACCGGAATCATGCTACTTTTTTTTGCCACATTATTATATTATAATATATTATACAAAACCCTAGTTTGGACTAGAAATGATTCAATCTACCCAGTCCCAAGCCTGGATAAAGGAGGAGGGTTTGAGCGCAAGGTTGGCAACCTGGCCTCTGTAAAAATTTTACTGCTGCGGAAACAATGAAAAATGACGCCATTCCGGCAAACAACAACGTATCTGGATGGCAAAGTTGCCAGATGACAAGGTTGAGTGAAAGCTGAAAGAAAGCGCAATCTTCGATTTGCAGAATATTTAACGCCAACGAGACTTTGTTATTGTTGTTGTTGTTTTGCTGTAATTGTTATCTTATTGCCCCATGTTTATTCTTTTTGCCACAGTTTAGTAAAATATAAAATATAAGCTTTTATGAATAATAAGTAAATTATAACCCTAAAATCACACTTTAAAATATTTTAGTACAACCTAGATGTGTTTAATGTAATTAAACAGTGTCACAAAATCGAATTAATAATATTACATTAATTTTGATAGCAGTCCGTTTGTCTACAGTATATATATATATATATATATATATATATATATATATATATATATATATATGGGTGTGAAAATTTTAAATATATAATAAAGATTTGAAAAACCTAAATTATTATCATAAAAAGCCGCCTTTACAATTTTTTTAATAATAACAATACTAATAATAATAATAATAATTATTATTATTCAGTCTAAGAATCTTTTTAAAATTAAATTTTACATGCTACTTAATAGTTGTCAAGTGTATAATTCAATTTCGTAAAAAATCGTAGTTACATTTTGTAATGACATTTTTGTATCATAAACAATTTTTAAAATTTAAACTATTTTTTTAATAAAATAATGTCCTCTTGTTGCGTTGTTAGCACAATTAATTTTTTACAAAGGTAAGGCTGCTAACCTTGTATTCAAATCCTTGCTTCTCCGTTTTCAGCCACATTGGGAACAGGTTACGGTGGAGTTATTAAACTCGTGTTTATTTAGAATTCAAGCTACTTGCATAGCTCTGGCACAATTATCACTTTCGAAAATTATAAACTCCAATTAATTAAAATATTGTTAGTGTACATGTTGGTTTAAATAAAATATTACACACTGCACTAAATATAAGTAAACAGCACAAAAAAATGTAATACATTGTCTATTTTTAATTCTTGCATTGTCAGAACAACCACTTTAAATCAAAATATTATAAAGTAATTATTATAGTTAAATTACATTTAAACGAATTGGTTTTTGTAATATGGTGTACTTTGTTGTTTTTAAATTAATCTGCACTTATTGTTTATATATATATATATATATTTATTGATTTCAAGCAATTATATTATTTATGTAGGCAACTTTGTAACAATCTCTAACAACTTATTTAAACTAGAGTTTTTCTATTTCTAATCAAACAGAATACTATTTTATAGTATTTAAAATGACAGCAAAATTAAATCTAATAGGTGGTTTTCTTAAACAAATAGTTGATATCGACATAAGGGTACCACCAGTTGGTAAAGTGTAATTTAAAAAACTTTATAATCGTCACGTTATGCAAAAGTAGACAATAAGTTATTGTGTAACAATTGATTGTTTTTCAAAACTAATTGCTACCTACTCAAAATGTTAGTCAATGTTTTTAAATTTAAAGTTAAAATACAAGAGGACGCCATTCGGGCAAACAACGGCAAAAAAGTGATTGCACGTATCTGGATGACAAAGTTACACAGATGACAGGGTTGAGTGAAAGCCAAAAGGAAGTTCAATTTTCGATTTGCAGATCTTCAATACCAACGAGACTTTGGTGTTGTTGTTTTGGTCTAATTGTTGTCTTATTGCCCCATGCTTATTTTTAAAGCAAAAAGGATTTTGTATTATATATATATATATATATATATATATATATATATATATATATATATATATATATATATATATATATATATATATATATATATATATATTTGTACTGGGAGAAAAGGTTTGATTAATTTTTATTCTTACAATTCGGTTGCAAAAATAATAAAAATGTATTAGTCCTCAGTTTGAGCTTGATGTACAAGTGTTTTTTTGCCAATAAATATCTTTTTGATAAGCCATTACTTGTGACTTTGAATAATAAATTGTATTGATTACCACTAATGGTAAAAATCAACTCCTCATGTTCAAACTAGTATGAGTTCGGTATTTTAAATATTTCTATCATCCCGGTAGATAATTTAAAATATGTAACTGTACATTTTTATTTTTATCCTTATGTTTGCTACTTTGAATGTTTTGTGTGGGAAACATCGTTCAGCAGTAGACAATTTAGCGAAGCCAAACGTGGGCCCTTATTTTAGTGCCGGTGGTGGGATTCGAATCCATGCCTATCCAGGTTTAAAGCGAGTGCTGTACCGCTAGACCACCCCGACATATAATGTTTAAAGTAGTGTAACACAAAGTGCAATACTATTGTTCCGGGATAGTCTAGCGTTACAGCGCTTGAATTGAACCTGAGTTGACATAGGTTCAATCCATACTACCGGGTCCAAATGCGGGCTTATGTTCGGTTTTGCTAAAATGTCTACTGTTAAAAGATGTTTTCCGTAAAACATTTAAAGTAGTAAAAAAAGAGTATGGATTTATTAATTAAAATTGACCGTTGACACGTCAAGCTGCTTTAAATTAATTTTAATATTTTTAGCAAACAAATAAATAAATCTAGGCTTGCTTTGGTTTTTTTTGTATTAATAGATATACTCGTGGCATTAATATATAATTATTAACCATCTACCTAAAGAGTCTGTTACATAGCAAATTGTATAAACAAACAAATCCAAATATTAACTTTTTTAGTATGCATATTTTTTAAATACATGTTTTAACATTAATTGAATAAAATTGCAAACTCAAAATCCTAATTCAATACTTCATTCCCAATTCAAAATTTGATCATGGTGCATCAAGTTGAAATGAGCACTTCATCGCCTATACCCAAAGCTTATAGCCATTGCAATATTGAAAAAAAACATCTTTAACATTGTATAGTTCACTTTTACTTACCACAAATAAGTTGATCCAAATGATGATTTAAAAATAGGGGATTCATAATTTGACAAATAATTGCAAATCAATGAATAAAGCAAATAATATTATTGTACAATCCGGTAAAACGATGGATGCTATTCAATGCACTGTTGTTGTATCCAATTCAACGGGGAATTTTTACAATTCTCCCTTTTTTGGGATCAATCGTCTGGGATAGGCAACTTTCACTTCATCAACATCTACTTTTGCTATTTATACTTGTTCGAATAATATTTTTATTCACAAGAGGAAAAAAAATTGTGGTTTCTTCCACATGTGCACATACACGTATATATTTGCAAGCAGCTGTTTGAACATTGTCATTGCATTTATGTGATTGTTGAACTTAATTGTAAATAAAAATGGTTTTCAAAAATTCCACATAATGACGGTCACATTTTAATCTTCCCAATGCATGTGGATACAAAAATTGTATGAGGCTGTGAAAAAATGCAAAGGTTTTTATGACATTTTTCATTTGTTCCATGTGTGTGTGTATAGATGTATTTGTGTGTGTGTGTGTGTTTGAGAGGAGACAACAGTTGCTTACATGTGAACACTATCCACTTTCTTCTAATGCACTTGTGACTTCGTTGTGTGTACCCTACAAATATGTTTTGGGGTTTAGCACAGCACACATAGCACACGCGCGCATATATAAAACAGGTTAGACTTGTTGGGACCCTGTATAAAGCACATTTTCTAACCCCATAATTAAAATGATACAATCAAACACACGTACAAAGTGCACAAATAGGCACTTGAGGTTTGATTCACTACAATATCCCAAATCAAATAATGCAATGTTTGGTGTAATATTGAATTCTATATTAGGAAAACAAAGTTAAAAGTTTTTTCTTCATTTTTTGTTCAATATTTGTATAATACATGTTTTGTTTTCGAATATTACCACCTTTCAAAATTGCTGTTTGTCAATGTGAAATGTAAGGATTATTTAATTTTAAAAAATTATAATAAGGCTTTCTGAAACATTAAGGCACAACAATTAATGATAATGATATTAATAATAATAATGATAACAATCAGACGTAAAAGTAAAGTTTGTAGTAGTTTTATGCGACAAAAATAGATAATATTTTTTAATTAATTGTTTATTTTATTTGGTTTACAAAAATTAAAAACTTTAAAATAATATATTTAGATATTTAAATATATATATGGTGCATTTATTATTATTATTATTATTATTATTATTATTATTATTATTATTATTATTATTATTATTATTATTATTATTATTATTATTATTATTATTATTATTATTATTATTATTATTATTATTATTATTATTATTATATTATATTATATTATACAAAACCCTTTTGCTTTAAAAATAAGAATGGGGCAATAAAACAACAATTACAGCAAAACAACAACTACAACAACAACAAAGTCTTGTTGACATTGAAAATTTTGCAAATCAAAGATTGATCTTTCTTTCGGCTTTCACTCAACTCTGTTATCTGTATAACTCTGTTATCCAGAAACGTGCGATCACTTTTTTCCGTTGTTTTGTCAGTATGGCGTCCTCTTGTATTGTTTCCGTAGCAGTATAAATATTTACAGAGGTCAGGTTGCTAACCATGCGCTCAAACCCTCCTTCTTTATCCAAGTTTGGAACTGGCTAGATTAAATCATTTCTGATCATTATTATTATTACTATTATTAATACTATCATTAACATTATAGTTTATATTACTATTATAATTACTATTTTTACTATTATTATTGTTGTTGTCGGTATTTTTATTAACATTTTTATTAGTATTACTATTATATTAATATTGTTATTATTACTATTATTATTATAAACATTATTATTAGTATTACTATTATTGATATTATTATTAATAATAATATTATTATCATTATAATTATTATGACTTTTTTATTATTGTTATTATTATTGTCATTATTATTATTATTATCCTTAAGTAAAACAGTAAAAAATCTTTTAATTGTCAGCAATAAATTAATCTTTATTTTATTTAATATTTTATAGTAACGTGATATAAAGTATTCCATATTTAATAAAATATTTATTTTAAAATTCACATACATTGAAAATGTTGACACTTATATAAACATAATTTGTTAAATGCAATTTATATAATTTATAATTTTTTAAATTAATTATTAATTTATGTCCACAATGTTTTATTTTTTAAATATTCTTTAATAACTAAAATGGTCTAGCGGTACAAACCTGAGGGACATAAGTTCGACTCCTAACACGAGCACACTAAATGCGGGCTCACGTTCGGCTTCGTTCAAATGTCCACTGCTAAAAAATGCGCGTTTCCCGTTTCAAAACATTCAAAGTAGTAGTAAAAGTAAAAATTAAAATTAAAAATACAACATGAACATTGTAGTATTAATTAAAACGGAATTATATTAAAAATTATTATATGAAAAAGTTAACCAATGATTTTCTAATGTGACCTGGTTATGTCACAATCATATCCATTTACACTTCAAGTAAAAATTAATTTACTAGGTTTTTAAGTCAACCAGGATTATTGTACAACTGTTTCACATCTTTTAATTTGAAATTATCAGTAGCGCATACCCCTTTCAAGTTTTACACAACCGTAGTTCAGTGGTTTAAGGCGCTGGCATCACACCAGTACAAGTTTATGTGTGTGTGAAACTTAAAAGGTATGCACTGCTAATAATTCCAAATGTAAGGATGTGAAACGGCTGTACAGTGCTCCTGGTTGACTTAAAAACTAAGTGGGTTTATTATTCAAGTGAATCTGACAATTATAAAAACAAATAATCCCTTAAAAACCCGTTGATAAAAATGAATTATTATTATAGTTTAAATAAATATTTTTATTTAAAAGTCAATTGAAACATAAATACTATTTTATATTTTAAAATATTACCATTTTATTAACACTATTGTCAATTAATAGATTATACAAAAATTTTAAAAATAATAATAAATGCACAATTGTATTAAAAGTTTTTATAAATGTCTTTTGTAAACATTAAACATGAAATATGTTATTTTGAAACGTTTAACTGTACTAGTATTGTTATTATTGCAAAACCCTTGTGCTTTAAAATAAGCATGGGGCAACAAGATAACAATGACAGCAAAAACAACAACAGAGTCTCATAATAAAAAAACAACAGCGGGGCAACAAAATGACTTCATTTTTTCGAACATTCTGCCAAACGTTTTGCTTGATCCCCCATAAAAAATTCATTCCCAATAATTATTAACCCAAGTTGTCTGTAATCCATCCCTTCCTGTCACCATCTTCAATTGCCTATTCCAAAGCCGTTCTTGCTGGTCTTTCGGGCGGTAAACGTTAGAATTTGATCAAGTAATATTCATTGTCTAATTGTAATAATGTAGCAAACAAATGTCAGTTGTTTTTGTGAGCTCATTGTTCGAAATGTGACAAACATTCACATCACTCATTGAATAAATACTGTTTTTGAGAAAAAAACATGTAAACTATACATTTGGAGAAAAATAATCAAAAAAATGTCAATAAAAACCGCCGTTTGTTTAGTCTAAATTAAATATTTACATATTGTTTATGTCGTTGAGTAATAAATAATGACAGAATTAAGAGTTTCATCAGTTTAAAAACGTAATAATTAATATACAACACCACAATATGGACTTGTTAACGTATAAAAATAAATAAAGGAAAACTTACTCTTTTTACAAAATTGTTGTTTATGGAAAACAAGCCGAAACAGTTGGTTGCATTCAATAAATAGGACAACTGTTACGTTTCGTTTCATTCCATTCCACCACCAGTCTGAGCAAGTTCATACTGAAATGAATTATTTTGTTTAATAAGCATCGTTGTACACCAGATCACGGTTGTTTACTTATTTATCGAAAGAATTTTATTAATTCATCGCTGTGTGTATGTGTGTCACACACACACACACACACACATTAAAACTGATTAACATTTGTATCAAACAAAACGTTAGACAACTGTTCATTTTGTCGTGTTCAGTTTGTTTGGGGTCAAGGCGTTTCTTGTTGTAAAAAAATGCGTTTGATATGAATAAATTGATAATATGTAAATAAATAAATCAAAAAGTTCTATTGATATTCTAATCGTTTTTACATTCTTTTTTTCTCGATTTATGTTCCAAAAAATAATGATACTTATCATACAACTGTTATATATATATATATATATATATATATATATATATATATATATATATATATATATATATATATATATATATATATCTATATATATATATTTTAAAATGGATTAACTAAATGTTTTAGCCTACTGAATATTTTATTTTATTTTATTTGTGCTACTTTGAATGTTTTATGAGAAACATCTTTCAGCAGTGGACATTTTAGCGAAACCAAACGTGGGTCCGCATTTTAGTGCCGGCGATGGGATTCGAACCCATGTTCACCGAGATCCGAATTCGTGCGCTGTACCGCTATACCAAATATAATGCTTTCAAACATTGTTTTATACAAAAAATAAATAATGGAATGTTGAAAATAACACAATATCAATATTTAATTTAAAAAAACATGTAAATGATAAGTCACATTGTTTTATTATTATAATATTATATTATACAAAACCCTTTTGCTTTAAAAATAAGCATGGGGCAATAAGACAGCAATTACAACAAAACAACAGCAACAAAGTCTCGCTGTCATTGAAGATTCTGTAAATCGAAGATTGAGCTTCCTTTCAGCTTTCACTCAACTCTATTGTCTGTGTAACTCTGTCATCCAGATACATGTGATTACTTCTTTGCCGTTGTTTGCCAGAATGGCATCCTTTTTTATTGTTTCCGTAGCAGTATAAATTTTTTACAAAGGCCACGTTGCTAACCTTGCGCGCTCAAACCTTTTTCCTTTATCCAGAATTAGGACTGGCTAGATTGAATTATTTCTGATCAAAACTAGGCGAAGTTACAAATTGTTTTAAAAAGTGTAATTTAACATAAGATTTATTTATTGATATTATTGTTTAAAATTGTTTACTAAAAGTTACATCGTTTTCAATAATTGTTACAATACAATAAAATATTTTCTGTTAAAATTTAAAAATAAACACAAATATAATTTAACAATGGGTTTTTAAAGAATTATATTTTTTTAGAAATGTTATATTAGTATTGTCAGATTTACTTGTATACTAAATTTACTAGGTTTTCAAGTCAACCAGAAGCACTGTACAGCTGTTTTATCTTTATTTGGAATAATCAGCAACGCATAACTTTTAATTTCATGTGTATGTGTAAAACTTGAAAGGTATGCGCTGTTGATGATTCCAAATAACCATGAAACAGCTGAACAGTGCTCCTGGTTGACTTGAAAACCTAATAAATTTAGTATACTAGTGAATCTGACAATACTAATATAACATTTATAAAATAATTGACAAAAGTATAGAGTATAAAGAATATTTAAAAAAATAAGGAACTTGGAAGTGTCTACTTACTGTTTTTTTAAAAACCTGGTAGAGTCTGGATTCGAGTGCCATTACTGGTACTACGTTTACCTCCCGAAAAACCAGCAAGAACGGTTTTAGAATGGACGATTGAAAATGGTAAAAGAAAGGTTGGAGGGTAGACTACAGAAAATTTGGCTTAGAACTATTTGAGAAGATAAAACTCAAATGGATATTTTATAGAATCAAAGAAAACGTTTGACAATATTTTTAAATACATGGAATTATTTTCTAAAAACAAATATAATTTATTTTATTTCATGTTGCGATAACTTCTATCGCTCTATAAACTACCAACCACGTTAAAAAAAATGACAACTTTTTGTTGGCATAAAATAATCGACAAATATTGTACCAATTGGTATAACATGTGCCGGTATGAATGAAAAAAATCTTTTATGTTACCAATTGATAGCACCAAAGTCAGTTCCACGTCGGATTCGGAAAAGAGGAGGGTTTAAAAACAAGATTGACAACTTGGATTCGTCATAAACACAAGAGCCAAATAAACAACAAGAGGATGACCATTTTATTAAAATGTAGCGCAAAGAGGGAAAAGCAGCATGATCCTGACAATGACGATCGAATTTAGCAAAATACAAATAAAATTTTTAATATTCAATATGCACAATTTTGTAAGCTAGAAATTTGATGTATTGTGGACCAATTTTGTTGCCTCAATGCTGTTTAAAGTAATGAGGTTTTGAAATGAATAATATCCAGCTATTGACATTTATTATTTCTAATTAATTCTAATACGAGTTGCATCAGATCAATAAAGAAAAGTGGATGAATAAAGTGCAAGATTAAAAGTGTGGCAATTTGTCCGGAAACAAAAATGATTCAGATAACAAGGTTTGGCAAGATTCGAATAAAAGCAGAATCTTTCATGCCATTACTTAGAACAACTATGCAGTTTCATAATAATGATGATAATAACAATAATAATAATGGTAATAACAATAATAGTAATAATAATATTAGTAATAATAATAATAATGATGATAATAATAATAGTAATAGTAACAATAATAGTAATAGTAACAATAATAATAACATTAACATTAATAATAATAATATTTATAATAATAATAATAATAATATTAATAATAATACTAATACTAATAATAGTTATAATAATAATAGTACTAGTAAATTCTTACTAGTAATAGTAATAATAATATTGATAATATTAATAATAGTAATAGTAAATGTAACAATAATAATAATATTAATAATAGTAATAGTAATAATAATAATAATAATAATAATAATAATAATAATAATAATAGTAGTAGTAATAACTAAACCAGTAATTGAAAATAGCAAAATAATGTGTACACGTACGTTGCACTTTATATATTCATGTATGTGTGTGTGTGTTTATGCGTGTAATGTTTTATTTGTCTTTAAATAATGACAAATAGCATCACCTGTTTTGCGCATGTTACATGCTGTCATCGGCATGCAAATGCATCGAACCACAAAATGTTTTCTTTACTACTTCCAACTCCATTCTGTCTAATCCATTTTGAAAAGAACGAACATGGTGCACAAAATTGAATTGTATGGTACAATTTAAACTTTCCAATTAGTGATAATTGTAGTGTGTAACATTTGAAAAAAAGGAAAAAGCAACATAAAACACAGCATTGCTTGTACATCTATCTATTTATTTAATGTGTGGTTTTTTGTAAAATAGATGGGGAAAGACACAAGATGATTATCGAACCGTATATATATATATATATATATATATATATATATATATATATATATATATATATATATATATAGTAATGCGCATACAGACAACAGGTTTGTACAAGAATAAAGAAACAGGTGACGCAAAAATTTCTTCTTCGTTAGCAAAACACTACATATTTTATGCGGTTGTTTACAAAATTATTTGGTATTCCATTTAGGTAAATGTCACCAAGTTTATATTATAATATTAAAACACATAATGGAATAAAAATAACAGTGGTAAATATATTTGCATGTGTGTGTGTGTGTGTTTATAGATGTTTTGAACAAAAAATTTCAATAAAAGTGGAACAATTTTTGTGATAATGATGTTTAGGTACCAATTGTTGAAAATTGATTTACAAAAATACGACAATTCCATGTCAACTTGTTTATTTCAACAGCAACAACAACAACAACAACAACAAGTCCAGAAATGTAGTTGACTGTAAAAATGTTGTCATGTTGAACAACAAAAACCTCCAATTAATTTGGTCAATGTGGAAAAAAATTAATAAAATTTTTTATTCGCTGGGTAACAATTTCAAAGAAAAAATTGAAACAGCTGTACAGTAATCCTACTTGATTCATATCAAGTAGGTTTATTATCCAACAAATTTGACTATTTTAATTTAATACTTTTAAAAACTCCATAATAAATATAAATAAACTGTGTCATATAATCTATTAAACCTGTACAGTATACCGCAATCTATACAGTAAAAGCCTTAGTGAAAGGAATTATTTGCTTACTTGTTAGAAGTAGCATCACACAGCATTTAAGTAAACTATTAAAGTTTGTATCAATAATAATAATAATCATACTAGTGATAATAATAATAGTAATAATAATAATAATAATAATATCGATAATAATAATAATAATAATAATAATAATAATAATAACAATAGTAATAATAATAGTAATAATAATAATAGTAATAA